>OZ012698.1:4556082-4576939 GCA_963942565.1 Maea johnstoni
GATCCCAAGCTTACGAATCATACACCCTACCTCTCCACCAAAGAATAAAGCAACATATATCCGACCAGAGCTTTCACAAACACGACGATCGTGTTGACATTCTCGTCAAATTTGAAATGCTATCCTGATGGAATAGAACAATTAGCCTTCTTATTTTCCCTACATCAACTTCGGCTATAATTTGGAGTGTTAAAAGCTTCGCGTTACAGCCCCGCTGGAGGGTATTTGTACTACTTTAGATTCGTGCATTCAAGCACTCAAACTAAACAATATATGATCAGGATATTTATTTAAAGGATGTCATTTTTGCGCTACCATGGAGAGCGCGAAAATAGCGAAAATTAAATGCCTGTAAAAATACCAGTTATACAGTATTCATAGTCGAGAAGTGGTTTTCTATCTAAGATATCCTTGTAGCAACAGATAAAGTAATGATAAGAAAATCACTACATGTAAGAAAACAGCACATAAATAGGATCGATAAATATGAAAAGTACAAAATACAATGTAAACCATAATGTAAAATGTATTGATAATAGGACTGACAATGAATTGCATTCACCCAAATCAAAAACGACAACACCTTCCCTTCGATTGTGTGTGAGTTTGGTTTGCCATGACATCCTGCCTTAGGAGACTAGCAGTAAATGATTATTTCCCCTCCTCATTACATTATGTCTCTACCTGCTGACATGTGCTAAGATGCCTTTAAGCAACTATTCATTCATTTATTCATACTGTTCCTGATGATACCAGCTACTTTTCTGTTCCCTCATAAAGTTAGCCTAATGTGCTGTCTCTGTAAAGAGTGGCCAAAGAGGCGTTCAGTTGTTGAGTTACAGATGTAATTGAATATGGATATTCCACCCAATTCATATATATATATATATATATATATATATATATATATATATATATATATATATATATATATATATATATATATATATATGTATATATATATATATATATATATATATATATATATATTTATATATATATATATATATATAATATATATATATATATATATATATATATATATATATATATATATATATATATATATATGCATATTCATATATATACATATATATATATGTGTGTGTGTGTATATACACACACACGTATACATATATATATGTATATTTATGTGTGTATGTGCATACGTACATACACACACAAATGTATATATAACATATATATATATGTATATATATATATATATATATATATATATATATATATACTATATATATATATATATATAGTATATATATATATATATATATATATATATATACCGTCATACACTCATACTGAATGTTTTGTGTGTGCATTCCTTCGCCAAAATGTATGAGAATCAGAAAAAACGAAAATTACATGAGTTCTGACACTAATGTATGCGATTTCCCCACAGCTGAAAAGTATTCCCATTACTATATAGAAATTGCTTGGCTAATCCTAGTCAGTTAGTAGTAGTGCTGCTCATGGCCTGAAGGAGGAAAGGAAGGAAAGAATGGGATTTAGCTTTTTTTTCAACAGCTTAGGTCTGTCGTTCAACTCTCATTGTTGAAAAGAATTCGGTGTGGTATTTAGTGGTTGAAAGGGTGTTATACCGTTTATTATGCCTTTATTATTAGATTGGATTATCATGTGTAATTATGTATTCCATTGTGGAAGATTTAGTGCTGGAAAACGTAGATTAGATTTTGGGATCATTTTTATAAGTAAAAAAGTTGTATTTGAACATATAACAGTTGTAGGATTAATCATACATGGTTCAATAGCGGTGTTGACTATACATATAAAACATTGGGAAGTGAAAGGACGTTTGATTCCCAGTGGAACTTCTTCTCAAGAAAACAATTTCAAGCAATTCATATTGAAATTAATAACTAGACTTTGAAAATTTGAAGTTTGTAGTAAATGAAGATTTTGATATTCAATTTTGATAAGGTAAAATTATTTGGTCCCACGTTACTAAGGATGTGAACATATCTACAAATGGTTGTTGAATTATAACAACAATGCCATCAATGATAAAAACGACCATAAAGGACTAAAGGCCAAATAACAACTTGTTTAAGTGCCACAACACAAATTTCCATGCAATAATCATGGCCATGAAAGAGCTTCTTTTCAAGAAGAGAAAAGGTAATTGACTTTCAGGTATTATTCATGTGAAAAGACTTACTTGTAATCAAATGATAAACGAAAGGACAATGACTGCAGAAATTCTTAAATTGGGGCCACGAAACATTCATATATTTATTTGGATGGCTTCCCACGGCTACTCCCATGAATCTATCAAAGGGCTTAGAGGTAAACATAAGTCAACATATAATGCCATAAAGAGTAAGGATGATAGAGTGTTGTACGAGCTAGGGGATGTACTAGGGGTGTGGAAGGAACACTTTAACGCACTCAGCAACCCTAGAGATGACCCTAGTTTCAGCAGGCAGAACTTTCAGAGAGTCACAGAGAATATTGAGGTGTTGAGGCAGGGGAACGATATTAGCCCGTTCCTAGAGAATGCCTTTGTTAGTACAGAAATTGAGAAAGTCATAAAGAAACTAAACACAGGCAAAACACCGGGACACGACAGGGTGACCAGTGAGCACGTAAAATATGCTGGTATTTATCTGGTTCAGGTCCTATGCCTAATATTCAATGCATGCGTCAGAGTAGAGTACGTCCCCTGTAATTTCCGGAAAGGCATACAGATACCCCTGTACAAGGGTAAAAATATGTGCCCATTAGATTCGGACAATTACAGGGGAATTACCCTGCTATCCACTTTCAATAAGATGTTTGAGGCTATAATATGGGAGAGGGTTCAACCCTGGTGGGTCGAGAGTCAAGCCGTCTCACCACTGCAGGGTGCAGCTCGGAAGGGCTTCTCGTGCGTCCACACCGCCCTCACGCTGCAAGAGACAATTGCTAGGCAGCGTGAGGGCAGCAAGAAGGTCTTCGTGGCATATTATGACGTCTCGAAGGCCTTTGATTCGGTCTGGACGAACGGGGTGTTCTTCCAGCTGCACAAAATGGGCATTACAGGGTCCCTGTGGAGGCTCTTGTACAAAGGGTACATAAATTTTCAATGTCGTGTCAGAATAGGGCCAGAAACCTCCGAACCCTACACTATGGAATGTGGAATTCACCAGGGAGGATACCTCTCCCTGGTGAAATACACAGCATATATTAACTCACTTATCACCAATCTGGAAAGTTCAGGGTTATGTTGTGACATATATAGAATTAAAACGTCACCAGTCGGGTACGTGGATGACATCGCCGCAGGTACAACTTCAAAACAGAAAATGGATAGAGTAATGTCCAGAGTTCACCAACACAGCTGTAATTGGAGGTACAGGCTAAACGCCTCTAAGAGTGCAGTATTGGTTTTTGGTGAGACAGACAGGGAAAGGAGGATAGGGATAGAGCACAGGGTGTTCTCGCTAGGGGGTGAACGTGTAAAGGAAAGACTTTATTACGATCACATGGGCGTAAAAACCTGCGTGAGAGGAGACACGCACACTAGAACCGAAGAAAAGGTTAAAAAAGCTAGAACCGTGTTAAATATGTCTACAAATGTGGGGATCAGAAAGGGAGGGCTTAACCTCAATACATGTAACATAATATTTTGGACTGTAGTCGTACCTACACTCATCTTTGGGTGTGAAACGTGGGTGTTGAAAAACAAAGACTGTCAGATATTAAGTGCTTTTCAGAGATATGCCGCAAGGAGGTTGCAGCGACTCCATGCAAGATGTCTTAACATAAGGAGTATTTTCTGCTTAGGATGGATGGATATAGTACTGTTCATTAAAGCAAAGAAGATAATATTTGTCAGAACAATATTAGTTATGAACGAGTGTATGCCAATTAGGAGGGTCTTCCTAGAGAGACTAAACTCCTTTAATGAAAATTGTGAGAATAAGATGGATAGTCCTATTGTGCAAATTTTGAAATATTGTTATGAGTTTGATTTGATGGCGGAAATAACACAAATGGCGAACGGCCATCACATAGAGAAGGGTATATGGAAAAAAGAAAGTGTGGAAAAAGGCATGGGAGAAAGAGAAAGCAGGATGGGAAGAATGTATGCATGGCAATGTCAAATTAGACCTACTGGCTTTAGTGGCGAGCGCACCTATCTACGCAGTATGGTGGGATCTTGCTGATAAAGATTAAAGATTAATGAAAAGATGCGAATTGATGGTCAGATTGTTGTGTCACTCCAGCGGCCTAAAAGGAGATGACAACAAACTTTCTAAAGCGTCATTCAGCGACAAATGCTGCACACTATGCCAGTTAGCGTCAATTGAAACTGCCAGGCACATGATCATGGAGTGCCCTGCCCATGAAGGGAGAAGAACAAACATGTATAACGCCCTTGCAAGATTGAGGGAAGGACTAGAAAACATGTGTATTTTTGCTACATTTATGGGTAAACCATTAGAAGGATGTGAAGTGGCGGACATGAAGCCCATATGGCAAATTTCTTGCTCGTATATCTCGAAAAAATAAACTATAGAACGATCAACGAAAGAGGCTAAGTTTCGAGCCTCTGTCTTTCCCCATTAATACGGGGAAACAACAGTTTTATATGAGAACTCTATAGTACATGAGGTGCATACCTCCATAGTAAGGGCAAGGTAGAGTGCGACACCGGTGTGTAAAACCTACGTGCCTTACTAGATAGTTAATAACTTACAATTACGATGAGCATGAGTACCCAATGTTATGGCCACTCTTTCAGGGCAACCTAGGTCTGCGAATCACCTAGCTAACCATATGCTTTCTCTGTAGTTTATTTATTTTTCTCTCTTAGTTATCTCTGAGTCCCTAAGACTCAATTTATTTCTTTTCTGTTCTATTTTTCGTTCCCTTTTGATGCGTATTTGTTTATGTTCATATATTTGATATAATGTACAACTTTTGTAATTTGATGATTACAGCAAATAAATGTATTATTATTATTATTATTATTATTATTATTATTTTTATTGTTATTGATAACTGGTTTTCCAAGATGATGATCAAAAAAGAATTTCATTATACCATGTGATTCAACGTCTGCTCTTCAGGCCATTTGGGTCAGAGACTAAGTATTTGTATTTGTATGTTTGTTGACTGTCCTTAAAAGGTACAAAATCATAGCAAACACAAAATATAATATAACAAAATTGAATTAGACATAAAATATAACGCACAGGTACGGAAACATAATAGGACAAAAATATAATAGTACCAATATGTACAGGACATTAAATAATACGCACCGGCAAACACATATACCAAAGTAAAATAAACTAAATAACTAGCTAAACATAAAATTAACTATAAATTTAAAATATAGAAAGGAAACGCCTGCATTGGCTCATACAGTACTTTGAGAAATGAATATCATTTTACTAGATTAGCAGTCAAGTTTGATTAGGGATAATAAGAAGGTGTATGATGCAGCCAAGACAGGCCCATTTCAAAAAGTAACAAATATCCCCTTTCCATATGGCGATTAGAAAAGTGAAAAGAAAAAAGGCAGTTAAGATCGGATGAAGCCCATCAACAAATTACATGCAACCAGCCCCAGTTGACCCAACTTGGCCTAGAAGATTTAGAGTCATTTGGTTTGAAGAATATGTTTTAGCGAGGATATATGTATTGGTCACAGTCACTTAGCATCACTTTTCTCAAAGGATGGCATTAGGACCCCTTGCACTCATGTGATATCAATGGTTACGAAATCAGATAGCAAGAGAAAATGTCAAGCAAAATATAAAAATAATGTAATGTTAGGAGGAAATAAAAACAAATGTCCTTTGAAATCCTTACTCATCCCTCTCTCCCCAATTTAAGAAAGATAGCAAGAGAACATGTCATGCAAAATTCAAAAGAAATTGTAATTGACCCCATGCACTCAAATGATATGAATGGTTACGAATTCAGATAGCAAGAGAAAATGTCAAGCAAAATTTAAAACAAAAAATGTAATGTCAGGAGGAAATAAAAATAAATGTCCTTTGAAATCCTTACTTTTTCAACTCTCTCCATTTAGGAAAGTAGTCTCATATGAAACCAATTAAGTGCTTCGAGGGTGGATACCCCCCTTCACTCAAGACTAGGAGTATGTACTCTCCCTCATGGGAACTGCTAATGGATACTCACATTCGGTTGATTTAACTAGCGTTTAATCAACTTATAGAATTAAGCTTTTCGTGGCTTTGTCAATAGATAATGCACTGCAGTGAACCAGAACTCTTAGGATCATTTTGCTCTAAATCTAGTTTGATTAGGATGTGTACAATGTGATTAGAATAAATACAAAAGACTTTGGTTTGTTTTAGTTGGACACAGTGGAAAACATGTGACTTACGATGATGTAAGTGAATTGTCATTACAAATAAGAATCAACTCCAAAAGATTTAGTGATGGATATTATCTTAACACAATCTATATAACTATTGGTTAATCGTTAACATATAGAATTTGATCTCTTTGCGTGTTAATAGTGCTTTACAACGAGATATAATTCAGATACGATTAACTAGCAAACTTGGAAAATACGGTTGAATATGCTTAATATACGGTTAGATAGAAAAAGTGAAAACTGTCTTATTTATAATGCATTTGAAATGCTACCACAGATTTGATTTGAATGATGTTAATCACCAGGAGAGTGTCATAATTGACGGTGATTATTGTATTAAATTGTGGGTGGAATTAGCTAATAGGTAATGAATCTGTCTATGGCAAATAAATTTAAATTCATATCATCTCATTATCTAATAAAAGTAAATTGTTCCTTACAATTAGATCTAGATCTTATAATTCGGATTAGATATAAGAAGATTGGATATAGATAGGCATTCCACCCGCACACTTCTTATTTGATATATACACTTCTGAAGTAGTGATTATAGTTTAATGTTTAATGCTAATGCATACAGATGACATAATAAATGATGTATTTATTTAGAAGTGTGTTTACTCCTATGTATGTGACACTAATTACATTATAATAGTTAACTTCCTCCATATTCAAAATCTGTAAGAGAACATTTCAAACAACAACGCCAAGATGAAAAACAACATCATATCAGTTTTGTTTTGTTATATGCAACATGAACAGGCAATAGGTGATTTCTACAATATGGGGAAAGGTCAGGGGTATCTTAAATGTATATTCATTATAGAAAGATATGACAGAAATTATGATAAAAAGATAATTTTATGTATAACTAACATAAACAATGTCAGGTAATCAGGCTATGATAAAGACAGACACACACACATATATATATATATATATATATATATATATATATATATATATATATATATATATATATATATATATTTATATATATACACACACACACACACACACATATATATATATATATATATATATATATATATATATATATATATATATATATATATATATATGTATATATATATATATATATGTATATGTATATATATATATATATATGCATACATATATTTTACCATGATTTCAAATTATCTATAACATTAAGTATTATGACGAAGAAGGTATGTTGATTTTAGAAAATCAATTAAATCATTCGCAAAGACTTAACATGAGACGTATGCACTTCATCAAAAATAAATATACCTTCTAGAACCGAAACAGAATATACAATGCGAGTCTCTTTAATAAACGCCTTCTACCAACAAATCAAACAAGTGCTACCTTTTTAGTAAGCAGCTCATCTTTAACGAGGCGATTAGGAGACCAGAGCACGTCTCTGGTAAGCACCTAACGTACAGCCACTTAACCTTTTCTCACACTTACACATCAATCCTGCAGCCTGCCTCTTGTACGCTATTATTCTCACACATTACTAGAGAAAGAGAGAGAGAGGGAGAGAGAGGAAAAGGCCACGAGTGTTTGTCTCTCGCTTGTGAGATTACCACCTTTCACTGTTGGAGGCGAGACGAGTTTAAGGTGCTTCAGTACACGGGGGGCCACGATCTCTTTTCAATTGGCCGCAGACGAAGTCCAGCCGTCTCGACCGCAGACATTCCACTTGTAAGCCAGGGCGCGTTTTTTCAACACATTCATGCCAGTGAGCCTGAACACTGACCTGCTTATAACCTTGTGATCAGAGCAATTGTAAAAATATTCAAAAGAGAACTGTTGGTCGAAATTAATTAGAACTGTATAAGAACCGTAGATAAATGAAATAATATTTCTTTCCCAAGCCCTATTATTGTACGGCCGAACCTAAGTTTATTTTGGGTCACATATAACATCATTCTAATTTATTAAACATTGAAATCTACTGCATCAAATAATTTGGAGTGGTTAAAAATCAAATACGAGAAGAGATATTCAGGAGAAATGATCCGTTGTGTGCGCATCCTAAGCAAATACTAGTAGGTCACTCGCAATGTCAAACAACCTGGAGTCTAATAGTCAAACAACATTTGGTTTACTGTTGCATAAAACGAACGCAAGTGACTGACAGTGGAAACACTAGATGGCAGCACCAACCTAATACACACGTGTGCTGTTTTGGAAATTTAAGATAAACAACAACTCGAAATTCCAGTTTTATTGACGTATGATGTATGTTACATCACTGTGCACAGGCATACCACAATAGTGAATAGTGAGGCATTCGTTTACTCGAGTATGGAGTGATGTAGCGTGTCGTACGACAGTGCAGGTAATGCAAATGGCGACCGAATCAGTGATTATACTACACTTGGTCACTTCAGGCATGAACTGTATAGAGTTGGCAGCATGAAATGAGTTTATTTTGCGGTATGCCTGTGGGTATGATTACAAACAAACCCACATTGGATTTCAAAAACCTTACTGTTGCATAATTTGGTCGTCAAATCTAAACGTTTGGATGTTGTAATTTTCCCTTTATTTTGATCAATATTTTCGTTTGTTTTGCACTATCCAGCAGTTAATGTTATGGTTTTCATGCAGGTTGGGTGTCTTCGTGCTCTGCACCTATGAATTATATAGACCCTCTGATATGATGGGCATACAGCCTGATACAGGCTGTATTCTAGGGAAGTCGGTTAACACTCTTTAAGCCCCTACTGAAGCACCTTAACTAGAAACCTCTTTGGTCTGTGACATCGATTTGGAAACGCTTGCACTGTGCCCATCGCATCTATCTTAATATAGGACATGTTTCTAGACAATAAATATATATATATATATATATATATATATATATATATATATATATATATATATATATATATATATATATATATACTGTAGAACACGAAATTCACGCGTGTCAAGTATAGCGAATTGGGGAGTTTTGCATCATAGCGTATCTTTATGTTAGCGACGATGGCTGCCGCTGACAGCGCCAGTACAGTAATAAAAAAGTACAGCGTTTTTATATATAGCGAAGCGGAACCACACGCTAAGTACGCTATATATAAACCCACGCGGAAATTTCGTGTTCTACAGTATATATATATATATATATATATATATATATATATACATACATATATATATATACATATATTATATACATGTATATGTATATATATATATACATATATATGTATATATATATATATATATATATATAAATATATATATATATATATATATATATATATATATATATATATATATATATATATATATATATATATATATATATATATATATATATGAGAAAGAAATCTGGGCCTGAAAATCAAAAGATACATATTCTGGCCCTGAAATGTACGAAACCAAATTCTGGCCATGAAAATTGAGCATTTCCGGCTCTGGCAGAGGAGGTAAAAAGAGGAGAAAAAATATTCTGACCTGGTCTAAAAAGGATTGCCCCCTAGAATTCAAATGGTCGCCCCTAACTACACTGTTAGTGTGAGACGTTCCTAAGCTAATGCCCTTCCCCTGAAGAACCCTTGTGCATACAGAAGAGCAATGAACTATAAAGGGCCGTTCTGGCCTTATTCCACCGTGTATTTACTACAGTAAAGACATTTAATTCCTGCTTATCCATGTATCCTTGTACCACAGTTGCTTGCCTTCCACCAATCACAGGCCTCGAAAAGTGTTGGGTTATAGGGCATAACCCACACTTTTCAAGCCTTTGTTCTCTAAGCTGCCTAAACCCAAAGGTGTTACCCAAGAGTATTTAGTCAGAGTGTTCTGCCAGGCTTTTCTGGGCCTGTGATTGGTGGAAGGCAGTCAACTGTGCTACAAGCCACATAGACTCCTCGGAAGCTGTTGTGTATGTGATACGCTCGGGGTTACTCGGCTCCGCCTCGTAACACCTTGGGTATATCACACACACCACAGGTTCTTTGGGGTCTATCTATCACATGCCCAGGAAACTGGGTTGCAATCAGGCATGTTGTCATGTATTATGCCCGGGCTACCCACGCATTCAGTGCAGTTATTAAATGTCAACTATGTAGGTTCAGGTTTAGTTTTCATTACACCCGCAAGGGGCACATCTTATGTTGTGCAATAGGAGTTGGCACCTCCCTGGGAACCCTAAGCTGGTGTGGACTCTGCTCGCCTTATAAAAGAAGGGGGATGAGTGGATCTGTCTATGGATACCTTGCATCTAAAATATCCCTTGGTCCTCTTTGGATCTGAAGTCCATACTCTCACTCTACCTCTTTTTCTTCTTTCACCTAGAATAATTATGCTTTGTCATTGTTCTTCAACAATAACAAAGGACCACTTTTTGATAATATCTAATGACAGTAAATGGCCTCTATGTGTCAATGTGCCTTTAAACACTCATTCATTCATTCAGTTGTCATTACGACAGCGCATGTACTTTGCCCCTTGATAGTGTGCATCGGTCAGTTGCTGTGATACAGTAACGAGAGTCACACTGATTGTGTTCATACGTGCCGAGTGGCCATCTATCACGATGCCTGGGATAGCATCCCCATCCTGCTGCCAAGACTACGGCATCCCCCCGAGATAACTATAATGGTAATTAACCCATTCACACTCAGAGCGGTCAAATACGGTCTGATGATTTTGGAAATATTTTACTTACAAAAGCATTTTCTTGAAAACATTTGAATGAGAAATGTTCATCAGAAGTCAAACAACAACTCTCCTTCAAATGTTTTGTGAACTTTCGCTTTATTCCCAAGTTATTTTTAAAAGTACGAGAGTAGCAGACGATACCTTCGAGAGAAACTATGAGAGTTAACGGTAATTAAGCGACGGGTCTGATGAACGAGCCCAGGGGTGAGGAGCCGAGAACTCATCATGGCTATCATCCGCTATATGACGTTTAGCCCCAAATTAATAGAGCTCGCCTCATAAAGGGCCATAACACACTGGACAAAAAACCCTTCTTTAAAGAGCGCTAGGTCCGTGATTAATGTCAAAGCGTATCTACCCATCGGGCAACGTCTGCAACAAAATAATGCTTGCCCGAGAAAATCATGAGGAGTCGTTGACCCTTTTGCATCCCAAGTCATAATGGTCTCACTCCTCTGATCATAAATCGTTCAAAAGTCACGACTTAGCCGCAATATGGCAGAAAAGGTGACGAAAAACGAAATTCCAAATAGTTCACAAGAGTAACGATTGAATATTTAAAGGCATAGTCGTATATTCGACAAGGTGACAGTAACATTTACAGCTTAAAGTCCATTCAAAATATACTCCACATTTAGAAATTCATTAAACTTTGCACAAGCTATCATTGTCAGATCCTTTTGAAAAATCCAAAATAAAAAAGGGGGATCACCAGTCATACGGTCCATATACAGTGCCAACATTTAATTCCTGCACTAAATGCGTGAGCAGTCCAGGCAGAATAGACGACCGCACGCCCGATTGCCATCTATTTTCCTGGGCATGGATGCGTGGATTACCCTAACAACTGAAGGTAGCTTTGAGTCGCAAGCTACGTGGGTCTTCGATGTGCTTTTCTTATATTTGTGACATAATATCCATGGGTGTTGCTACAACCAGGCACGGGCAGACGTCCGGTCGTCTGGTGCAGGAATTAAATGTCCGTATTGTAAGTGGCACCAAAATGACACTTAAGTTGCAAATTTCATACCTAAAATTTAATATATATTTAAAAAAGAAACTCGCTGTTAGAATTTCATCAAACCTTAGATGGGCTTACATTGTCAGGTCCCCTTTGAATATCCAAAATAAAAAAGAGGGTCACTAATCATGCCGGCCATATAGGTGGTGCCAAAAGTGGCACTTCCGTTTTTTTTATAAATTAAGATGATCAAAAAGGTTTATTTATTTAGAAAAAATATAGCTTTTACCCATAGTCCTCGAAGAAGATGGCGAGACGCATACTGGGGAACTCAATTCGTGGTAATGTAGCATAGACTTTTAGACATTCATTACCGACTTTCTCCCATACGTTAAAAGTGCCATATTGCACAGGAAAAAATGTAATATTTAAAAATTCATATCGCACATCAATTTAGAGCTGATTTTTAAAAAAAGCAACCAAATCATTATTTGTTTTAAGTGTAGGAAACAAGAGAATGGTTAATACTGGGAAATGAGGCCAGATTCTAAACACTTCATTGTATTTTAATTGGTTGATTGTGTAGTTTAATGCAACAGTCCAATTAAAATCATTTCCGAGAAATGAAAGCTCAATTAAAATGCATTACGACCAAATTGAATTTGATAGATATTCCCTCAGCGGCACAATGAACAATCAGATTAATTTCTTTATTTCCATTCACATAAAGGACGAGCTGACTTTGAGAATGTTCGTACCAAATTAATCCCACTGCGCCTGCTATATGTATAATGCACAATTATTACAGACATTTAATTCCTGCACCAGTCGACCGGACGTCTGCCACTTCCTGGTCGTACAAAAAACGTAGATAACATGTCATAGAATAAGGCAAACATATCAATGACCCATGTAGCTTGCGAATCAAAGCTACGTTCAGTTGTGAGGTCATCCATGAATCCTTGCCAAGTAAACTCGCTGGCAATCAGGCGTGCAGTCGTGTGTTGTGCCGGGGCTGCCCACGCATTTAGTGCTGTAATTAAATGTCTGCACTGTAGTTTCCATGACTGACCCACATGAAAAGGGAAGATGTTTAACCCATTCACACTCGGAGTTCCTCTGGAAAGTGTCGTCTGCTATTCTCATACTTTTGAAAATACCTTGTGAAAAAAGCGAAAGTTCACAAAATATTTGAAGGAGAGTTATTGTTTGGCTTATGAACTACATTTCTCTTTCAAATGTTTTCAAGAAAATGACTTGGTAAGCAAAATACATCCTAAATCGTCAGGCCTCTTTTGGCCGCTCTGAGTGTGAATGGGTTTATGCTGTGGTGCTGGTAGCACACTCAAAACAACCCATCTCCGAGTTTAGCACTGTTGTCCCCTCTCTAACAGTTGTTTATCCAAAGCCTGTGGTATTGGTGTTTTAACTATAAGTTTTCTTTAACTTGGCTGCCTGAGATCACCTGAACAGGGCCATATTTTCTATACAAATAAACCGGGTCTCTTGCTGTCGCTAACTGTTGTTGACCTACTTTTGTATGTAGATTTCTATCAAAATCGTGTGCTGTAAGGTATCATCTTGCAGGAACTTTTTTCCTAGTTACCCTAGCCTAGTGTGTTTAGCAGACGTGCATTGTACTCACAAATCGAATGTTCCCTTAATTGATCAAGAAAATGTCATTTGAGGTAAAACATTGGTAAATAGAAACTGTGGTTCTATACAGGTGAGCTCTTTATTAAAATAAATAATTACTGACACGATTATCGTTGCCAGCTCATTTTCCCGAGAACCACAAAAGAATGAAACCAACTTTCCAAAAGTCTCAAGTCAGCGATCAATCAACATTAAAGGCGATCTTGCCGGTGGGCTGTGGTCATAGCGTATGCAACTAACTTTTACTAGACATTGGACCCTGTAAAAGGTCTGTCCACTAGTCATTCAGATTCAGAATCTGAGAAACGTCTCTAAACACACTGTTCTTGTGGGATACTAATTAGTATATATGACATCCCCTTGAGTAGATGGTCGTCTAACACTAAGGTAACTTAATCTAATTATCAAACAGGTGGACTCGAATATATACAACGTGGGATAAAATATAAGATTGTTATATTCACAAGGGAACCTATTAAATCTACTGGCTATAGAGGATCTTCCTCAACACTAAGGTAATTTAATCTAATTATCTAACAGGTAGACTCGTATATATACTATGTGGGATAACATATCGGATTGCTATTTTCATAAGGCAAGCTATGAGATATGCTGTCTTTCTCCCAAAAGAATATATCATTTTCCAATGAGGACTGTCCGCAAACATTTAATACTGATATCTGATCTATTTGCCATTATAAATCAAACAGGTAGGCTCGTATATAAACTATGTGGGATAAACTATCAGATTGTCATATTCATAAGGAAGCCTTTGGGATATGCTGGTGGTCTCTGAATAGACATGTGGTCGCTCGTATGTACACCGGTCGATCATAAATGGAATGGAACTTGGTTTATCGTCTTTAATAATCATGGTTTTAAGCGCAAAAGGATGACACCAAAACAAAAAAACTAAACTAATAGAAACTCTTCAGGGGTTTTGATATCAAGGGTTTTGATTGGTAATCAATGCACCATTTTATACACACACGTATACACACATACATGTACATACATGCACACATACATACATACACACATACACACATATATATATATATATATATGTATATATATATATATATATATATATATATATATATATATATATATATATATATATATATATATATATATATGTACATATATATATGTACATATATATATATATATATATATATATATATATATATATATATATATATATATATATATATATGTATATATATATGTACATATATATATATATATATATATATATATATATATATATATATATATATATATATATATATATACATATATATATATATATATATATATATATATATATATATATATATATATATATATATATATATTTATATATATATATATATATATATATATATATATATATATATATATATATATATATATATATATATATATATATATATATATATATGTATATATATATCTAGCAATGCACATTTTCTTAAGAAATTCAAGATAAACACAATGCAGAGGGCAGATAGAAATTCACGTTACTCAGTATCTTTCAACCAATATGTATATCTTTATTTTAAACATCTCGGTCAAATTAAGTATATGTATGTCTGTACACATATGGATCCTAAACCCTCCTACTCTCAAACATCTACACGCACATTCTTTCTCTTGAGCAATTTACTGTAAATTCGGAAAAGATAGCGTAAGTTTAATTTTTGCGATTTTTAGCGTTTAGCCTCGGACGCAAATTTAAAATCCGCAATGATTAGTGCTGCCACTTTAAGTGTATAGCTGGCACTCCATGTTGCGGCTTATTTGCAAAGTTAAAAAACGCAAAAATCGATTTTCTGTAAATTCGCAAAATTTACTCTACACAATCTTTTGTGAATCTGCAGTATATTGTAGTGTACGAATATACCACTCAATAATGATATTACGAACTTGAAAAAGATCGGAACATTAGTATCTATGAAATGCATTTTAAGATTCAGAAAGCGGCGATTTGATATGTATCACAACCACCCCCCCCCCCCCCCCCCCGCGTTACCCTCTCCCTAAAAAACTCCACACGTCATTTTGCCGTGGGAGTTATCAACATGATTTATCATTGGCAAGGAGTGGTGATTTATTTTTAAGGACACGGGCTAGGTGGGCGTATTCTCTAGACAATCATTCTCATTAATATTCAGTTTTTATGGCGAGTAATAAATGCACCCACTTTAGTAGGACAGCCATAAAATACCTGCTCATGGGATAAACTTCTTAGACAATTGACAGCCCTAATTTACGGCTGAATCGTGTAAGTACAATGTAGAGATGTGCGTATAAGCATCACATTTGTGCAACCGTTCTATCTAGAATCATATAAACAATGGTGTTGTTTATTAGAGACGAGATTAAGTTACTTATAAACGGATTTTCTAACTAGTATATCCTAATAGATTATGATTTGCTGTTTTATATTTCAATATTGTTTTTAGGTTAAATGTTTTGATTTTCCTCTGTATTTACTGCTGGCCGTGTGGTCTTAGGCGTTACCACTGACTGCTTACTGTCTCTCACCGCTATTCGGGTTCAGAATCTAATTTAGATATTCTGAAGTGTCAAAGCACATATGAAACATGTCAAGGGGCTCATTCATTGTAGATACACACTTGCATGCATGGCCATCTATTCCAGACAAGGCAGTTTTACGCCTGGATCCACCCGTAGTGAACTCATGCTAGATTCAATTTAGATATTCTTAAGTTTAAAGTGTCAAAGGCACATAACAAATATGTCAAGGGGTCTCCAAGAATTATGGGCACACACTTGCATGCATGGCCATCTATTCCAGACAAGGCAGTTTTACGCCTGAATCCACCTGTATTGAACTCATGCTAGATTCAATTTAGATATTCTTAAGTTGAAAGTGTCAAAGGTACATACGAAACATGTCAAGGGGTCTCCAAGAATTATGCGTACACACTTGCATGCATGGCCTTCTATTCCAGACAAGGCAATTGTAAGCCTGGATCCACCCGTATTGAACTCATGCTAGATTCAATTTAGATATTCTTAAGTTTAAAGTGTCAAAGGTACATACGAAATATGTCAAGGGGTCTCCAAGAATTATGGGTACACACTTGCATGCATGGCCTTCTATTCCAGACAAGGCAGTTTTACGCCTGGATCGACCTGTAGTGAACTCATGCTAGATTCAATTTAGATATTCTTAAGTTTAAAGTGTCAGAGGTACATACGAAATATGCCAAGGGTCTCCAAGAATTATGGATACACACTTGCATGCATAACCATCTATTCCAGACAACGCAGTTTTAAGCCTGTATCCACCCGTAGTGAACTCATGCTAGATTCAATTTAGATATTCTTAAGTTAAAAGTGTCAAAGGTACATACGAAACATGTCAAGGGGTCTCCAAGAATTATGGGTACACACTTGCATGCATGGCATTCTATTCCAGACAAGGCAGTTTTACGCCTGGATCCACCTGCGATCGTCTACCCATGGTAATCCCTACTAATCCCTCGGGATTAAAGGCTTACACGTATGCGCACTACTGGTATTTTTATCCGTTAGTAAGTGCCACGTTGCCTGGCAAGACCTGAGACTGGGATTAAGGTTCTCTAGACTGGATTGCTCACATCTCTTCCTACCTGGAGGCCCATCAATTATTACCTGTGCTTTTTCCATTTGGTATTAACTGGGGGCAGTCCCAATAGCTGAGCGGTATAAAGTATTGCAAATCCCTTCATATTAAGACATTGTGAAATTCGACAATGACGATTATTTTCTCTACATGAACTGGGGGCAGTCCCAATGGCTGAGCGGTATAATATATTGCAAATCCCTTCATATTAAGACAATGTGTAATTCGACAATGACGATTTTTTTCTCTACATGAACTGGGGGCCGCCCCAGTGGCTGAACGGTATAATGTATTGCAAATCCCTTTATATTAAGACAATGTGAAATTCGACAATGACGATTTCCTTCTCTACATGAACTGCGGGCAGCCCCAGTGGCTGAGCGGTATAATGTATTGCAAATCCCTTCATATTAAGACAATGTGAAATGCGACAATGACGATTTTTTTCTCTACATGAACTGCGGGCAGCCCCAGTGGCTGAGCGGTATAATGTATTGCAAATCCCTTTATATTAAGACAATGTGAAATTCGACAATGACGATTTTTTTCTCCACATGAACTGGGGGCAGCCCCAGTGGCTGAGCGGTATAATGTATTGCAAATCCCTTCATATTAAAACAATGTGAAATTCGACAATGACGATTTTTTTCTCCACATGAACTGCGGGCAACCCCAGTGGCTGAGCGGTATAATGTATTGCAAATCCCTTCATATTAAGACAATGTGAAATTCGACAATGATGATTTTTTTCTTTACATGAACTAGGGGCAGCCCCAGTGGCTGAGTGGTATAATGTATTGCAAATCCCTTCATATTAAGACAATGTGAAATTCGACAATGACGATTTTTCTCCACATGAACTGGGGGCAGCCCCAGTGGCTGAGCGGTATAAGATATTGCAAATCCCTTCATATTAAGACAATGTGAAATTCGACAATGACGACTTTTTCTCTAAATGAACTAGGGGCGCCCCAGTGGCTGAGCGGTATAATGTATTGTACATACCTTTATATTAAGAGAATGTGAAATGCGACAATGACGATTTTTTTCTCTACATGAACTGCGGGCAGTCCCAATGGCTGAGCGGTATAATGTATTGCAAATCCCTTCATATTAAGACAATGTGAAATTCGACAATGACGATTTTTTTCTCTACATGAACTGCGGGCAGCCCCATTGGCTGAGCGGTATAATGTATTGCAAATCCCTTCATATTAAGACAATGTGAAATTCGACAATGACGACTTTTTCTCTAAATGAACTAGGAGCGCCCCAGTGGCTGAGCGGTATAATGTATTGTACATACCTTTATATTAAGAGAATGTGAAATGCGACAATGATGATTTTTTTCTTTACATGAACTAGGGGCTGCCCCAGTGGCTGAGCGGTATAATATATTGCAAATCCCTTCATATTAAGAGAATGTGAAATTCGACAATGACGATATCTTTCTCTACATGAACAAGGGGCGCCCCAGTGGCTGAGCGGTATAATATATTGCAAATCCCTTCATATAAAGACAATGTGAAATTCGACAATGACGATTTTTTCTCTACATGAACTAGGGGCGCCCCAGTGGCTGAGCGGTATAATGTATTGTACATACCTTTATATTAGGAGAATGTGAAATGCGACAATGACGATTTTTTTCTTTACATGAACTGGGGGCAGCCCCAGTGGCTGAGCGGTATAATGTATTGCAAATCCCTTCATATTAAGACAATGTGAAATTCGACAATGACAATTTTTTCACTACATGAACTAAGGGCAGTCCCAATGGCTGAGCGGTCTAATGTTTAGCAAATCTCTTTACATTAGGTTTCTCCTGAAAGGATTTCTCACATCGATTCTGACGTGGAGGACAATCAGTTATTACCTGCATTCTTTCCATATGGTATGAACTAGGGGCAGCCCAAGTGGCTGGGCCGTATAATGTTGAGCAGATCTCTTCATATTAAGGTTCCCAGGACTGGATTGCTCACATTATTTGCATTGGGTGGCAGCCCCGATGGCTGAGCGGTGTAATGATGAGCAAACCCCTTTATATTCGGACAGTGTGAAATTCGACAGTAACAATTTTATCTCCGCACTGGTCACATTGCTTCTTACCTTGAGTTTACAATTACAATTATTACCTCTACTTTTTGCATATGGTATGAACTGCGGGCATCCCAAATGCCTGAGCGGTATAAAGAATTGTAAATTCCTTTATATTAGGATAGTGTGAAATTCGGCAGTGACGATATTTTTACCAACATCGAATAGTGTATAACTGGTTAATTTGGCGTGGTTTTTAATTTGGCCTTTTTTGGCGAATGCCCATCAACGCCAAATTAAAGATCGCATAAAGATATGTCTACATAAAGATGGCGTTGTTCTGACTGCTCCAGACGCCAAAATAAATACAGGGAAAATTCTTTTTTGAAAAAAACCCGCCAACTTAAGTACACGCCAAATTAACCAGTAATACAGTAGCCCCTGTACTGTTCACTGCATAACTTGTTTTCCTATAGTTCTATTAATTTTTGATAGAGTCAACAAACTGTACTATGCAACAGACTATACACATTGTCCTTGTAAACATAGTGTTGGTTGGATCGTTCCTGTGTTATCTAAGTAGATACAGTGCCGACATTTAATTCCTGCACTAAATTCGCGGGCAGCCCAGGCATAATACACGACCGCACGCCCGATTGCCACCCGATTTCCTGGGTATGTTTGCATGGATGACCTCACAACTGAACGTAGCTTTGATTCACATTCGTGGGTCATTACTATATTTGGCTTATTTTTGGACTTATTATTTGTACAACCATGCACTGGCAGACGTCCGGTCGACTGGTGCAGGAATTAAATGCCTGTACTGTACACGTAGTGTCTTACACTTTCAAATGCCATGATAATTCTTGTTTTTTTCTATATCTAAAATGTGTTTGTGCATTGCTTTTCGATACTGTCAATATAGTGATATAAATACTAGAACATAGGGACTAGCTTTTGACTTATTTATTACACAATGAAGTCTATCAAGCACTTTGTTATAATTATTGCACTTACAAGATATAATTCATGCGTGATATCTCTGATCAAATCATGAGAATATTTCCACAAAAACCTTTTTTCAATCTACATGTATCAATATCGAAAAAGTGTATGTATTACTCGCGGGGAAACCGATAATAAGTTTGCTGGCTAGCTTCATTTAATAATTTACATTGCAATCTTGTTTGACATTTGCGACGACATTTTCTGACTAAAAGGACACTGCCGTGCATAAGCAACCAGCATTGTCATATTTTTTCGCAAAGACCAGTGAGCGACCATTAGCCTAATATACATATTCCCCTATCAATCCTTATTCTGAGTGTGCTTGGTACTTGGCAAAATTTCTGCTTGCATGAGCGTATGAATACAAATAGACCATGTCCAGTTGGTTCTTCTAGTCTGAAGTGCATCGTGCCTTTGACCCTTGTGCTGATGATACCTAAATTGGCCAATACAAAATGATGCATAAAACATTGATACCCTGGCACATGGGAACGCATCTGAGAGTACTCGGCGA
>OZ012698.1:4577139-4609639 GCA_963942565.1 Maea johnstoni
TACATGTACAGAAGCCTCGTTTCAAAGTCACAAGACCTATATCATTCTGTTGCAATTCAAACACCATGCAAAATGTTTCTAGATATCTCGAGACATCTAATTGCTGTCATAATGTTTAAGTCTGCAATAAGATACATATAAGTACATGTAGTCAGAAAAGAGAGCGATGAAAGTTAGACGTTTGAACCTAGAAGTATTTTTAATTGTAAATGAATATGTATGTGTATATTATAACGAAAATGATGTTTTCTTGTGATTGTGATGATGTCATGAATAAATACATTTATTTTTTCTGTGCACGATTTTTGAGTTTTGTCTAACTGTAAACCACATGGCCCATCATTTAAACATAAAAGACTTGTGCTTCTTTCTCATACTGAGTTCATGTTCGGCATATATAATGCGATTTAGTGTTTGTTGTAATTTATATATACATATATGTATATATATATATATATATATATATATATATATATATATATATATATATATATATATATATATATATATATATATATATATATATATATATATATATGTTTATATATATATATATATATATATATATATATATATATATGTGTGTGTGTGTATATATATATATATATATATATATATATATATATATATATATATATATATATATATATATATATATATATATATATATATATATATATATATATATATATATATATATATATATATATATAAGTGAGAGATGATAATTCGATTTTTATCAGCGAAGTTTGACTTGCAGATTTCATAGTTGTTATTGATGGCATTGTTTAAACCTTAAACTTCGTGTTTACATCCATTTCATTTTATTTCTATATTCATTTATTTCATGCTTCGGTTGGTGAATACAGAGTCTTTCATTTATCGTCAAAAATGTTGACCAAGCTAAATTTCACGATTTTATTTAGAACAGTTCTTATGTTATGCTTTTTAGCGATTCATCAAGAAAGTTCTTGCCTCCATGCTCGTTTTCAAAGCGGAGGTTTATTAACTAAAATGTGTTATTCAGATATTTCGTTCCAATAAATCGTTACAAATATTGTATAAGATATTTCAGATTGGATATAATCAGTAGTATTCAAACCCATATCTAGGGCTTATGATTTTGTATTTTGAAATACCAGTCTATAAATATATATATATATATATATATATATATATATATATATGTATATATATATATATATATATATATAATATATATATATATATAGTATAATATATATATATATATATATATATATTATATATATATATATATATATATATATGTATATATGTATATTAAGTGGCACTTCAATGCGATGTTGTAAATAACTGCAAAAAGGTTGTCAATTCACAATTCGCAATATATATATATATATATATATATATATATATATATATATATATATATATATATATATATATATATATATATATATATATATATATATATATATATATATATATTTATATATATATATATATATGTATATTAAGTGGCACTTCAATGCGGATGTTTAATAACTGCAAAAAGGTTGTCAATTCACAATTCTCTTCTAATAAAGCTTTACAAATCGTATAAGATATTCCATAATAGAAATAATCCATACATATAGTATAAACACGTACTAAGGACCCATTACGTCGCTGTTCAATGGGAAATATAGAGGGGGCTTCTTGTGTGTTTTCTATTACCAGGATGATACTATCCAAAAATATAAATTAAGGGCCATTTTGAAATATACAATTGTGCCATAAGTGCACTGTCTCAGTATTTCATTGAAAAGTAGGACAAAAAAGTATACTTGAGAAAGGGTTCAGAGAAAAGGGTAGACTCTATATCCGCACAGTCCTCAGGAAGGAGATCAAGGAAACTTATGATCTTGGAATCCTCTAACTAGGTTAGGGTTAGGAATCAGGTCCAGGGTTAGGGGTCATGGTTACCAACCCTAAGACTAGCACAGAACCTAACCCTGGACCTGATTCCTAACCCTAAACCTAGGATCAGGGTTTAGGGTTAGGAATCAGGTCCAGGGTTAGGTTTAGGGTTACCATACCCTAACACTAACCCTAACCCTAAACCTGAACCTGATTCCTATCCCTAACTCTAACCCTAAACCAAGTAAGGGGATTCCAAGCTCATAAGTTTCCTTGACCTCCTTCCTGAGAGACTGCGCGGGATAAGGAGTCTACCGAAAAGGTGAGTGTTTAGTTCCTCATATGGCCGCCAGGAGTGCTGTGAGTACGAACCATTTGATTTTACTTTCCATTGGGACATACTATAAATATCGCAAATAGAAATGTTTAACATACATCAGCACAGATTATCAAGACATAACAATACATTTGAAAACAGTAAAAGGGAAAAAAGACATTTTTTCAAAGACAAGCACATTAACTAACATCCTTATAAAGCTATGGTCGAGAAAGATTGATTTTGTTTTGTAGGGAGGGATATTTTATTTTATGCCTGTGATGTAATAAAGGCACATACTAAATACTAAATAACAGCCTTTTGTCGTCACCCTAGGTTTTTCAATCTGTTAAAAATAGACTTAAATGTTCGAAGCAAATTTACGTGGCTTATATTGTACTCCTTTTATGGCAGAAATTTGGTTTATCAAATACATTTTCTAATATCTGTCGACATGCATCCCATTTGTGCATCACAGTATCATTCTAAGTCTGTATTTTCATATTATCGCTCACCTTGAACATCTATTTCTTGCCCATTTCTCCTTTCTTATTAATCAGAAATGTTATAAACGTCAGTGCAATAGTTCCCAAAAAAGGAGTATTTTAAAGAATCTGTTTTGAATCTTACTCTTTTCTTTTCTCCAGAATAGTTAATGATATACAAGCTATAATGTAAATGCTACTTAAGATTTAAAGGCAAATGCACCAATCATGATGATTTAGGTTCAAAATGTGCCTATACATGTCACCTTTCAAATAAGACCACCTGCAAGTCTGTCCTCCTCAGCACTCCTCAGATATGGCTTATGAAAGTTAGTAAAAAACTGGCCTGAGTCTAGGCATGGAGGCTGACATTATCAGAAGTGGTGCTTATGAAGTGACTGCCAGCCCTGCTTCTGATTGGTTGAGAGATATCAGTGGCTGGAAGTGACTGCCACTGATATCTCTCAACCAATCAGAAGCAGGGCTGGCAGTCACTTCATAAGCACCACTTCTGATAATGTCAGCTCTATACCCAGACTCAGGCCAGTTTTTTACTAACTTTCATAAGCCATATCTGAGGAGGACAGACTTGCGGGTGGTCTTATTTGAAAGGTGACACATATAGGCACATTTTGAACCTAAATCATCATGATGGTGCATTTGCCCTTTAAACTAGTCAAATAATTCAAACATATTTTTAAAATCTGTACACAAACATCCCATTTGTGCATCATTCGGTAAGTCTGTTTTCTTTATTATCCTCACCTTTTAAATCATTATAAAGTTTTTTTTGATTTGCTGAATATTTATTCCTTCCCCATTTCTTCTTTTCTCATAAATTGGAAATTATGTAAACATTAGTGCATAGTTCCCAATATAAAGTATATTTTAAAGAGTCTGTTTTGACTACATTTGTTTTCTTTTCTCCAGAATATGTTAGCGATATAAAAAGGAGACTCTTAACCAAGCTTCTTATTGCAGCCAAAGACTAGTCTTGAATGTAATTAGTTTAGAATGGAATCGTTTTTAGGTTTTTCATTTTCAATAGCATTTTCCATGTGGCCATTCCGTCAAAATACATCCATCCATACATACATACATACATACATACATGTACATACATACATACATACATATATATATATATATAATATATATACATACATACATATATACATATATATATATATATATATATATATATATATATATATATATATATATATATACATTTATATACATATTATATATATATATATATATATATATATATATATATATATATATATATATATATATATATATATATATATATATATATATATATATATATATGTATATATTTATATATATATATATATGTATATATATATATATATATATATATATATATATATATATATATATATATATATATATATATATATATATATATATATATATATATATATATATATATATATGTGTCTACTTTCTTGCGTAATCTGGACCATATATACGTATGTTTGTGTGTATGTCTGTATGCTTTTCTGTGTGGCCGCATATGTGTGGGTGTTTTGTGCAAAATGTTTAAATTCAGCAAATTTGAATATTTAAAGAACTTTTTACGCTGAATGTTGTCTCTGTGGAGTTTACACTATCTCTTCATACCGTTTTAAACCTGGGTCATGGTTGATGTTGACACGTCTTATTTATACTGCAGACGCAAATATAATGAGATTGCCCTTGGGTATAGAAATAGAAACGGTTATGAGTAATTAATGACAAAGCTGTCCTTTAGCAGTGTGTGGTTGAATAATGAAAAAGGATCAGGAAACTGCTGTTAGAGAATTCTCTGATGAGAGTGTTTGTCCAGACATTTTGAGTAGTTTTCGGCGACGGATTTCTTGCATTATTCTTTTTCACATCAATGAAATATACGAGAAGCTCACTCAGTGCTCGCCAAGGGCTGGCTGGGAACATGGCTCGGGCATACAGATAGCTATGCAGGCTTGTTTCAACGATGGCACTTGAACAGTAAATCACAATAACAATAAAGAACAATGGACACAATCAATTGTTCCCACGGGGAAACAATACAAGACGAACAGGGAAATCCCATATCGCGATAGCTTCTTGAAACTCGCGAATGGTGTTTTAAGATTCGCTAAAGGGAAACACGTCTAGTCTAAAAGGTAATTTTATGGGTATATTTTCTTCTGTTTAGCTGAGAAAAAAACATGCTAGCAGCAAGCATTCTTATTTGATAAACTCGGGTAAATGTAGTTGTAGTTGGAACTATGTTTATGGTCACATTTTGTGCCATTCTTCTTTCATCATGCGTGAGGAATACTAAGCACAAGTTCCACGTCACTTATATATATATATATATATATATATATATATATATATATATATATATATATATATATATATATATATATATATATATATATATATATATATATATACATATATATATATATATATATATATATATATATATATATATATATATATATATATATATATATATATATATATATTTATATATATAAATATATATATATATATATATATATATATATATATATATATATATATATATATATATATATATATATATATATATATATATATATATATATATATATATATATATATTGCAATTCTCCAAGGACTCAAGTGAAATTGATTCCCCGACCTTGTGGAACGTTGACGGGACCGCTCACCATTTGAGGCGGACCCCATAAAATGATATTAAAAAGCTAGCACAAATACCTGGAAACTTTTTATTATTGTTTTTAGATTCTTTCATATTTCTTTAGGAAAATTCCAAATCTGTAAACCATATGCTATTAAATATATCTTTTTCTATACTTTACACTGATGGACATGCGTGTTCACAACCTCTTTTTATTTTCACCTCACTTTCACTCATTAAATTGCACAATTATCATATAACACAAAATAAGACTGAAATAATACCTGGTTTTAATTACCATCTGTATGTTCCTGCCGTTATATCCGAGTCTTGCAAGACAATGATTCACATAGTCGAGCCTTGTATAGAACTTCACATCTTCGAATCCTGTAACATAGTAAGGTACGGAATTGAGCATGCTAGAAAATGTTATGCATGTTTGAAATCTTGCTAAAAAGGTAGTTAACATGTTTGAGTTTTTACCGATTATATTATGCATATTTCCATTGCCAGACAATAATGTGATAATATCATTGCATGTTCTAGCCTTGCATGTAACAATTTGCATACTTTACCCTTCCAATGCTCAGGTTTGTTTCATCCAAAGCACAAGGATGCAAAGATTTTTTGGAAACCATCTAAACCCTGCCATGTTGGTATGCATTGGTTAGCTCTCGCTGAGCACTCTCAGATGAGTACCCACGTGCCAGGGTTCCAGTTTTTCTTTTTGCAACACTTTGTATTGGATAAATTAGCCACCAGCAACATAAGGGTTAAGCCATGTCAAATAAGTGACGATTATGCTACCAAATCTGTGATGGACCATGTGTGAAAGAGCAAAAAAGTGAAAATAAAAAGGTTTTTTCTCCCCCCCCCCAAAAAAAAAAAAACGGTCGTGAAAATGAAACGTTTTATATGCTCTTTCACACTTGGTCCATTGTACAAATCACCAAATAGCATGCTTCCATAAGAACTGCCACTTTATGTATGGACTTCAAGCCGTCTAATTTCAGTTTTCACCCAAGAATGTCGACGGGCAGGTCTGTATTCTACAATTATTTTTAACACTTCCGATTCTGAGGCCACTTTCATCCAAGGCACAAGGACGCAAAAAATCTTTAAAACCATTTGAACCTGTCATGTTGGTATTCATTGGAACGAGATAATGTGTCTAACTCCAAATTTCACATCCAGTTGCCCTAGCCTAGTATATCTAGCAGACACGCATGGTATTTACAAATCAAATGTACCTTTGTTGACCAAGGAAACCTCATTTGAGGTAAAACACTGTAAAATAGAAACTGTGTTCATTTCGAGGTCAGCTCAAGCAGTTAAGTTGAGGAAAACTTATATTTGAAACACCAAGACCTCAGGGATTAGATAACTATTGTTAGGCGGGAGATAGAAGTGCTAATTCACTAGGAGTTGTCTTTTTTTGAGAGTGTCACCAGTATTACAGACTTAAAATGAATTTTTAAACAAATTGTTTCCTCTCTAAAAGGATAAAACTATGCGCAGTGATTGCGATTAAGTCGTTGCTAAGAAACAAAGAAAGAATAATGGACTCACTAGCCATAACATCACAGAAGTTCGTCATATTTTTATGTTCACAATCACTGTTTGGTAGCCATTCCTTAGCTGATTTTTGGATTTACTTAATTTAGTTTGTGAATCTCCGTTATTATTATCATCATTATATTGTTGATGTTGTTTTTTTATTATTAATATTAGTATTAGTATTATTATTATAATTATTATTAATATTATTATTATTACTATTATTATTTCATTATTATTATTATTATTATTATTATTATTATTATTATTATTATTATTATTATTATTATTATTATATTCTTATTATTATCATTATTATTATATTCATCATTATTATTATCATTATTATTATTATTATTATTATCATTATTGTTATTATTATTATCATTATTATTATATTATTATTATTATTATTATTATTATTATCATTATTATTATTATTATTATTATGATTGTTATCATTATTATTACTACTAGTGTTGTTGTTGTTGTTTTTGTGATTGCCATCATTTGTATTTGTTTACCTATTGTTTCTGTACGGAACACACAATAAAACAAAATACAACTGGCAGAGCCAAAGTTCATTTTGGACAGAATACATAACAACTTTTTTCATAATCATGGCCAGACGTTTTTCTCAATTTTCTGCGCTAGAAGTTTCTAAAGTAAATAACACTGTTGAGGTAAAATTAGTAAAAAGGTATCGACGAGGATGGGATTCGAACCCACGCGGGCATAGCCCAATGGATTAGCAGTCCATCGCCTTAACCACTCGGCCACCTCGTCATCTGATTAGCACACAAATATGGTGGTTTCAAAAACTTATCACTTTGTTCCAAAAAGGGGGACAACTAATCCATGGAAATCAAAAATGAATATTCCTGGTTCTGAATATTGATAATTTCCAGCTCTGCTAGAGGAGATAGAGGAAGAAATCTGGCTGTGCCATAGGGGATTTTTACCTGACCAGGTCAAAAAAGGATAGCCACCCATAATATCAAATGGTCCGCCCCTAGCTGCGATTGGACATAGTAGGTCATCTTAGATTTCCTGGCAAACCTAAGCCACGGGCTAGTGGGAAGATTAGATTAGAATGAGATGAAGTGTCTAGATATCAGCATTGGAGCAGACATCAGATGATCTGTCTCCAGTGGAAAATTTCCATTCAAATATTCATTTAAAAATCTGCGGATAAAGTATAAAATAATGGTTTGAATATTTGAACACATATACAACGATCTAACATACATGTATCACAAAAATGAAACATCGCTAGAATACAAATGAGTTAATAATTACAATAATGCCACAATAAGGACTAAAGGAAAATAAATATATTTCATGTACCTCAATATACTTGCACACGCAATAATGCAAAATACTAAATGCATTTGACACATCACCTCCACCGTGATTGCATTTTAAACAGCAATCGATCATTCATCAATTAACCTTTTGCATGCTTAGGCTACTGTCGTCCAAAACACAAGGATGAACATATTTTTGAAAACCATCTTAACCCTATCATGTTGGTATTCATTTTCGATGATTTTTGTATTGGTCAAATTAGCCATCAGCAGCATAATGGTTAAGAAAGGGCGCAATATCAAATGACTATATTATTAAAATATTATTATATTATTAAGAAAGCGAATCCTTTCATTTTATATGATGATTTATCTGATCAGTTTTAGTGCAAAATGTGATAAACCAAACAACATACTTAGACCATATGTTACCTAACCATTACATAGTGCATTGTAAAGTTACAACACTACGGTCTGATCAATAGCTGTGAAACCAATGTTTCAGACAGGCAGGCCTTGGTGTTTCATCTCAGGGGGTATAGCTCAGTGGTAGAGCATTCGACTGCAGATCGAGAGGTCCGTGGTTCAACTCCGCGTGCCCCCTTAGTATTTTTCTTAAAATGAATTTTTAAACAAAATTGTTTCCTCTCTAAAAGGATAAAACTATGCACAGTGATTGCGATTACGTTGTTGCTAGGAAAACTGAGAAAGATCTGTAAGCCATAGAAGTTCTCATTATTATTGTTGTTGTTATCATTATTATCATTATTATTATTGTTATCATTATCATTATTGTTATTATTATTATCATCATCATCATCATTATTATTATTATTTTTATCGTAATCATCATTATTGTTGTTCTTGTTGTTATGAATTTCATTTGATTATCTATTGTTTCTGTACGGAACACACACTGTCAAGCACATAATACAACTGGCCTGGAGTGTGTTGATCCTATCGATATGAGGGGATCGTATGTCATAAAATCCATTTCGGTCCAAAGCTAAAACCAACTGGTTGCTAAAGGTGAAAGGAGCCGGAGTACCTGGGGAAAATCACCGTCTGTCCCAAAAGTATTGGCAACATTCTCACACGCCACTAGGCAGATTCAAGGCCGAGTAGTGGAGAGAGGCAGCGAGCAGACAGTTGCTATGCCGTAGACCACTCCGCTATTGGGGCAGACCCGTAGTCGAACCAGACAATCCTGCTATTCTGAGCAGAGGAGGAACATCTGATATTCTGCACAGGGTATTTCTTTTTTGACCTAGTCAGAATTATTTTTCTTCTACGGCAGAGAGAAAGTTCGTTTTGGACAGAATACATAACAACTTTTTTCATAATCATGGCCAGACTTTTTTCTCAATTTTCAGCGCCAGAAGTTTCTAAAGTAAATAACACTGTAGAGGTAAAATTAGTAAAAAGTTATCGACGAGGATGGGATTCGAACCCACGCGGGCATAGCCCAATGGATTAGCAGTCCATCGCCTTAACCACTCGGCCACCTCGTCATATGATACGCAATGAAATATGGTGGGATCAAAATATATATATTATATAGTTGAGCTACTTTGTTCCAAAAAGGAGGAAAAACTTGGCCTTAAAAATCAAAAATAAATTTTCCTGGTTCTGAATATTGATAATTTCCAGTTCTGCTAGAGGCGATAGGAGAAAAAAGATCTGGCTATGCCATAGGGGATTTTTTTCTGATCAGGTCAAAAAAAGGATAGCCACCCATAATATTAAATGGTCCGCCCCTAGTTGCAATTGGACATAGTTGGTGACCTCAGATTTCCTGGCAAACGTAAACAACGGCCTAGTTGGGAGATTGGATAAGAATGAGATCATGTGTCTAGATATCAGCATTGGAGCAGATATCAGATGATCTGTCTCCAGTGGAAATTTTCCAGTCAAATGATCATTTCAAAATGTGCGGATAAAGTAGAAAATAATGGTTTGAATATGTTAACATATATACAACGATTTAACATACAAGTATCACAAAAATGAAACATCGCTAGAATACAAATGAGTTAATAATTACAATAATGCCACAATAAGTACTAAAGGAAAATAAATATATTTCATGTACCTCAATATACTTGCACACGCAATAATGCAAAATCCAAAATTCATTTGACACATCACCTCCACTGTGATTGCGTTTTAAACAGCAATCGATCATTCATCAATTAACCTTTCGCATTCTTAGGCTACTTTCGTCCAAAACACAAGGACGAACATATTTTTGAAAAACATCTTAACCCTATCATGTTGGTATTCATTTTCGATGATTTTTGTATTGGCCAAATTTACCATCAGCAGCATAATGGTTAGGAAAGCGAAACCTTTCATTTTATATGATGATTTATCTGATCAGTTTTAGTGCAAAATGCGATAAACCAAACACGATACTTAGACCATATGTTACCTAACCATTACATAGTGCATTGTAAAGTTACAACACAATGGTCTGATCAATAGCTGTGAAACCAATATGTCAGACAGGCGGGCTGTATTGTTTCATGTCAGGGGGTATAGCTCAGTGGTAGAGCATTCGACTGCAGATCGAGAGGTCCGTGGTTCAACTCCGCGTGCCCCCTTAGCTTTTTTTCTTGAAATGAATTTTTAAACAAAATTGTTCCCTCTCTCAAAAGAATAGAACTATGCGCAGTGATTGCGATTACGTTGTTGCTGAGAAAACTGAGAAAGATCTGTAAGCCATAAGAGTTCATTATACTTTGACTTTCACAATCACTCTGGACAGCCTTTCCTTAGCTGACTCTTGGATTTACTTAATACAGTTTGTGAATTTCTGTTCTCATTATTATTGTTGTTATCATTATTATCATTGTTATTACTATCATTATTAGTATTGTTATCATTATCATTATTGTTATTATTATTATCATCATTATTATTATTATTTTTATTGTAATCATCATTATTGTTGTTGTTGTTATAAATTTCATTTGTTTATCTATTGTTTCTGTACGGAACACACAATAGAACATAATACAACTGGCCTGGAGTGTGTTGATCCAATCGATATGGGGGGATCGGATGTCATAAAATCCATTTAGGTCCAAAGCTGAAACCAACCAGTTGCTAAAGGTGAAAGGCACCGGAGTACCTGGGGAAAACACCGTCTGTCCCAAAAGCATTGGCAACCTTCTCACATGCCACTAGCCATCTTCAAGGCAGGTAGGGGAGAGAGGCAGCGAGCAGACAGTTCCTACGCCATAGACCGCTCCACTATTGGGGCAGACCCGTAGTAGAACCAGACAATCCTGCTTCCAAGCAGAGGCGGAACATCTGATATTCTGCACGGGGGTATTTCTTTTTTGACCTAGTCAGAATTATTTTTCTTCTACCGCAGGGCCAAAGTTCGTTTTGGACAGAATACATAACAACTTTTTTCATAACCATGGCCAGACTTTTTTCTCAATTTTCAGCGCCAGAAGTTTCTAAAGTAAATAACACTGTAGTAGTAAAATTAGTAAAAAATTATCAACGAGGATGGGATTCGAACCCACGCGTGCAGAGCCCAATGGATTAGCAGTCCATCGCCTTAACCACTCGGCCACCTCGTCATCTACTTGAAAGAAATATGGTGCGATGAAAATATATATATTGTATAGTTGAGCTACTTTGTTCCAAAAAGGAGGAAAAACTTGGCCATGAAAATCAAAAATAAACATTCCTGGTTCTGAATATTGATAATTTCCAGCTCTGCTAGAGGAGATAGGAGAAATAATCTGGCTGTGCCATAGGGGATCTTTTTCTGACCAGGTCAAAATAAGGATAGCCAGCCATAATATTAAATGGTCCGCCCCTAGTTGCAATTGGACATAGTTGGTAACCTCAGATTTCCTGGCAAAGGTAAGCAACGGACTAGTTGGGAGATTGGATAAGAATGAGATCATGTGTCTAGATATCAGCATTGGAGCAGACATCAGATGATCTGCCTCAGGTGGAAAATTTCCAGTCAAATATTCATTTCAAAATCTGCGGATAAAGAATAAAATAATGGTTTGAATATTTGAACACATATACAACGATTTAATATACATATATCACAAAAATGAAACATGGCTAGAATACAAATGAGTCAATCACTACAATGATACCACAATAAGGTCTAAAGGGAAAAAATCTGTTTCATGTACCTCAATATACATGCACACGCAATAATGCAAAATCCCAAATTCATTTGACACATCACCTCCACCGCGACTGCATTTTAAACAGCAATCAATCATTCACCGATTAACCCTTCGCATGCTTAGGCTACTTTCGTCCAATACACAAGGACGCACATATTTTTGAAAACCATCTTAACCCTATCATGTTGGTATTCATTGGATAGCTCTCGCTGAGTATTGTCAGATGAGTACCCATATGCCAGGGTTTCAGTTATTTTCGAGGGTTTTTGCATTATTTTGTATTGGCCAAATTAGCCATCAGCAACATAAGAGTTTAAGAAACGAAACCTTTCATTTTATATGATTATTTATCTGACCAGTTTTAGTGCAAAATGCGATAAACCAAACAACATACTTAGACCACATGTTACCTAATCATTACATAGTGCATTGTAAAGTTACAACACAATGGTCTGATCAATAGCTGTGAAACCAATGTTTCAGACCGGCAGGCCGTAGCGTTTCATGTCAGGGGTTATAGCTCAGTGGTAGAGCATTCGACTGCAGATCGAGAGGTCCGTGGTTCAACTCCGCATGCCCCCTTAGCTTTTTTTCTTGAAATGAATTTTTAAGCAAAGTTTTTCCCTCTCTAAAATGATAACACTATGCGCAGTGATTGCGATTACGTTGTTGCTAGGAAAACTGAGAAAGATCTATAAGCCATACGTTGACTTTTACAATCACACTGGACAGCCTTTGCTTTTTTATTGTTGGATTTAATTCATACAGTTTGTGAATTTCCGTTCTCATTATTATTGTTGTTGTTATCATTATTATCATTGTTATTATTAGCATTACTATTATTTTTATTATTATCATTATTGTCATTATTTTTATTATCATCATCATCAGTGTTACTATTATTTTTATCGTATTCATCATTATTGTTGTTGTTGTTATAAATTTCATTTGTTTATCTATTGTTTCTGTACGGAACACACAATAGAACATAATACAACTGGCCTTGGAGTGTGTTGATCCAATCGATATGAGGGGATCGGATGTCATAAAATCCATTTAGGTCCAAAGCTGAAACCAACTGGTTGCTAAAGGTGAAAGGAACCGGAGTACCTGGGGAAAATCACTGTCTGTCCCAAATGCATTGGCAATCTTCGCACATGCCTCTTGCCAGATTCAAGGCAGGTAGTGGATAGAGGCAACGAGCAGACAGTTGCTACGCCGTAGACCACTCCGCTATTGGGGCAGACCCGTAGTCGAACCAGACAATCCTGCTTCCAAGCAGAGGCGGAACATATGATATTCTGCATGGGGTATTACTTTTTTGACCTAGTCAGAATTATTTTTCTGCTCTGGCAAAGCCAAAGTTCGTTTTGGACAGAATACATAACAACTTTTTTCATAACCATGGCCAGACCTTTTTTCTCAATTTTCAGCCCCAGAAGTTTCTAACGTAAACAAAACTGTAGTAGTAAAATTAGTAAAAAGGTATCGACGAGGATGGGATTCGAACCCACGCGGGCAGAGCCCAATGGATTAGCAGTCCATCGCCTTAACCACTCGGCCACCTCGTCATTTATTACTCTAAGAAATATGGTGCGATGAATATATATAAAATATATATATATATATATATATATATATATATATATATATATATATATATATATATATATATATATATATATATATATATATATATATATATATATATATATTTTTTTTTTTTTTTTTTTTTTTTTTTTTTTTTTTATATATATATTATATAGTTGATCTACTTTGTTGCAAATAGGAGGAAAAACTTGGCCATGAAAATCAAAAATAAATATTCCTGGTTCTGAATATTGATAATTTCCAGCTCTGCTAGAGGAGATAGGAGATATAATCTGGCTGTGCCATAGGGGATTTTTTTCTGACCAGGTCAAAAAAAGGATAGCCAGCCATAATATCAAATGGTCCGCCCTGAGTTGCAATTGGACATAGTTGGTAACCTCAGATTTCCTGGCAAAGGTAAACAACGGATTAGTTGGGAGATAAGATAAGAATGAGATCATGTGTCTAGATATCAGCATTGGAGCAGATATCAGATATCAGATGATCTGCCTCCAGTGGAAAATTTCCAGTCAAATATTCATTTCAAAATCTGCGGATAAAGAAGAAAATAATGGTTTGAATATTTTAGTATGTATATAACGATTTAACATACATGTATCACAAAAATGAAACATCGCTAGAATACAAATGAGTCAATCATAACAATGATGCCACAATAAGGACTAAGGGAAAATAAATATATTTCATGTACCTCAATATACATGCACACGCAATAATGCAAAATCCAAAATTCATTTGACACATCACCTCCACCGCGACTGCATTTTAAACAGCAATCGATCGTTCATCGATTAACCCTTCGCATGCTTAGGCTACTTTCGTCCAATACACAAGGACGCACATATTTTGAAAAACATCTTAACACTATCATGTTGGTATTCATTGGATAGCTCTCGCTGAGCACTATCAGATGAGTACCCATATGCAAGGGTTTCAGTTATTTTCGAGGATTTTTGCATTATTTTGTATTGGCCGGATTAGCCATCAGCAGCATAAGAGTTAAAGAAGCGAAACCTTTCATTTTATATGATGATTTATCTGATCAGTTTTAGTGCAAAATGCGATAAACCAAACAACATACTTAGACCATATGTTACCTAATCATTACATAGTGTATTGTAAAGTTACAACACAATGGTCCGATCAATAGCTGTGAAATCAATGTTTCAGACAGGCAGGCCATAGTGTTTCATGTCAGGGGGTATAGCTCAGTGGTAGAGCATTCGACTGCAGATCGAGAGGTCCGTGGTTCAACTCCGCGTGCCCCCTTATTTTTTAAAACAAAATTGTTTCCTCTCTAAAAAGGATAAAACTATGCGCAGTGATTGCGATTACGTTGTTGCTGATCAAACTGAGAAAGATCTGTAAGCCATAAGAGTTCATTATACTTTGACTTTCACAATCACTCTGGACAGCCTTTCCTTAGCTGATTTTTGGATTTACTTTATACAGTTTGTGAATTTCCGTTCTCATTATTATTGTTGTTGTTATCATTATTATTATTGTTATTATTATCATTATTATCATTGTTATTATTTCCATTATTGTGATTATTATTATTATCATCATCATTGTTACTATTATTTTTATCGTATTCATCATTATTGTTGTTGTTGTTATGAATTTCATTTGATTATCTATTGTTCCTGTACGGAACACAAACTAGAACATAATACAACTGGCCTTGGAGTGTGTTGATCCAATCGATATGAGAGTATCGGATGTCATAAAATCAATTTAGGTCCAAAGATGAAACCAACCGGTTGCTAAAGGTGAAAGGAGCCGGAGTACCTGGGGAAAACCACCGTCTGACCCAAAAGAATTGGCAACCTTCTCACATGCCACTAGCCAGATTGAAGGCAGGTAGGGGAGAGAGGCAGAGAGCAGACAGTTGCTATGCCGTAGACCACTCTGCTATTGGGGCAGACCCGTAGTCGAACCAGATAATTCTGCTTCCAAGCAGAGGCGGAACATCTGATATTCTGCATGGGGCTATTACTTTTTTGACCTACTGAGAATAATTTTTTCTCCTCTGCCAAAGCCAAAGTTCGTTTTGGACAGAATACATAACAACTTTTTTCATAACCATGGCCAGACCTTTTTTCTCAATTTTCAGCCCCAGAAGTTTCTAACGTAAACAAAACTGTAGTAGTAAAATTAGTAAAAAGGTATCGACGAGGATGGGATTCGAACCCACGCGGGCAGAGCCCAATGGATTAGCAGTCCATCGCCTTAACCACTCGGCCACCTCGTCAACTGATATCCAACAAAATATGGTGCATTCAAAAACTTATCACTATATAGATGAGCCACTTTGTTCCAAAAAGGGGAAAAACTTGGCCATGAAAATCAAAAATAAATATTCCTGGTTCTGAATATTGATAGTTTCCCGCTCTGCTAGAGGCGATAAGAGAAATAATCTGGCTGTGCCATAGGGATTTTTTTTCTGACCAGGTCAAAAAAAGGATAGCCAGCCATAATATTAAATGGTCCGCCAATAGTTGCAATTGGACATAGTTGGTGACCTCAGATTTCCTGGCAAACGTAAACCACGGACTAGTGGGGAGATTAGATAAGAATGAGATCATGTGTCTAGATAACAGAATTGAAGCAGACATCAAATGATCTGCCTCCAGTGGAAAATTTCCAGTCAAATATTCATTTCAAAATATGTGGATAAAGTAGACAATAATGGTTTGAATATTTTAACATATATACAACGATTTAACGTACATGTATCACAAAAATGAAACATCGCTAGAATACAAATGAGTTAATAATTACAATAATGCCACAATAAGGACTAAAGGAAAATAAATATATTTCATGTACCTCAATATACATGCACACGCAATAATGCAAAATCCTAAATTCATTTGACAGATCACCTCCACCGTGATTGCATTTTAAACAGCAATAGATCATTCATCGATTAACCCTTCGCATGCTTAGGCTACTTTCGTCCAATACACAAGGACGCACATAATTTGAAAACCATCTTAACCATATCATGTTGGTATTCATTGGATAGCTCTCGCTGAGCACTGTCAGATGAGTACTTATATGCCAGGGTTTCAGTTATTTTCGAGGATTTTTGCATTATTTCGTATTGGCCAAATTAGCCATCAGCAGCATAAGAGTTAAGGAAGCGAAACCTTTCATTTTGCATGATGATTTATCTGATCAGTTTTAGTGCAAAATGCGATAAACCAAACAACATACTTAGACCATATGTTACCTAACCATTACATAGTGCATTGTAAAGTTACAACACAATAGTCTGATCAATAGCTGTGAAACCAATATTTTAGACAGGCAGGCCATAGTGTTTCATGTCAGGGGGTATAGCTCAGTGGTAGAGCATTCGACTGCAGATCGAGAGGTCCGTGGTTCAACTCCGCGTGCCCCCTTACTTTTTATTTTTCTTAAAATGAATTTTTAAACAAAAGTGTTTCCTCTCTGTAAAAGTGTAGTGGATAGCGACAGCGAGCAGACAGTTGCTACGCCGTAGACCACTCCACCATTGGGGCAGACCCGTAGTCGAACCAGACAATCCTGCTTCCAAACAGAGGCGGAACATCTGATATTCTGCACGGGGGTATTTCTCTTTTGACCTACATGTACTCAGAATTTTTTTTCTTCTACCGCAGGGCCAAAGTTCGTTTTGGACAGAATACATTACAACTTTTTTCATAACCATGGCCAGACCTTTTTTCTCAATTTTCAGCCCCAGAAGTTTCTAACGTAAACAAAACTCTAGTAGTTAAATTAGTAAAAAGGTATCGACGAGGATGGGATTCGAACCCACGCGGGCAGAGCCCAATGGATTAGCAGTCCATCGCCTTAACCACTCGGCCACCTCGTCATCTGATACGCAATGAAATATGGTGCGATGAAAATATATATATATTATATAGTTGAGCTACTTTGCTTCCAAAAGGAGGAAAAACTTGGCCATGAAAATCAAAAATGAATATTCCTGGTTCTGAATATTGATAATTTCCAGCTCTGCTGGAGGATATAGAAGAAAGAAATCTGGCTGTGCCATAGGGGATTTTTTTCTGACCAGGTCAAAAAAAGGATAGCCAGCCATAATATCAAATGGTCCGCCCCTAGTTGCAATTGGACATAGTTGGTGACCTCAGATTTCCTGGCAAACTTAAACCACGGACTAGTGGGGAGATTAGATAAGAATGAGATCATGAGTTGTTTCTTCTCAGGGGGGTATAGCTCAGTGGTAGAGCATTCGACTGCAGATCGAGAGGTCCGTGGTTCAACTCCGCGTGCCCCCTTGGTTTTTTTTCTTAAAATGAATTTTTAAACAAAATTGTTTCCGCTCTAAAAAGGATAAAACTAAGCGCAGTGATTGCGATTACGTTGTTGCTAGGAAAACTGAGAAAGATCTGTAAGCCGTAGAAGTGCATTATACTTTGACCTTTCACAATCACTCTGGACAGCCTTTCCTTAGCTGACTCTTGGATTTACTTTATACAGTTTGTGAATTTCCGTTCTCATTATTATTGTTGTTGTTATCATTATTATCATTATTATTATTGTTATCATTATCATTATTGTTATTATTATTATTATCATCATCATCATCATTATTATTATTTTTATCGTAATCACCATTATTGTTGTTGTTGTTATAAATTTCATTTGTTTATCGATTGTTTCTGTACGGAACACACAATAAAAACATAATACAACTGGCCTTGGAGTGTGTTGATCCAATCGATATGAGGGGATTGGATGTCAGGAAATCCATTTAGGTCCAAAGATGAAACCAACCGATTGCTAAAGGTGAAAGGAACAGTACCTGGGGAAAATCACCGTCTGTCCCAAAAATATTGGGAACCTTCCCACACGCCACTTGCCAGATTCAAGGCAGAGTAGTGGAGAGAGGCAGCGAGCAGACAGTTGCTATGCAGTAGACCACTCCACTATTGCGGCAGACCCGTAGTCGAAGCAGACAATTCTGCTTCCAAGCAGAGGCGGAACATATGATATTCTGCACGGGGGTATTCCTTTTTTGACCTAGTCAGAATTATTTTTCTTCTACGTTCGTTTTGGACAGAATACATAACAACTTTATTCATAATCATGGCCAGACTTTTTTCTCAATTTTCAGCGCCAGAAGTTTCTTAAGTAAATAACACTTGAAGGGCAAATGCACCATCATGATGATTTAGGTTCAAAATGTGCCTATATGTGTCACCTTTCAAATAAGACCACCCGCAAGTCTGTCCTCCTCAGCACTCCTCAGATATGGCTTATGAAAGTTAGTAAAAAACTAGCCTGAGTCTGGGTATAGAGGCTGCCATTATCAGAAGTGGTGCTTATGAAGTGACTGCCAGCCCTGCTTCTGATTGGTTGAGAGCAGGGTTTGACTTAAGTGGGTGTCCGGGCGGTATTCACGCCCTGAAATTTGTCCGGCCGACCCAAGACTGACTATCATTTATCATATGAGATCGCCCGAAAACCGACCAGAAAAATTTTCTTAGGTCAATCCCTGGAGAGATATCAGTGGCAGTCATTTCCAGCCACTGATATCTCTCAACCAATCAGAAGCAGCACTGGCAGTCACTTCATACCACTGATTGTGCTTAATTGGGCTTAATTGGCCTGCAATGTCAGCCTCCATGCCCAGACTCAGGCTAGTTTTTTACTAACTTTCATAAGCCATATCTGAGGAGTGCTGAGGAGGACAGACTTGCGGGTGGTCTTATTAGAAAGGTGACACGTATAGGCACATTTTGAACCTAAATCATTATGATGGTGCATTTGCCCTTTAAGAGGTAAAATTAGTAAAAAGGTATCGACGAGGATGGGATTCGAACCCACGCGGGCATAGCCCAATGGATTAGCAGTCCATCGCCTTAACCACTCGGCCACCTCGTCATCTTATACGCAATAAGATATGGAGCGATAAATAAAAATTATTATATAGTTGAGCTACTCTGTTCCAAAAAGGGCGAAGAACTTGGCCATGAAAATCAAAAATAAATATTTGTGGTTCTGAATATTGATAATTCCTAGCTCTGCAAGAGGAGGGGATTTTTTTCTGACCAGGTCAAAAAAGGATAGCCACCTATAATATCAAATGATCCGCACCTAGTTGCAGTTGGACATAGTGGGTAACCTCAGATTTCCTGGCAAAGGTAAACAACGGACTAGTGGGGAGATTAGATTAATAGGAGATAATGTGTCTTGATATCAGCATTGGAGCAGACATCAGATGATCTGCCTCCAGTGGAAAAAAATTCCAGTCAAATATTCATTTCAAAATCTGTGGATAAAGTAGACAATAATGGTTTGAATATTTTAACATATATACAACGATTTAACATACATGTATCACAAAAATGAAACATCGCAATAATACAAATGAGTTAATAATTACAATAATGCCACAATAAGGACTAAAGGAAAATAAATATATTTCATGTACCTCAATATACTTGCACACGCAACAATGCAAAATCCAAAATTCATTTGACACATCACCTCCACCGCATTTTAAACAGCAATCGATCATTCATCGATTAACCTTTCCCATGCTTAGGCTACTTTCGTCCAAAACACAAAGACGAACATATTTTTGAAAACCATCTTAACCCTATCATGTTGGTATTCATTTTCGATGATTTTTGTATTGGCCAAATTAGCCATCAGCAGCATAATGGTTAAGAAAGCGAAACCTTTCATTTTATATGATGATTTATCTGATCAGTTTTAGTGCAAAATGCGATAAACCAAACAACATGCTTAGACCATATGTTACCTAACCATTACATAGTGCATTGTAAAGTTACAACACAATGGTCTGATCAATAGCTGTGAAACCAATGTTTCAGACAGGCAGGCCATAGTGTTTCATCTCATGGGGTATAGCTCAGTGGTAGAGCATTCGACTGCAGATCGAGAGGTCCGTGGTTCAACTCCGCGTGCCCCCTTAGTATTTTTCTTAAATCGAGTTTTTAAACAAAATTGTTTCCTCTCTAAAAAGGATAAAACTATGCGCAGTGATTGTGATTACGTTGTTGCTAGGAAAACTGAGAAACATCTGTAAACCATAGAAGTTCATTATACGTTGACTTTCACAATCACTCTGGACAGCCTTTCCTTAGCGGATTTTTGGATTTACTTTATACAGTTTGTGAATTTCCGTTCTCATTATTATTGTTGTTGTTATCATTGTTATTATTATCATTATTAGTATTGCTATTATTATCATTATTATTATTATTATTATTATTATTATTATTATTATTATTATTATTATTATTATCATCATCATTATTATTATTATTATTATTATCATTATTATTATTATTATTATTATTATTATTATTATTATCTTAACCATCATTATTGTTGTTGTTGTTATAAATTTCATTTGTTTATCTATTGTTTCTGTATCACACAATAGAACATAATACAACTGGCCTTGGAGTGTGTTGATCCAATCGATATGATCCATTCAGGTCCAAAGATGCAACCAACCGGTTGCTAAAGGTGAAAGGAGCCGGAGTACCTGGGGAAAATCACCGTCTGTCCCAAAAGAATTGGCAACCTTCTCACACGCCACTAGGCAGATTCAAGGCCGAGTAGTGGAGAGAGGCAGCGAGCAGACAGTTGCTATGCCGTAGACCACTCCGCTATTGGGGCAGACCCTTCCAAAGTTAATGCTACTTTCGTCCTAAGCACATGGACGTAAAGCGTTTTAAAAAGTGTATAAACCTTGTCATGTTGGTATTCATCAGAGAGCCCTTGCTGAGTACTCTCAGAAGAGTACCCACGTGCCAGGGTTTGATTAATATCTTTTAGGTCTTTCGCCCCATTTGGTATTGGCCAAAGTAGCAACCAGCAGCTTAAGGGTTAACATGCATTAAGCCTAACGTTCACATACTGTAGGTGGATGTAGTGTGTCTTTCTTTGACTGTTAGGTAATCCATACTGGACAAATAAAGAATTGACCGTGTCATCAACTAGTCAATCCTTTTCTGAATTAAGTAGGAAAACCCAACGTTTTTCTTTCCTTGGAAATCGTGTCGTATTGCAGGGATATACCTTGTGATCAGCAGAGATTTAATGCTCGTATTTCCTTTGGCCTGCGGTCCTCTGTCGCGCTGTCTAGACATTAGCTTAACCCCTGTACGTCCTAATTGTAATTTTGCCTACAAAGGCGTGATGCCATGTAGTAATGGGAATGGTTGTTCAAAATCCAGTGCCAGATTATTTATGTTTGACAATCTTGTGAAATTCTACTGTATCATAGACATATGACACACCATAATGAACTTTATATCAAGCACGTTTTAATAGCATTTGTTAAATTTTGGTGCTTTGTAGGGAATCTATCAAATGGCAGGTCAGTCTCTTTAAATGAATTTAATCATCTCTCACGCACATATGCTCGCATGGTTCTCTACTGGTGTGTGTGTGTGTGTGTGTGTGTGTGTGTGTATGTATGTGTGTGTGTTTGTATGTATGTATATATGTATGTATGTATATATGTATGTACGTATTTATGTATGTATGTATGTATGCATATGTATGTATATGTATGTATGTATGTGGGTATGATATATGATTGCATGTATGTATTTATTTATGTATATATGTATGTATGTATGTATGTAGGTTGAATTATATGATTGTATGCATATATGTATGTATGTACGTATGTATGTGTGTGTGTGTGTGTGACGTAGACATCATCATTGGTCGATCTTTGCAGAGAAGTCTAGCTTAGAAGACGAACGAAGGTACAAGCCCCCTGAACAGTGCCAATCAGTGCAAACTCCAACTCACTTCATCAAAAACAAATGTGCGCCTAAGCCTATTCTAAAGATACTGAAATGTTCCGTAGAAAACAGTGTATTTTAGAAAGGGCGTTTTTTGAAAAAGGTTTTGGGCATTTGTGTATAAACGACAACGCATGGAAAAACATCGAATACTTTGCATTATCAATCTCTCTCTCTCTCTCTCTCTCTCTCTCTCTCTCTCTCTCTCTCTCTCTCTCCGTTAAAGCATGCGCGATAGCATGACATGTCAAGGTATACAGACCTCAAGATAAAAACTATGTATCAACGCAACACGTGAGAAAGTGTCCACCTGCAAAACATAGTCGTCATCATTATCACCGTTATTACCCTCACTACGGTGACATCAACAGTCTCATGAAAAATAATGAACCTAGCACTGCCTGCCCATCTTTCTGACAGGTGTTATTTTGTTGAGCTTGTTTTGGTGTAAATTGGAGGCAACCATATTCTGAGGTCACCAGAGGCCAGAGCAACACGTTATCGTGTTACTTGAGACATTTTGAATAAATGCCAAACAAGCGTCAGTACTAGACGTTGAGAGGGGACAGGTAGAGTTTTGCTGTCACATGCCTCACATCATTTAGACACATGAAAAGCCATGCTGGTAAACAAATTTCTCGTCTCGTGGCGAGAATGAGATTAAGTCACGTGATAACGAGATGAGACGAGATCTATTTACACGATCCTGAAACTGTTTCTCGAGTGGAGAGACAAATCAGCATGCACAGAAGCTCATCCAAGAAATAGCCTTCATAATAAGTGTGTACTGTTTTATATGTTGAGGTCATGCCTGACCTATTGATGAATGAACACAAATGATTTAAACATAAAAAATAAATAGCCCTCTAAAACTCATCTTGTCACTGGACAAAAAAGGAGTTTCAACTATGTACAAAATATAAACCATTGTGCTGCTGGTGGCTGATCTGGACAACACAAAATAATTGGAAAAGAAATTGAAAAAAGGGCTTGAACCCTGGCACATTGGCACACATCAAATGAATACCAACATGACATGGTCTAGATGATTGTGAAATATGTTTGTGGTGTCGTTTTTTGGACAAAAAAGTAAACTCGGCATAGCAAGGGTTAAAGCCGGTAAAGACAGTATCTGTTTTGAAATCTGCGATAGATGGATGAAAAAATAGCTCATCTTTTTGTATAAGATAGCAGTATCCAGATCCATTCTTCAACACCAGACAACTGTAGATGATACATATTTGAAATACATCCAGTTTCGTAGCGTCCACAGAGGATGTTATACCAACAAAAAACTTCAAAGATGGGTATAAGGGATATAGACAAATGTCCCATGTGTAAATAGGAAATTCACAGCATAGAACAAATGCCCTAACTGTGCTAAAATGGCGGCCACTAGTGAATCGCAACCCGCTAAAAATTGTTTTTAAGGTGATAAATGACTATTTGCGCATATATATATATATATATATATATATATATATATATATATATATATATATATATATATATATATATATATATATATATATATATATATATAGTCTGCCACCATGGTGTATATCTGGAAGATAAGATGGCAGGAAGTAATTACGATGTGTTTAGGTATGTAACTCGCGAGTTCAAGTGAGAAGATGGAATACACGCATAACTGACCTTAGAACTGACAAAAGCACAGTGAATACTTAGTAGTTGGTACTCATTATAAGATTGTAATATAATTTACCCACTGTTTAGTAATACATATTCACTCTGTAATTTATACTTTTGTATAATAAGGTTGATATTACAGTACTATCTTATACCGCCTTTTGACCATTTATTTATTAATTTTCTTATATGTCCATAAAATCATGAATCTATTTGCATATTGATATGACTATGGATAAATAAAAGTCCAGTTGCACATGTGTGCAATTTGAAATTTTAAAAAAAGGTGAGAAATCTTTGCGGGTCGCTTTGCCTGATCCAATGTATAATGAGCTCTGCTTGACCACTTGACCATGTATTTGGCCTTCCATTATTACGTCAAATTAACATAACTTACGAGTTGCCCAATACTTGAGAGAGTGAACCGGTTCTGTTTAGCCTGTCTGCAGGTGTTTTTTGATACAGTACAGACATTTAATTCCTGCACCAGTCGACTAAACGTCTGTCAGTGCCCGGCTGTACAAATACCCATGGACAACATGTCCAAAGCACACCAACGACCCACGTATCTGTCGTATCAAAACTATGTTCAGTTTTGAGGTCATTGACTTGTGGTATCATCCATGACCAGGAGATTGGGTGGCAACGAGGCGTGTGGTCGTGTATTATGACCGAGCTGCCCACGCATTTAGTGCAGGAATTAAATGTCGGCACTGTAGCTTGTAAATTTGAGTATACGTCCCGTAATGCTTAAGAGTTACTCTTGAATTTGTCGTCTGGATCTTTGATATTTTTGACAATGATTTGGAAAGTAAGAATAATTTTCCAAAGTATTTGAGGAAGAGTTGTTGATAATGTTCTGAACAACATTTCTTCTTCAAATATTTTTCTGTCTTTTGCTTTTGAATGCAAGATTTGATTGAAATTGTCAGGCTGCTTTTGGCCGCTGTGAGCATTAATGGGTTAAGCGTAGGATAGGCCGAGTATCATAACAGCTTCAAAAGGCAACCTCTGGCATTCTTTCTTACTCTTCTTCAACACGCGAATCTTTCGTCTTTAAGCCTTATGCTGCTGGTGGCTAATATGGCCAATACAGAATAATGAAAAAAAAATGACTAAAACCCTCGCAGACGGGTACTCATCTGAGAGTACTCAGAGAGAACATTCTTATCTAATATCATCTCATTCTAATCTAATCTCCCCACTTGTCTGTGTTTTATGTTTGCCAGGAAATCTCAGGTTACCCACTATGTCCAATTGCAGCTAGGGGCGGACCATTTGATATTATGGGTGGGTATCCTTTTTTGACCTGGTCAGAAAAAAATCCCCTATGGCACAGCCAGATTGTTTTCTTCTATCTCCTCTAGCAGAGCTGGAAAATATCAATATTCAGGACCAGGAATATATATATATTTCATTTTCATGGCCAGGTTTTCCCCCTTTTTGGAACAAAGTAGCTCAACTATATAATAATAAGTTTTTGAAAGCTTTATTTTGTTTCTATTATCAGATGACGAGGTGGCCGAGTGGTTAAGGCGATGGACTGCTAATCCATTGGGCTCTGCCCGCGTGGGTTCGAATCCCATCCTCGTCGGTACTTTTTTTTACTAATTTTGCTACTTTTATTTTAGAAACTTCTGGCGCTAAAATTGAGTAAAAAGGTTTGGCCATGATTATGAAAAAAGTTGTTATGTAATCTGTCCAAAACGAACTTTGGCTCTGCCAAAGGAGAAAAATAATTCTGACTAGGCCAAAAAAGAAATATCCCCGTGCAGAATATCAGATGTTCCGCCTCTACTTGGAAGCAGGATCGTCTGGTTCGACTACGGGTCTGCCCCAATAGTGGAGTGGTCTACGGCGTAGCAACTGTCTGCTCGCTGCCAGTTCCTTTCACCTTTATCAATTGGCTTGTTTCAGTTTTGGACCTAAATGGAATTGTTGACATCCGATGGCCTCATATCGATTGGATCAACACACTCCAGGCCAGTTGCATTATGTTCTAGTTTGTGTTCCGTACAGAAACAATAGGTAAACAAATGAAATTTATAACAACAACAACAACAATAATGATGATTATGATAAAAATGATAATAATAATAACAATAATGATAATAATAACAATAATAACAATGATAATAATAACATTGATAATAATGATAAAAACAACAACAATGATAATGATAATGGAAAAGTAAATCCAAGAGTCAGCTAAGGAAAGGCTGTCCAGAGTGATTGTGAAAGTCAAAGTATGATGAACTTCTATAGCTTACAGATCTTTCTCAGTTTTCCTAGCAACAACGTAATCGCAATCACTGCGCATAGTTCTATTCTTTTTAGAGAGGGAACAATTTTGTTTAAAAATTCATTTTTCCATAAAGTAAGGGGGCACGCGGAGTTGAACGACAGACCTCTCGATCTGCAGTCGAATGCTCTACCACTGAGCTATACCCCCTGTTATGAAACAATATGGCCTGCCTATCTGAAACATTGGTTTCACAGCTATTGATCAGACCATTGTGTGGTTTTACAATGCACTATGTAATGATTAGGTAATATATGTTCTAAGTATGTTGTTTGGCTTATCGCATTTTGCACTAAAACTGATCAGGTAAATCACCATATAAAACAAGTACGGTTGTAGATGCAAAGCATCAATAGTCAAAAGGCGGGGCCAAGTTATTTATGAACTTGTGAGGGAACCGGATGTATAAAGAACATTAACATTATAGAGGAAAATAATTTATAATGACTAGATTTGTATCATTTTTGTAGAAATGAAACAAATATCGGAATTCTAGGCGCAAGCTGGAGACTTCGAAATCTCTTGGGTGCGAAGCTACTCGGGTACGCATCAGTTTGGTTACGAAGTCTCATGATTTCATTCTATACACATAGTCATTTTTATCTTTAGTAATTTCCCTTCCTATACTGAAAAATATACTTTATGTTCGCTTAAAATATTTTATACATTTGAAAACTTCATGCTAAATTAAAATAAGGAAGGCACGATTTTCCGCAGCAAAGGTAATGTACCGGGCCAACATTTATATTATAACCAATCAGAATAGAGAATTATATTCAGTCCGGCCTCAGCATTTCCAACATGGCCGTCCTGACTATGAACATATCAAAACAGCTTCCAAGATAGGCGTGGCCTGAGGGTCCCGCCAATGAAAGGATTCGCTTCCTTAACTTATACTGCTGATGGCTAATTTGGCCAATACAAAACAATGCGAAAATCCTCGGAAATAACTGAAACCCTGGCATATGGATACTCATAATATGATGAGAAAGCAAAGCTTTAAATGCTCGCGCAGCTCGATCATATTTCTGCATTCCCCTTCAAATGCAGTCACACAGTGTTTGTTATTGTTATCCGTGACGTCATTCTTTACTTGAACATCGCTGAAACATATTGGAAGCCCCTTAATATGAGCTTCATATTTGTGCAATAACCACACACAGTATGCGTAGCGATCCATTGACCGAAAATATGGCGTAAAAATTAGCACGACTTCAACCTGTTGCAAAATCGTCATTTCACGACAGATTTCAAATAGAATTAAGAGACATGTAGAAATATTTGTGGCGGTTGTAGCGATCTAAATTGCATTGAAATCGATTCACGGAAAGATGAGTAAAGTCATTTTTACCGTGAACATCGAAGTTACGACTTTGGAATTCGCGGAATTCCATCGTAACATGATGTCATTTCATGACGTCAGCATTTGTCGCACGTGAGCATGTATGTTTCAGTTGTTGCATAGTTCCGCGCGTGTTGCACGATAGTTGGCGACCAAAACGTTATTTCAATGCAATTTAAAGGAAACAATCCAAATTTATTATTTGATTAAGAAATATTTAAAACATGAAACGATCTGGCGGCAAAATGTGCTCTTAAAGCAAAAAGTTATGCTCATTTTTCCGAGGTAATCGAACGAGCAGGGTCGAGCGAGCGAGCCCGACGAGAGACGAACAGACAGACGTCAACACCAAAAAACCTGCCTCAGTGTGTATCCTGCCATTACACTATATATATACCGTAAATGCTCGCTACGCTGAGCCGGCCTTCGGCCGACTCACTACGCGAGCTATGACAGTACTCAGAGAGAGCTATCCAATGAATACCAACATGATAGGTTTAAGATGGTTTTCAAAAATATGTTCTACCTTGTGTATTGGACGAAAGTAGCCTAAGCATGCGAAGGTTTAATCGATGAATGAACGATTGCTGTTTAAAATGCAATCACGGTAGAGGCGATGTGTCAAATTAAGTTTGGATTTTTCATTATTGCGTGTGCATGCATATTGAGGTACATGAAATAGATTTATTTTCCTTTAGTCCAGGAATATATATACTTTTTATTTTCATGGCCAGGTTTTCCCCCTTTTTGGAACAAAGTAGCTCAACTAATTAATGATAAGTTTTTGAAAGCATTTTATTTTTATAGGTATCAGATGACGAGGTGGCCGAGTGGTTAAGGCGATGGACTGCTAATCCATTGGGCTCTGCCCGCGTGGGTTCGAATCCCATCCTCGTCGATACTTTTTTACTATTTCTTTTACTACAGTTTCACTTACTTTAGAAACTTCTGGCGCTGAAAATTGAGAAAAAAGGTCTAGCCATGATTATGAAAAAAAGTTATGTTTTCTGTCCAAAACGAACTTTGGCTCAGCCGGAGAAGAAAAATAATTCTGACTAGGTCAAAAAAGGAATATCCCTGTGCAGAATATGAAATGTTCCTCTTCTGCTTGGAAGCAGGATTGTCTGGTTCTACTACGGGTCTGCCCCAATAGCGGAGTGGTCTACGGTGTAGCAACTGTCTGCTCGCTGCCTCTCTCCACTACCTGCCTTGAAGCTGGTTTGAGGCATGTGAGAAGGTTCCCAATACTTTTTGGACAGACTGTGACTTTCCCCAGGTACTCCGGTTCCTTTCACCTTTATCAACTGGCTGGTATCAGTTTTGGACCTAAATGGAATTGTTGACATCCGATGGCCTCATATCGATTGGATCAACAAACTCCATGCCAGTTGCATTATGTTCTAGTGTGAGTTCCGTACAGAAACAATAGAAAAACAAATGAAATTTATAACAACAAAAACAATAATGATTATTACAATAAAAATAATAATGACAATAATAATAATAATAACAATGATAATAATAACAATGATAATAATGATAAAAACAACAACAACAACAATGATAATGATAATGGAAATTCATGAATTAAGTAAATCCAAAAATCAGCTAAGGAAAGGCTGTCGAGAGTGATTACGAAAGTCAAAGTATAATGAACTTCAATGGCTTACAGATCTTTCTCAGGTTTCTCAGCAACAACGTAATCGCAATCACTGCGCATAGTTCTATTCTTTTTTCGAAAAAACTAAGGGGGCACGCGGAGTTAGCCACGGACCTCTCGATCTGCAGTCGAATGCTCTACCACTGAGCTATACCCCCTCTGCTGAAACACTGGGGCCTGCTTGTCTGAAACATTGCTTTCACAGCTATTGATCAGACCATTGTGTGGTAAATTTACAATGCACCATGTAATGATTAGGTAACATATGGTCTAAGTATGTTGTTTGGTTTATCGCACTTTGCACTAAAACTGATCAGATAAATCATCATATAAAATGAGAGGATTCACTTCCTTAACTTATACTGATGGTGGCTAATTTGGCCAATACAAAATAATGCAAAAATCCTCGGAAATAACTGAAACCCTGGCATATGGGTACTCATCTGACAGTACTCAGAGAGAGCTATCCAATGAATACCAACATGATAGGGTTAAGATGGTTTTCAAAAATATGTTCTACCTTATGTATTGGACGAAACTAAATTAAGTAAATCCAAAAATCAGCTAAGGAAAGGCTACCAAACAGTGATTGTGAAAATCAAAATATAACAAACTTCTGTGATGTTATGGCTAATAAGTCCATTGTTCTTTCTTTGTTTTCTTAGCAGCGACATAATAGCAATCACCGGGCATAGTATTATCCTTTTAGAGAGGAAACGATTTTGTTTAAAACTTTATTTTAAGAAAAAAAAACTAAGGGGGCACGCGGAGTTGAACCACGGACCTCTCGATCTGCAGTCGAATGCTCTACCACTGAGCTATACGATTTTGCTTCCTTAAAAGATGAATGATCGATTGCTGGTAAGTATCTTGGAATTGACAAAATAATCCACCCAATACATACTATACATAGTATATGAATAAATGATGTGGGTTAATGATTTTTGACCTACACCACCCTATCCCAATTTTTCCTCTCTCTTGTTGAGCAACATTATCAATGTTTAGAGCCAGAATATTTTGCTTACATTTCAGAATAAGAATATATGTAGTTTTTTTTCAGGGCCAGGTTTTCCCCCTTTTTGGAACAAAACGGGTTGCCTTAAATCATGTTTTGGAAACTTCCTAATCTTTCTGGCTTAACCTCGCTATTACAAATACTTTGAAACATTTCTTCATAATTTTGTAGTTTGGAAATTCATTACAAAGAAGCATTTCACAAGTGCAAAATGCATAGATGGTTTGCGTGAATTGCGAATGACCATATTAGAGCGTTGTGCATATGACGAGGTGGCCGAGTGGTTAAGGCGATGGACTGCTAATCCATTGGGCTCTGCCCGCGTGGGTTCGAATCCCATCCTCGTCGTCAACAAATTTTATTAATTTCACTGCTTATTTCGAAACTCATATTTTTCCCACAAATATCATAAATAAAGCATATATATATATATATATATATATATATTTATACAGGTGAACTTGGATATGACGTACCACTGTAAGACGGACCTTCGTCTATGACGGACAAGATGCTTGGTCCCAGTCCCATGCAAATCAAGTATTTGTCATATGTATATGACGGATTTTGCATATGACGGACCAATTTTCCTGGTCCCATTGAGTCCGTCATATCCGAGTTCACCTGTATATATATAAACTGTCATTATCTTTCTTCAGCGAAACAATATTTTCATCAATAGCTTTAGTGATTTCGGGTTTGGATAACTGTGAAAAAGAACACTCGGACAGCAAAAACCATAAAAATGATATTCATATTTCACTGCTATTTGTGAAAATATACATATAGAATGTCTCTATCGAAAGGAAAATTAAAGCAGCGAATTATTTTCACAAACAATTCTTTCCTTTGAACATAAGAACTCAAAATACATCCTAAATACATCCTAGTTATATTCCTATCAAATGATATCGATGGAATTATACAGGTCATGGTATATATATATATATATATATATATATATATATATATATATATATATATATATATATATATATATATATATATATATATATATATATATATATATATATATATATTATTCACATTGCGTTATGTTTATGTCTGAAAGGATTGACGCAAAAGCACCCTTGTTGTCATATGATTTAACACCAGTCACCTGACACTAATATATTAGCTACAAGTACCTGACAGCGTTGACGCAGGGGCCCTTTAAGGACCCTTTACACTATTGGCCCCGCAACCCTATTACATCTCTCTGACCTTTAGCAGGGTGGGGACTATTCGTGATTCATTATTTATGAAAAGGTGAACTGTTAGTTCCGGACCTGGGAAATGGAACGATGAATGCCATGCTCAGTCGCAGTAAACCATTTTCCTTCCCATTGCTTAAATATAATGGCCAGCGTCACTGTGCCATGTAAGTTGGGAGTTTTTGATGAATATTAATAGCGAGAAGGAAATAGTTTTTGTCAATGTAATCACGACACAAAGGAGACCTGCCCGCCTTGTGATATTCCCTGCACGCAGTGCTGACATTCGTAACTAACAGGGTTTAAGATGAAAGCTATGTTCCACCCCCGTAGGCCTACAAATTAATGCGCTTAACCCTTCCAATGCTAAGGCTACTTTCGTCCAAAGCACTAGAACGCAAAGACTTTTGAAAACGCTCTAAATATTGGTATTTATTGGATAGCTCTCGCTGAGTAATCTCAGATGAGTACCCATGTGCCAGGGTTTCACATTTCTTG
>OZ012698.1:4614639-4649639 GCA_963942565.1 Maea johnstoni
CGTACTCCTGCTTTGAAGGTTCGGCGACAACAGATCAAATTGCAGGAGGTTGGTGCGACGTATCCGTGTCTGGAGAGGTGGTGGCTGTATTCCAAGTGTTCTCCGTGGTGAGATTGTTGTTGGGTGAGAGACAGTTGTAACCACAGGAACTTGCTCCAGCTCAGTAGATGGGCCTTTAATTTTTCCTTTTTTTTTTTCTTTTTTTGATGGGTCTTGAGATCGCTCCTGGCCCAATTCAATCGGCAATTACGCTTGAATTGCTTGGAAAACAAAGAAATGAGAAAATTAGTATCAAGTATACATAATAAAGAACAGGAGTGCAACTCCATATCGCAAATCTGACTCAATCTCGCAGACCGCGCCAGACAATTTAATTGCTAAAGCAGTGAAAACGAATTTGCCAAGTAAACCGCTATTTCAACAGGTCCACAAGATATTTTTCTCAAGACCACCCAACTGTCAGCCCAAAAATATCAATGGATAAGGAGAAATAATAACTTACATCAGCCCTTTCCCTCCAGGAATCGCTACTGTCCAGCGTACATTACTACGTTTAATTAGGTCACTGACTGAATACCGTTGATTGGTTGAATACCTGCGAACGTCCTGATGAAATCAAGAAATCATGGCTCCCATTGGCTGGTAAACGTGAAATGGGTGGTGATGCAGATGCTCGTAGGTATTCAGTCAGTGACCTAATTAACGTAGTAATGTAACCTGGACAGCAACGATTCCTGGCGAGGAAGTGCTGATGTAAGTTATTATTTCTATTTATCCATTGATATTTTTGGGCTGACAGTTGGGTGGTCTTGAGAAAAATATCTTGTGGACCTGTTGAAATAGCGGTTTACTTGGCAAATTAGTTTTTACTGCTTTAACAATTAAATTGTCTGGCGCGGTCTGCGAGATTGAGTCAGATTTGCGATATATGGAGTTGCACTCCTGTTCTTTATTATATATACTTGATACTAATTTTCTCTTTTTCTTTGTTTTCCAGGCAATTCAAGCGTAATTGCCCATTGATTTGGGCCAGGAACGATCTCAAGACCCATCAAAAAAAAAAAAAAAAAAAAAGGAAAAATTTAAGGCCCATCTACTGAGCTGGGTGGTCTTGAGAAAAATATCTTGTGGACCTGTTGAAATAGCGGTTTACTTGGCAAATTAGTTTTTACTGCTTTAGCAATTAAATTGTCTGGCGCGGTCTGCGAGATTGAGTCAGATTTGCGATATATGGAGTTGCACTCCTGTTCTTTATTATATATACTTGATACTAATTTTCTCTTTTTCTTTGTTTTCCAGGCAATTCAAGCGTAATTGCCCATTGATTTGGGCCAGGAACGATCTCAAGACCCATCAAAAAAAAAAAAAAAAAAAAAGGAAAAATTTAAGGCCCATCTACTGAGCTGGAGCAAGTTCCTGTGGTTGTAACATATGACATTAACAGTAGAACACCTTAGACATTGTGCTGTTATGCTGAGCAGGTGCCTTACAGTAATAGTTCTCGTGATACTGGGGGTGCGTTTTTTTGGTCCGTTGCTGGATTCTGGTTGTGGGGTGCGTTTTCCCATCATGGCTGAACAACATGGTTCGAGGGCACAGTAACAGACAAGTTTGATGCCTTCAAGAGGGAGCTAGGTGAGCAGGGTGCAGTGCAGCATGAGGATCAGTTGCACAAAATTAAGCGTATCAAAGTGGATATCGAGAGCCATTCCTTCAGGTCCAAGGGGAAGGAGGAGCAGTTCAAATTTAACAGAAAGGTGGCCAACACCATGGAAGATGCCAGGAGGCATCTAGCTGAACAGAAGTTTGATGCAGTGGTGGAGGATATCAAGGAAGGTGAGAAACTTATCAGTCAAATACAGAAACTTATTCTAATAGCAGACAAGTCAGAACATGGTTGGGCAACCGCTAATGAATATGTTAAAGATGAGCTAGCAAGTGATAGCGAAGATGAGAAGAGGCTCTACAAGGCCGAAAGTAGAGCTAAGACCAAAGTGAGAGATGCGAAAACTAAAAAACAGAAAAATTTTAATTTCAGAAAGCCAGTGCAACAATGGGGAAGACAGGCTGCCCAAAGCTCAAGACCAGGGAACTGTTTTGTGTGCGGTCGGCCAGGGCATTGGCGTAGCGAGTGCAGACTTTTTAAATATATGCCAGGAAATCAGTCAGCGAGTACCTTTCAGCAGCAACATTATCAACAGTTGCCCCAATTTCAGCAACCAAACAAACCAACTCCAGGAATTCCAAAGTAGTTTTTTTCCAAAGGGGAATGACGTCATGAGCAGCTGAGAACAAGTCGGCACGGATAGCTCCTACTAATTTACCAATTTTTGCCTTAGATAATTGAAATTGTATGCAGGAGAGAGAGGATGCGTGGAAACGAATAAGGCAGGAACACCCTTATGAAGTTTGAAAAAACTCAACAAACTACGGCTACAGAAATTGGGAGTTGAAAATTTTCAAAAGTGTACAACATTTTCGCGCCAAAAACCACTCCCTATCAACCACGCCACGGAAAATGCATCTGTCTCGACCAATCACAGAGCCCATAGAAAATCAAGTGATTATTCTCTAACGCGGCCTATTTAACCGGAGGCTCGCTCACACACTTTCCTTTTGACCTCAGCTAACCGAGCTCTGAACAACTCTCTCAAGCAAGCTAAACAAGTAGGTTGACAGCGTATGCATGTAACTTCCAAGCGATTTCCGAACTTTTCCATTTTAGCTACCTACCGTATCGACAACCTCTTACAAAAACTTTGCTTTATTATAGTGGACAAAATCGTGGACTGCAACGAGAGCGGGGTCGCAACAGTGTATATAGGGGCCTTGGCATTCCACTACATGGACCGTGATGAAATAGAGAAGGCAAACGCTGCCCTCTATGAATGCCAATATACTGTTAGGGAAGTCAATGACTCCCTACAGTACATGATCGACGAGAACTACCATCTTGACAGCAGCCCTTACAACCGTAGCAGAGCACGTGGCGAGCTCTCCCGTTGTGAAGCGGCAGTAGAACGAGTCCACGGACGCCTAAGTGAGATCAGACAAACCTTTCTGCGTCACGAGCGCGGAAGCGCATCTAATTTCATGAAATTAGATCTCCTTGACCAGACAGCCGACCTGCTTTTTGGTGCTAGGGAAAACCTGGCAAATTTGCTACCAACTTCCCTGGAAACGATGGTCTAGACGAGGTCGTTTTTTCTCTTGACTAAACCAACAACTTTCTCGTGACCAGTCTTTTCCTTCAACAGTTAACTTTCCCCTAGCGTATTTATTAGAACACTGGTGATTGACACTCCGACGTATTAATTATTCAAAAAACGGACTCGCGGGACGAACTGGTTCAATCGACAAAACTTTGTGAAACGCTTGCAAAACTCTAAACGTATTCAAGACCCCGGTCTATGAAACGTTTGCCTAGCCAAGAAACAAACAAAGACTGATTTCTATCAAGCACGGGGGCACACATGGGTGTGCCTTGTCTATACCTATGAGCAACATGAACTGTCTGTGAAATGAACGATCTTCTACCACATCTCTACAACTCCGTGTGGTGTTAAAAACTGTGCCGCTTCATCGTAAACACAATGAGTGTACAATTCGGATTAATAGGATCACTCAAACAGGAGCGGAAGTGAGGAGAGGACATTTTCAAGAACAGACGGGTCTCTATTCTTTTGTCATGTCCGGTCAGTTGTAGGGTTACTCTATCTAGTGTTTTGAAGCTGCATTATTTCTAATCCTTTTGACCAATACTGCTGGTTATAAATTTACATGCTACTAGACTAGACACAGAGCTAGACTAACTTGTCATACGTTTGGTTGGATAGAGACTTGACGAATAAGATTTCGGTTTGTTCTATTTTGCCTTTAAAGACAAAATTTTGTAGATCACTGCTCCTTTTCTCAATCATTTTATATACATTTCCTGCTCTTTTTTCGACAATATGAACTTCGCAAGTTAAAGCAGTAGCACCGCAGAGTACATAAATCTCTTGGCAAAATTTTGAATACCCTCGAACCCATTTGTATACGTTATATTTTTGGACTAGTACCGTAACTCGCCGCTGAGTGCCGCTTTTCTCTAACGATACTTGACAACCAGAATCTTGCATTGAAACGTTGGCTGGAAGTCTCTGTTCATCTTGATTGTTGACATAGTTAATATTCTGTAGGTCCTACACACTGAATTGGTTCATGCAATTGATTGGAGATCAACCTGTTCTCTCTTGGTTGTTAAGGTCTTTGTGCCACGCCAAGCTACTAAATTACTGGTGACTTTGTGACATTACCAATACTTGAATATTATATACTATTTTCAGTGGTGTAAACAGGATACAAGCGTGTTGTTCAGTGTGTTGTTTATACTATTCTTGGCCAGATCGTTTGCCATTTTTTTTCTTTTTGTTTTGTTTTGCTCTCAACCTGTGCAAACAAAACTTGAAACTTATCTTTGAGTATAGTCAGGGTAGGTCGGATCGTCGGCCATTTTTTGCTCTCCACCCTTTTCTTTTTGATAAAACCGACACTTATCTTTGTTCATAATCAGTTCAATCACCCCTTTATTGATAAAATTCGAAACAAATCGGATACATACACATCACAACAGACTTCTGAACTTAGTAAATTGACACATTCATGAAACTGACCTGTTATTGGCACTGTCTAGAACTTAATATTCTTGCTATACTTTTGAGTCGTTTTAATATAGATACTGAACTCGGTTCTTGGTTTAAAAGAATTTCTTCCTTCCCCTTCCTTTTGAAATTTACATATCACAACAGACTTCTGAACTTAGTAAATTGACACATTCCTGAAACTGACTTGTTATTGGCACTGTCTAGAACTTAATAATTTTGCTATACTTTTGAGTCGTTTTGATATAGATACTGAACTCGGTTCTTGGTTTAAAAAATTTTCTTCCTTCCCCTTCCTTTTGGATTTTCTAAAACTCACCTGATACAGTCATTGCTTCATCAATCTCAGAACTTTTTTGCATTTGGATTTAAATGAAATAGATGCTGTACCACTGACTTTATAAACTTAAAAACTTGGTTCCACTCCTGAAACTTACCTTAAACAGATACTATTCAATGGACATCAGAACTTAGTAATTCTATTATTTAATAGACATTAGAACTTAGCAATTCTACTTTATATTGATTTATTTTGATACAGAGACTGTTTCATTGAATTCGGTAATAGTAATCGGCTGCAATTCTGAATTTCACCTGACATAATCACTGTACCATTGATTTACTTTGATATAGATACTGTTCTATTGAATTCGATACTTATTAATTGGCTGCACTTCTGAATTTCACCTGACATAGTCACTGTACCATTGATATCTAAACTTAGAAATTTTGCTGCTTTAGGATCTATTTGACATAGATACCATATCATTGAATCCTGAAACCTGTGATTACACTGCTTTTTTAGAAACTTTCCTGATACAGGCATCCTTTCTTCAATTTCTAACATATTTTGAAGTCATAATACATCCTCAGCAAACCTTCAACTTAGTACAACTCTTGTGATCCTTAGTATATATATTGTATCTGGAGTATCTTGTTTGCCTATATTTGTCCAAACCATTCTGAAGTGCAACATACAGGTAAGGTACAGCTGATTGATATATCCATGTGAAGACGAGAACCTTAAGGTCATCTTGCCACAAAAAAGTAAGTCTATATCAATAATTACTGCCTTACTGTATTACTAAGCTTCTCTAGCATTCAGATTGGGTTTAAGATATTTCAGGCAACCATCTATTACCTTAGACACTTCACTCTAGCAAGGAATTGACTTATGATCCATTGATTGTACTTATTTAGGACAATATACACTGTCATTTCAACTTAAGCTCTTGTCTCTCCTCTATTTTTCACATTAATTTACATAAGCCGCAATATATACATATATTCCCAACCCCATATAGTATATTAAAGCCCCATCATGAATAGTAGAACCAGACAACAACGGCCAGGAGACCAGTCTCTCATGGAAGGGTATATTGGTAGAAGGGATTCCATTGCTGCTGGAAACACAAGCTCTACAGGAAATAACCCTAGTACCGAGCTTAGCAGTTCCGACATCATGAAGATGTTTGAGGAAATTAAATCTTCCATCAATGTTAAGAATAAAGAAGATGACATCAGACAGGGAAGAAATGAAAAACTAGTTGAAGAAATGACATCAAACTTCAACAAGTTAACTGACACTGTCAATAGACTACTTCCCCGAATCGGTGAATTGGAGAATAGACTTAGCTCAGTCGAAGAGAAGATAGATAGCCAGGATATGGCAGATAGATTAGACAAACTAGAAGATACCGAACAAGCCTTAGAGAAAATTAGTGATCTTGAAGACAGAATGGCAGAAGCCGAACACAAGATAGAAGAGAACAGCAAATTAAAGCAAGAAGTAGAAATGCTAACTGAAGCAAGGATATGGGAGGAGTACGAGAGAAAACGTGAAAACCTCATCGTCTATGGACTCCCTGGAAATGAGGGTGTAGGAAAGTCAGTAGAGGTAGCAAGGAAATTTCTTCTTGAGGATCTCAAAATGGATAAGGAATAGGTAGAAAAACTGCAGATAAAATATGCGATGAGACTGCAAAACAATGGGGAAAGCCCTGCGCCCTTGAAAATTGCTCTCTTCTATCCTGAAGACAAAGAATCATGTCTTAGACATGGCCGAAACCTTAAAGGAACAAACCTCTCACTGCGAAACGATCTGCCAAAGGCAATGCGTGTAGACAGAGCCATTCTAGCCACGAAAGCATACAACATGAAAAAGAATGGAGAGGTGAAACATACACGAATCAGAATAAAGGGAATCTCAGTCTGGCTAGAAGTGAAAGTAACAGACAAAGACGATTGGGTTACAGTTGAGTAGCTTCCCAGAATCAAATATGGAGTAACCGCTTAAAAAGGCAAAAGTGAACTATCTGTTTAAATAGATACGCGCAATACGTGCTGTACTATAAGACAGGAATTGAGGACGTCACGGAAAAGAAGGAAAAAAACGGAAAGATGTTCTAGGTTGACTACAGTTGAGTCAGCAGGGCTCAACGGTGGGAAACACCACCGTCTCTGTTTTCATACTAATCAAACGTTAATCTCCCCTCTAACAACAACCTACCCCTCCCCAAAGATAGAACTCAGGCAAAAAAATACTTGTAGGTATGACAGGGTGATACTGCCCGAGATCATGGCATTTCCAAAACCAAACTTACCTTTGCTGCAATACATATAGAAAGTAGGAACTGCAGAGGCCTAGCTAACTCAGACAAGAGGTTTGACCTATTATCTAAACTTAAAAGCAATTGTATACAAATCGCTTGTCTGCAAGATATCCATCTAGAAAATTGGGAAATCCCTAAACTAAGGAAGGAATGGGGTGCAGAGTTAGTTTGTTCAACTAAATCATCCTCCTCTAGGGGAGTGTGTATATTATTTAATGCTAAACTAGAGTTCGAAATACATGCCTCCTCTATAGACACAGAAGGCTGTTACATTATACTAGATATTACTATTGCAGGCCTGCCAAGGCTGTGCTTAGTAAATTTATATGCCCCAAACAAGGACTCACCCGAGTTCTTTTCTAAAATATGGGAGAAAGTTCTCTCCTACAATAATGCGGACTACATAATACGTGGAGATTTCAATACTGTCCGTAACTACTCAAAAAACACTTATAACTATGCAAGGAACAACAATCCAAAAGCGAAAGATGAAATTGAAAGAGGAATGACCTTGCTTAGTTTAACGGATGTATGGAGAGCCCTCATCCCAGACTCCTTTAAATTCACATGTGGACTAATCATCCTAGCAAAAAGGCTAGACTTGATTATTTTCTTATTTCACAATCCATCTTAACTTTAACGTCTGACTGTTCTATTAAGCCCAGGTACAGATCTGACCATGCCCCAGTCCTACTTAAACTTCATATTGACAATCACACACCAGGAACTGGCGTTTGGCGACTTAATGTAGATCTCCTCCAAAACGAAGAGGCAATAAAATTAGTTAAAAAGGAAATCCTACTCATTAAAAGTACCTATGCCATCACTCCTTACCATCCAGACTATGTGGATAGTATACCTATGAAGGATATTGAGTTTCTAATTGACGAATCATTAATATGGGAAACTCTATTAACACAAATCCGAGGAGTTCTTATTAGATTTGCCTCCTCTCTAAAAAGACAGAGATGCAAGAGAGAAGAACTACTAAATAAAAAAATAGAGCAGTTAGAGAACAAGACCAATGCAAATAGCTCAGATCAAAATCTGATGACTGAATTGGCAATGGCAAACGAACAACTGGTCGCAATAAGAGAAGAAAAACTAAAAGGGGCTAAAATCCGATCAAGAGCCAACTGGGTGGAGAATGGGGAAAAGCCATCTCAATTCTTTCTCCAACTAGAGAAAAGCAACTATGTCAATAAATGTTTTAAAGAATTACATTTAGACCCAGAAGAGATAATTACCGACCAAGAAAGAATCCTACAAGAAATTAGGAACTTCTATAAAAACCTTTATACAGAAAGACCTCGCCAGAATAAGTTGATTGAATCTATTAAAATTTTAGACATATCAGGACATAACAAAATTCCTCTACACATGATCAATGATTTAGAAGGTCCTATCACTCACGAAGAGCTCCACCAGGCAGTTACCAATTCGAAAAACAATAAAAGTCCCGGCCCTAACGGGTTTCCGGTAGAGTTTTACAAGATCTTTTGGGATCAGATAGGACACCTTAGATCAATAAACTCAAACTTCATTAATAATAAAATTTCAAATTCACAATTGCAAGGCGTTATAACCTGTATCCCAAAAGGGAAAAAACCACGTAAATACCTTAAGAACTGGAGACCAATTTCTCTCCTAAATTCATCTTATAAGCTAATGGTCGTAATATCTCAGAATGCACTAGAGAAATATATGATTATATATATGAATATGAGGAGAAAAACATCCCAGGCCTTATTCTCCTTATAGATTTCGAGAAGGCATTTGACTCCATCGCATGGGACTTAGTTCATCTAGTCCTAAATAAATTTGGATTCCCGGAAAATCTGTGTAAATGGATAAAACTATTCCAACACAACACAAACTCTAGAGTCTCACACAATGGGTGGATATCAGAATCTTTTGAGCTAGGTAGAGGCTGCAGGCAGGGGGATCCTATATCCCCCTATATTTTCATGCTATGCGCAGAGATCTTGAGCCTGTCCATTAAAAATACCCGCGAGATAGAAGGTCTTAGAATAGGAAACGAGGAAAAGAAGTTAACCCAATTCGCTGATGATACTTCTATGTTCCTTCAACCAACTAAAAAGACCCTAAGAAGGACCCTTCTAACTCTCAAAAATTTTGAGGAAGTCTCAGGGTTAAAAATAAATCTATCAAAAACAAAAGCTATATGGATAGGTTCAAATAGATTCAAGCAAAATGGAATTTGTCATGATCTCGGGCTGGACTGGCTCCACGAATTTGTTGCACTAGGCATAAAATACAACGTACAGGACCTCATTAACATCACCCCTCTCAATTGTACCGAAAAGTTAATAGAAATAGATTGATTATTAGCAAACTGGAATAGAAGAAACTTGACTCTTCTGGGAAGAGTCACAGTCGTTAAAAGCTTGGCCCTATCCAGAATTGTCCACTTTCTCATAGCACTTCCAACACCAGACAAAGACTACATGAGAGCTATTAATTTGGAGACAAAAGCCTCCAAAGTTATCTAAGAAAACCTTAGAAAAGGAATACGACCGTGGAGGTCTAAACATGGTTAATCTTGAGACATTTGAAATGACACTTAAAACTAAATGGATGAAACAAATACTTGCAAGAGACAGTGATTGGATGACTATTCCAAAAATGTATGGCATTGACAAAATCCCTCTTTATGGCTCAGACTATTTGAAACTGCTATTACAGGAGGTAATGAACCCATTTTGGAGATCATTCATTAAGGCCTTTACCAAATTTAATAACATTATGGAGGAAAATCATCCTCAGGACAATATTTTATATCAACCAATTTGGTATAACCCAATGACGAATATTAAATATGTGAAAACATGGGATAAGGCAGGAATAAGAATAGTGAGGGATCTTATTAATTCCGACAAAGAGATAAAGTCAAAAGAAGAAATTTTAACTGACTTTCACATTTCTTTGAATTTTATTGATTATGCCAGATTAAAAAAATCTATCCCCCCAAGATGGTTATTAGAAAGGGATCTTTGGGAAATGAACTCCCCTTTGCTATGGTGTCAGCCACATATTTCTTTAATACTTTCTGACTCCAAGTCAAATCAAGTGATTAAGAAAGAATTCAAACAAAATGATGACTGGACATCAACTGCAATAAATTCCTGGACTAGGGACATTGCAGTTAATTGTGACTTATTATTCTGGCAAAAAATCTTTAAAATACCTTTCTCCATTGGGTTTGACGCATGGATGAAAATGTTTCAATATAAGATACTCCACAGAATTCTGCCAACTAATAAAAAACTTTGCCAATATGGTATCAAACCGTCAAACATCTGTGATTATTGCAATCTAGAAAAAGAAAGTTTGATACACATATTTTGTGAATGTGATATATCAGCATGCATCTGGGAAGAAGTGATAAATTGGTACAATACATTTGGCTACAACATTAATTACCTTAGTGACATACAAATACTACTAGGTGATCAAAAACTTGACCCTATACTTAATAGAATTATCCTTACTACTAAGACCCTGATTTTCAAAAACAAAAGTAAAAGAAATAGAGTTACTTTGACTCAACTTAAAGCCAGTTTATTGTACCAATTTGACACAGAATATTTTAATGCCAGAGCAGGGGGCAGACTAAGATCCTTTTTAGGATTGTGGTCCCCAATAATGCATGAAATGCAGAGAATGAGTAAGCTTCAGATAGTATTGGTGAAATATGTATATATTGTCTATCTATTGAAATAATATGGTATTTTTTGACCTGATTGTCTATCTATATGTTTATGAAATAAAAACCAGGCGGCACAGCAAAATGCTGACTGCGCCAAAATTTAAAAAAAAATCCAAAGTAGTTTTGATATACCAGGTTTTGTAACGGTGGAAGATTTCATGGAATGGAGTGATTTCAAACTGGGTGATCCACCCAATATTTCGCTAGTGGGAGGACTTAAGTCTAAATTGGAAAAATGGCAAAAAATTGGCTCTTCACAATTTATTTTGGATGTGATTTCTACAGGGTATAACATTCCATTTTTTGATTTACCGAAGCAAGCAATTATGAAAAATAATAAATCGTCTTTGGAATATCCAAATTTTGTTAGGCAAGCAATTGATGAATTGCTAGAAATAGGTTCGGTCGTAGTATGTGACAGGTTTCCTATAGTGATTAATCCACTTACAGTTTCAGTACAACCAAATGGTAAGAAGAGGTTAATTTTGGATTTGAGGATGGTTGATTTGTATCTATATAAACAGAAAATTAAATATGGCGATATAAGTGTGATATTGCAATATGTACAAAAAGATGATTATATGTTTTCTTTTGATCTGAAATCCGGATATCATCATATTGAAATGTATTCTGAGCATACTGATTATTTAGCTTTTGCATGGCCAGATAAATTTGGTAATATTGTCATATATAAATTTGTTGTATTGCCTTTCGGGCTCAGTTCAGCTCCATATATTTTTACAAAATTACTTAGGCCGGTAATATCTTGGTGGAGGTCACATGGACACAGGGTGTCAATTTTTCTAGATGACGGTCTAGGTAACGCTCAAACTAAAGAAAGATGTGAAACTTTGGCAAAAATTTGTTCCACAGATTTATTGGAGCTAGGGTTTTTACCAAGTCCTAGTAAGTGAGAATGGTGTTCGAAAACAGAAATTATTTGGACAGGTAATTTAATAAACAGTGTAGAAGGAAGGTTATTCGTTTCACCCAGAAGGGAAGAGAAGATCTTAAAGTTTTTTTCAGAATTGGCTGAATTTCAAGTTACTTCTGTAAGGAGTCTGGCTAAAGCCACAGGAATGATTATTTCGGCATTAAGGAATATTGGGAATATCGGGAGGTTGATGACAAGATATTTATTTAAATGTATTAATTAAGCGTCCACTTGGGATGAGAATATTGAAATTGATGAAAAAGCTAAAGAAGAAATTGTCTTCTGGAAGGATAATTTCAGAGATATCAATGGCATACATATATGGGAAGAATTTAAACAGGATGTATTGGTTTAGTCAGATGCATCAAGCACAGGCAGTGCAGGTTATGTAGTAACACATGATGGTATTGCAATTTCCCATGAACAGTGGTCTGAATTTCAGAGAATGAAAAGTTCAACTTGGAGAGAACTGTATGTTCTGTGGTATGTTTTGGTGGCAATGTGTCATATATTTGTGGGTAAAAGTATTGCGTGGTTCACAAATAATCAAGTTGTGGTTCGAATTATGCAAATCGGTAGCTAAAATATAGATTTACACAATTTATCTTTGGCAGTGTGCCATTTGTTGGCTGATAATAAAATACAGTTGTTGGTGAATTGGTTACCTAGAAACAGGAATATACAAGCAGATTTTTATTCTAAAATGTTGGATATTGATGATTACGGGTTAGCCAAATCCGTGTTTGAATATTTGAATTTTATTTGGGGACCGTTGACCATCGATAGGTTTGCAAGTTACTATAATGCAAAATTAAGAAGGTTTAATTCATTATTTAGGAATCCGGGAACAGAGGCAATTGATGCTTTCTCTCAAAATTGGGCAAATGAAAATAATTACATTATGGCTCCTACAAGGGTTATAGCAAAAGCATTGATGCACATGGGAAGATGTGGAGCGAAAGGAGTAGTTATAGTACCAGTATGGAAATCTTCAGCATTTTGGCCTATATTAACTGAGGATGGTGTTAAGTTCAGAGATTTTGTATTGGATTATATAGAGATTCCAAATACAGTTGATGGATTTGAGAAAGGCAAGGCGCCATATTATACGTTGTTTGCTAACAGAGACTTAAAATTTAAAGTTTTGGCATTGAAAATTGATTTCAAAGGACAGGTGAAGGATAATAAGATTATTCAGTAAGATAAGTATCTGGTTGATACGGGAGTTACAATTGTATACCTGTTAAGTCTTGTATAGACTATGAATATATTTGGTCTTGTATGGATTATGGATAATTTGTAAAAGCGTATGTTGGCATAAAGTTGTGTCAATCAAGAGTTTGCATATTAAAGCAATATGATGCAGCGTTAATGTGATTTTTTTAATTATTTGATTATTTAAGTATTGTTTTGCTATTTATTAGATGTATACAAGCAAGGGTATTGGGGGAGAGAGGAAGTTTACCAACAGTAGATTGGTGTTTGTTGTTATTACTTATATAAGTCAGCACTCGTAATATTATAGCATACATGTGTATTATAGTATTTGAATAAGCTTTTGATTTTATTACACTAAAATATGGGACAAAATATTACATTTAATTTATGAAAGAATTTATATAACAGTGTCATCTTCCTAAGCGGGTAAATCATTTTTACGGCGAAACTGGTTGAAGTAGTAAGAGGTTCATACAGTGTCACCATGGGGACTCCCCACGGCGACACTGTATGGACCTCTCCAGGCGGATAGTCCTATGGGAGATTCGAGTTCGGAACACGAATCTCCCATAGGACTATCCGCCAGGGGTGATAAAGAACTCTGCCTCCGCTTTTTAGAGTTGAGGATCAAATAAAATGAGTTTTGAATGTTCCCAAATGGAATCGATAACTAAGCATTTTTTCAAAAAAGGTCGGTGGACTGTAATATTCATTTAGTGAGATGATTCCCTGTAGGTCCGCTGGATTTGAGACCAAGGCCAACATGTCATACACACATGTTGGACTAGGGATACATTGGCTGCCGATGCTGTAACCGAGACCTGATTTCCTGATGAGTTCCAGTAGGTCACTGAGATAGGTTATGTAGTCGACGGGGCTGTTTCCTTGTTTTATGTGGATGGTGTCTGATGATCGCTTTCCCTCCCAGGTTGTTCTGCACGCGAGATCTTTGTAGGAGTCATCCTTGATAGACCACCAGGTGCCACGGACGCCCATTTCATGGAGTTAGTCCAGAAGGCTCGCATGTTGGACAGTATCGAAAGCCTTCTCGACATCTAGAGATGCACAGAAGATGATCTCCCCCCTATCCTTTGCTCCTGCTATGCTTTCTGTGAGAAAAAAGGCAGCGTATAGGCCGGATTTGCCTTCTGTGAAACCAAACTGCATGGGGTGGATGCAGGATGGAGAGGGGATCTTCTGGTGATCCAGGATGATTTTGTCGTTTACTTTCATGATGACTGATGTAATGGTGATCCCCCTGTAGTTCCCAGGTTCGATTTTAGGCTTCTCCTTATTGTGTACTGGGTGAAGAAGACCTTCTTTTAGATATAGATGGGAACTTTACCAGTTTCGAGGATGGAATTCATCACTGGGATGAGGAATTCAGCTATCAGGTCAGGAGCAAGCTTGAGGTGTTCAGCCACCTAGTTGTAGGTGTCTTTCGCTTTGTTGAATTTTAGGGATTGGATGGAGTTAATCACTTCCTATTTGGTAATCTTGATTGGCAGAGAATTTTCCTCAGCGGCAATAATGAGGACGTTTTTCTGTGCTTGCTCTTGGGGATGGGGGGTGTGTCCACCACCTTCACTTGGAGTGGCAGGTTCGCAGAAATGCTGGTCCCATGCAGGTAACAGGTTACCAGAGTACAGGTGATTGTGGAGAGTCAGCTCTTTTGTATTAGTTGACTTGGGAGTCTCGTTGTCTGCGAATTAATTTGTGAAACAGTTTTGAGTTGTCTGGTTTTGCGTCCATCAGTTCTTGTATGTTGTTGCGTCTATCCCTGGTTGCCTGTTGCCTGACAGCTCGACAGAGTAGTTTCTTGGCCGTTTGTCTTAATGCGCTGAGTGGATGATTGTAGTCGGGACAACCTGCTTCACTTCACTTGGCGTGGGCCATTTTTTATTTATCTCCGTGCATTGGCAATAATAAGACTCCAAGGGGCTTTTTTTGTTTTTTGTCAACTAACAGGTACTGCGACTTTGGCAGCGTGATGCAGAGATTGGATAAGATACTCAACAGCTAGGTCAGTATCTCCATGATGAGCACCTGTATCAAGTGCTGACTTGAGCATGTCGTGGTATAAGCTGTCATCACATTTATCCCACACAAGTCTTCCAGGACGTGGCTTGTGTTGAGTAGGTGTCTAGCGTTTGAGGTTTTGTCAAGGGAAGAGCTTTGCAATCAAAGCTAATTGGTGAGATGACATATTCAGATGGTGATCGTTGAGGATCCTGTCTTCTACCTTATCCACCAGTGCCGTGTGAATGTGGGTTCAGTAAAAATGGATTGGCTCTCGGAAGCCATGTTATTTTAAGAAGTTTTGTAAGTATTTAGCCCTTGAGTTGATTTTTTGTTGATATCTATGTTGACATATTCTACTAGTAGAATGGGTTGGTAGTCGTATTTCTCACAGATCTCGTGGAGATGGTTCATTTCAGCTCTGAAGTCATTGTTGGTGTATCGGCCCCTAGGGGTAGAAAGATGTTGAGAATAATGATGCCTGTTTCACCGTGCTGTGCGCTACAGATCAGGTGATTCCCATCTATCAAAGGAGTAAATTGGTTGCTAGGCCAAATGTTTGCAGTACCTGCACTTTAGTCGAAGTGATGGGTCTGTTTGACCGGATCATCATTGTCCAAGCACTTGATTTGGTGATCATATTTTTCTGGGAAATAACGAAAAGGTTGCTGATAAGAGAGTAGCCATGTTTCCTGTAGGCAAGTTACAGATGGCTGATGGGCTTTGAGTGGTTCTAGTAGATATTCTCGGTTGGATTTTACTCCTTCTATGTTGAGCGATATCACTGACAAATCAGCTAAGTCTGGAGTAGATTTGTCGGGCCGCGGTCTAAAAAATTATTCATTAGTGGATGTTCGCGTGTCGGGGTAGGCTGGACCAGGTCTCTACTTTTACTTGCTATTGGCGGTGACTGTATCAAGGGTGAGTCAGCAGGGATGACACCATCATCCTCCCCCTGGATATCATGCTCCACAGTGGGGACCGTGTCATCTGGTTTAGCCTGATGGGTGGATAGATGGGTTGGGTGTGATCAGTGTGGCCATTGGTCGGGTGACTAGGTACTGCTTGGGGATGTACTGGTCGCTTGATGTTTGTATTCAGGGAGTATTGACTGCTGAGGTACTCTGTCGGATGGTATTGACGAGTTCTGTTCCTATTGGGTCTTTGCTGTTGACAGTGGTTTGTACATACCATCCAGCGTAATTGTGCAAGTTCGGAAGTCACCGACTGTAGTGTCATTTGCTGGCTAGCAAGGATCATCTCTAAGTATGGATTATGGGTGGGTTGGGGGAGTGGGAAGAAGTATGGGTTTTGGGGGAGGGTAATGGGCGGGGGAGGGTAGTAGAGGGGTTGTTGAGTAGGTAGTGATGCCTGTGAGGGGGGAAAATATGGAGGAATTTATCCCAGGGGATTCATAGGAGGTTGTCCATGGTTGTTAGGCTGCAGATTTACCATTGGGATAGGCGGTGGTGCTGAGACGTTTGGTAAAGGGTTGCTGGCGGCAGTACTGATGTGTCTGGTAGAGGATTGCTGGTAGACATGGAATGAGGCGGCTGGGGCAATACTGGTGGTTGATCAGACCCATTGTTGGGTTTGGCCAAATTGCGTAGATCATTGGATCGCCGTTCCTGCTTGAGCTCATACTCCTGTTTGCTTATCAGTACATGTGCTGCAGCTAGTTCCTCTGATATCTTGTTGTTATTATTTTCCCGTTGGTGTAGGTTATCTTCCCATTTGGTAAGATCTCTTTGCTTTAGTTGTAGTTGTTTGGCAAGATCTTGTTTATCTTCAACTGCATCTGTATTGTCAGGTGGTGCTGGTGCAGGATGCGGGATGTTGGATTGTACTTAAGTGGGTGTCGCCCCCTGAAGGAGAGGACAGTCATGCAATGTTGCTGGATGTTGGAATGTACTTGACTGGGTATCGCCCCCTGGAGGAGAGGATGGTCCGGCAATGTTGCAGGATGCTGGATGTTGGGATGTACTGGAGTGGGTGTCACCCCCTGTGGGAAGGGATGGTCTCGCGATGTTGCAGAATGCTGGATGTCGGATTGTACTTGAGTGGGTGTCGCCCCTTGGAGGGGAGGACGGTCACGCAATGTTGCAGGATGCTGGATGTCAGATTGTACTTGAGTGGGTGTCGCCCCTTGGAGGGGAGGACGGTCACGCAATGTTGCAGGATGCTGGATGTCAGATTGTACTTGAGTGGGTGTCGCCCCTTGGAGGGGAGGACGGTCACGCAATGTTGCAGAATGCTGGATGTCAGATTGTACTTGAGTGGGTGTCGCCCCTTGGAGGGGAGGACGGTCACGCAATGTTGCAGAATGCTGGATGTCGGATTGTACTTGAGTGGGTGTCGCCCCTTGGAGGGGAGGACGGTCACGCAATGTTGCAGAATGCTGGATGTCAGATTGTACTTGAGTGGGTGTCGCCCCTTGGAGAGGAGGACGGTCACGCAATGTTGCAGGATGCTGGATGTCAGATTGTACTTGAGTGGGTGTCGCCCCTTGGAGGGGAGGACGGTCACGCAACGTTGCAGGATGCTGGATGTCAGATTGTACTTGAGTGGGTGTCGCCCCTTGGAGGGGAGGACGGTCACGCAATGTTGCAGGTTGCTGGATGTCAGATTGTACTTGAGTGGGTGTCGCCCCTTGGAGGGGAGGACGGTCACGCAATGTTGCAGGATGCTGGATGTCAGATTGTACTTGAGTGGGTGTCGCCCCCTGTGGAAGGGGACAGACACGCGATGTTGCAGAATGGTGGGTGTCGGATTGTACTTGAATGGGTGTCACCCCCTGTGGGAAGGGATGGTCACGCGATGTTGCAGAATGCTGGATGTCGGATTGTACTTGAGTGGGTGTCGCCCCTTGGAGGGGAGGACGGTCACGCAATGTTGCAGAATGCTGGATGTCGGATTGTACTTGAGTGGGTGTCGCCCCTTGGAGGGGAGGACGGTCACGCAATGTTGCAGAATGCTGGATGTCAGATTGTACTTGAGTGGGTGTCGCCCCTTGGAGGGGAGGACGGTCACGCAATGTTGCAGGATGCTGGATGTCAGATTGTACTTGAGTGGGTGTCGCCCCTTGGAGGGGAGGACGGTCACGCAATGTTGCAGGATGCTGGATGTCGGATTGTACTTGAGTGGGTGTCGCCCCTTGGAGGGGAGGATGGTCACGCGATGTGACAGGATTCTGGATGTCAGATTGTACTTGAGTGGGTGACGCCCCCTGGAGGAGAGGATGGTCACGCAATGTTGCAGGATGCTGGATGTCAGATTGTACTTGAGTGGGTGTCGCCCCCTGTGGGAAGGGATGGTCACGCGATGTTGCAGAATGCTGGATGTCGGATTGTACTTGAGTGGGTGTTGCCCCTTGGAGGGGAGGACGGTCACGCAATGTTGCAGGATTGCTGGATGTCAGATTGTACTTGAGTGGGTGTCGCCCCCTGTGGAAGGGGACAGACACGCGATGTTGCAAAATGCTGGGTGTCGGATTGTACTTGAATGGGTGTCACCCCCTGTGGGAAGGGATTTTCACGCGATGTTGCAGAATGCTGGATGTCAGATTGTACTTGAGTGGGTGTCGCCCCTTGGAGGGGAGGACGGTCACGCAATGTTGCAGGATGCTGGATGTCAGATTGTACTTGAGTGGGTGTCGCCCCTTGGAGGGGAGGACGGTCACGCAATGTTGCAGAATGCTGGGTGTCGGATTGTACTTGAATGGGTGTCACCCCCTGTGGGAAGGGATGGTCACGCGATGTTGCAGAATGCTGGATGTCGGATTGTACTTGAGTGGATGTCGCCCCCTGGAGGAGAGGACGGTTAGGTTCACCAAGTGCATGATTGTCTTGGCTGACGAGGCAGGTTGGGCATTGGTAACGAAGATTTTCAATAAAACGGTGATAAAAGGAGTTTCAAGTGGTCTGTCATGTTTATTTACTATATAAAGAAGACCAGGTAGGAAACTCCTGCCATGGCCATCTCGCTACTTCCAAATTTCACACGGCCGAAAATGCCACTAATAACTGTGTCATTACAAAATAACTAACCTGAAAGGAAGAAAACATGTTTATTTACCCTCAGGCATCAATCCAAGAGCTCAGTTGTCAGTTTGCCAAGAGTACTAGGGCATCAAACAACAGAATTATACTGCTTGGCCTTGCTACGAAGTCCCCATTTTGGAAGAAAATGAGGTCATCAGCAGTGAATGAAATCGGAGCCTCTCATTGGCTCAATAGAGCACTTGTGACATGATGCGCCCAGCAACACAGTTTGTCATTGTAATATATTTGAGTGGGAATTTCAATTGCTACTCAACAACAGATTCAACGGAAGTTAGAATCTGGCCATTTCTGTGTAGTTCATAAGAATGAAAAGCAATCATTCAAAATGAAGCCAGAATGCATTTCTGATGATATGTAAATTACTACTATATTAATGTTTCCTGTAGTGATTATCCAAGAAGTGCTGCCACTCAAAGGCATGTGAATAGTTTGCATTTTTATGATTCTATTGAGCAATGAGAAGACCTACTTTGCTCGTCATCAAAGTATTGCCAATTTACTTTCCTTCTGCCTCAATCACCATATCGCTTCAGTGCTGACATTTAATTCCTGCACTAAGTGCGTGTGACGTCCGGGCATAATACAGACCTGCACACCCAATAGTCACCAGTTTCCTGGTTATGGATGCATGGGTGACCTCACAACTGAACGCAGCTTTGATTCGCAAGCTACGTGGGACATTGATGTGTATGGCTTATATTTCTGACATGTTATCCACAGGCAGAGGTCCCGTCGACTGGTGTAGGAATAAAATGTCTGTATTGTACATGTGCTGTTAATATCACCTCACACAAATGGGTGTATTTTGCTGTACATGCAGTACCAATATTTAATCCCTGCACTACAAGCGTGGGCATGGTACATGGTTACTGCCTCGTTTCCTGGGTATGGTTGCAACCACAGGCAACTGACGTCACAGCTTGACTTAGCTTATATACGCAGCTACGTGGGTCATTTATATGCCTGGCTTATTTTTATTTTGATGTGGTATCTATGGACGTTTGTACAACCATAAACGCTGCTGAGCGTTCGGTTGACTGGTGCAGGAATTAAATGTCTTCACTGTATCCATCTCGGGACTGACTGTTGATCCAATCATGACGGTAATGATGCACGCGTTAACAAGTTAAAATTTCACAATGGCCCTATATTCAAAGATTAACCTCAAATGGTCACTTAGTCCAGTGACTAAGATTGTGAGCACGGGATTTTGTGTGCCTTTAAACACGGTTAATTTAAACAAAGTTAGATTCTGTTCAATATGTGTATGTCCTTTATGTTTAAGTGATCAATGTATGGATGGTATATGATATAGGGATTAATGCAAGGTGTACACTATTTAATTCAATGTTAAGAGGTAGTCAATGAATAAGGGTGTTAAATGCGTGAAGAATTCAATTCAAAGAAATTTCAGCTTGACAGGTTTCCCTAACTATTCAGATTAGATGAAAAACCGCTGAGAGAAGGAGAACTGAAAGAAATAAGTAAGGGGAGCCAAAGTATGAATCAAAATATCGAAATTTTATCATTTTTATTGAAAAAGATAACAAACAACGGGTATAGTATCATTCGCCTAAGATAAGTGTGACCACATTTAAACACCTCTATACATAAATAGTCATTCAATGATGTTGTTTAACAGATTTTATCAGGTTTTTATCATGTATATATATATATATATATATATGTATATATATATATATATATATATATATATGTATATATATATATATATATATATATATATATATATATATATGTATATATATATATATATATATATATATATATATATATATGTATATATATTCCAGACAACAAACATTTATTGATTCATAAGTGATTTTAAAGGTATTTTTGGTTTGCTTAACATATATGTCATGGGTTCGCAAGCAGCCCTCTGATTGGATGAGTTATCACACACGACTTATGAGTTGATCAACCCATTCACCCATTAGTCCCAACAGTATAAGAAAATGGCTGCAGTCTTGTCTGATTGTCTATAACTTGGAGTTGATGTCCTGAATGGAGGGTTTTGATGAGTGGAGACCGTCTTTCAGACTGGGAGGTAGGTGCTGCCCCCTAACAGCCGCCGCAGCACCAAGCAATGCCCCCAATGCCGCACCTCGGTGACAGTTCTCTCCTGCAAGAAATGGAACAACCAGAAATTACCAACAGTCTCCCAATCTAATTCCATTCTGGGGCAGAAATACCCATTGATAAAAAGTGATTCCTAATAGCCATAATTAATGGGCATTGAGGATGTTTTCTGGAATCCATATACAAGTAAAATGAACATATTTTGACCATCCAACAATACAATTATCACGCATCACACACATAAACCTGAAATTAATCCGAGGTGCAAATTAACCGAATCTGTAATTTTGGGTTTTTGCAAGATTTTTTATTCCAAAAGGCAATATTGAAGGTTAATATTCTAATAACAGGAATAATACATCCAACTTTCATTATACCGAACTGACCCCACTCGGAAAAGTTCGGCAGAATAAACCACTCGGATTAATTTCCTATTCTACAGTACCTCTTGTGTTAACATTTGGGACATAGTCTTTTTTTCAAATTTAAAGTAATATTTGAAATTTTGGAAACTACATATCTTCAAACTTAGCATCTCAACATTTTTATCAATTTTCATAATAACATCTTGAATTTAGAATAAAAAACTACATACCTCCACAGTTAGAGTTGGTTAGAATCTGAAATTTTGGAAACTTCATATCTTTAAACTTAGCATCTCCACATCTTTATCAATTTTCATAATAACATCTTGAATTTAAAAGCAAGAACTACATACCTCCACAGTTAGCGTTGGTTAGAACGCCTGCTTCGAAGTTGTCATGAAACTCTCTGGCAAGGAAGAGCATGGAGGCAGTGGCGCCCTCTATGTAACAGGCCATACCGAGACTACCGATCGCTTCCTGATAAACCTCAAGCTGCTCCTCCGGGTGGCCCTTCAGACTGAAAGAGAAATTTAAAGACGTTATAGACATTCTTTAATTTAAAAGTTCAATAAAAAAGGTTTTGCCAACCTTTATTTTAACCCATTCAAGATCTTCTTGACAAGAATCCTCAGAATCTTTGATGCTTGTTCAGAAGGCCAGAAAATAATGCCAGCTGGTTTCTGACATTTTTTCTTTTAAAGGGGTGTGCAGTTATTTAAGGTGTGTGCGCTTATTAAAACAATTATGGTATAATACTCACTGCTTTGCCTCTTGGGAAAATCTTGTGATCAGTTCCTTTTTTCTTCGGCTACTTCCAAATTTCTGTGAGCTGAGAACTTTTTCTATCTCCTGAAATAAGTCAGCGCCATTAATAACAGCATGCAGTAATTCGGCGTAGTCTCTGACTTGGGGCTCTAGCGAAGCCTCGGGGTGCGTTAAGCGTAGGAAGGCTACCGCGGACTCGGCACACTCCGACGACGATTTGTGGGCCGAGTGGATGATCCACGGAATGGCGATAACAAATGCTCCGATTGATGGCAACTGCGAATCCGGGGGACCAGCGAGTAATTTTTTAGACCTGGAGAAAATACAGACATGAAATACAGTACAGTTAAAAGCAGTACATCAAGTACATTTAACCCATTAATGCTCAAGAACTCAAGAAATTTTCTTCTGGGTTTAAAATACAGTTAAGTTAAAACAGTTCATTAAGTACAGTTAACCCATGAATACTCGAGAGTTCAAGAAAAAGAATTCTGGATCTATGATTCATTTGACAAAAGTTGGGTAATCAAGAATAGTTTTATAAAATATTTGGAGGAGAGTTGTTGGTAGTGTTCTAATGAATATTTCCTTTTCATATATTTTACGGCCTCTGTTTTTACCTATGAGATATCATCAAAATTGGCTGGCTGCTTTTGGCTGCTGCAAGTTTTGAAAGGATTCAGTCATTTACATGAATGGTGAATTGTCTGAAAACCATTCTTTACCCCATCAAATTTGAAATATACGGAGAGGTTTATCAGCCTCATTAAACACACAAAATTCAGTGAAATATTATCAAAAATAATGCTTTGTTATCAAGTTACTTCCTCGATATAATTAATGCATGAAATTGGACACTGAAAAACACAAAATTCAGTCAAATATTTCTCAAAATATTGCTTTGTTATTAAGTTACTTCCTCGTTAAAAAATTCATGCATGAAATTGGACACTGAAAAATAGAACTTCTGTAAAAACCTCTTTTCGGCAAACTGTATCAGCTGCGAGCTAGTTGTGGGAGCTTCATCCTCCTGAACCCAATCCCGGAAAAATGCCCGATGCCAGGATTCGGCGTAAGTGTCATTGTGGGTACCGGGTGTAGTCATGAATTTGACGTAGTCTTCGAGTACGGCTGCCTGAAGGTGGCGCTGTGGCATGCTGGACGTGGGGTCGACTCGCTGAATTGTTTTCATCATCTCTAACGCACAGTGTGAGTTAAGTGTGTTGTCTCCTGCTTGCATACCTGGAAGTACAGTAACACATATTAACCCATTTATGCCCGCGGCAGCCAAAAATTCCAGACGATCTTTCAGAAATAAAGACATATGTTTAGGGTCCTAGCCAGGATTTTGAAAATGCCTGTCAAAAGAAGCATTCAATAAAATTCTGCCATCCAACTAAGTATTTTTTTTTAAACTACCGTATTCGCCCGATTAAGCACACTTTCTTGAATAAGCGCACCCCCCCCCCCTATTTTTCGCCGATTTGGGGGGGATCAGCAAGCGCCAAAGATGTTCTCCTCATGTTAAATTTCCCCCCAGAAGTAACCCAAACCAAATCACATACCTTTCCTCTTGCCTTGTCTGGATAGCAGCATTGAGTTCTGAGTGCAATCGGCACTCATTGGTGGGTGCGGTTATACAAATGTTTGACAAAATCCCTGCCACAGAAAAATTTCCCAACTTGCACCCACACGGTGCGCTTAATCGAGGGAATATATATAGAACTTGATAGAATTTATTTTTTTTACTTTTGAAATAATTTTGTTTTTAATTTGATAGAATGTTCATTCTTCTTATTAGGTGCCCATAGTAAAATTCCCATATGATAGTGATAACAGGCAGAGATATGATGCAGTTTGTCATAAGTCCATGGATGTTTTCCTCTCTCATAATGCGTTTTTGAACTGACATTAAATATCTCTGTGGAACCCTCTGAACAGATTTCGGCTGCACTCCCACTTAGGGTCTTAGATAGTAGGGTTACCTTGGTGATAATGAGTAGTGCGTCCAGCTTTCCAGAATGGTAATTTGTCGTGTAAGATGACATCTCCGACGATGCCTCTGCTTTTTTTATGCCACCCACTTCTACCACTGCCATCTGAAAGCAAAATAATTTTAGGAAATTCAGAAGATGTTTCACACACAAACTAGCTACAGGACAGGGGGGGGGGGGGGTAGACCTTCATTGATAAATTTTGGAATTTTCTTTGTCAATGTCACTTGATTTTTTTGCTGAAAACATCCAATACCCCCATTCTCAAATCTAAAGCTAAATGCCCTCTACCTATCAATATTCAACAGAAAAAAAATTTAAAACTATTTGTTATGGAAACATCGCATGGACCTTAACCTAATCATGCCAATAGCTCCCAAAAACACCCTGATTATTTGTGTAATATTGTTTGAGCAGAGCACTTTTGAAAAATATTTTGGGGAAAAATGTTGCTAATCTCTCAGTTAACAACTCCCATTCAAACATTTTGTGCATTTTGGATTGATACCAAAATAATCTTAAAATCATCATAAGTTCAAACAAAACTTGTCTGAAGACCTCCAGGTATGAATAAATTAACCCATTCATGCCTAGAGGTCTACTTGGTAAGTGTCGTCTGGACCTGTCATGCTTTTGAAAATCACTTTGGGATGAAGCATATATTTGCAAAATATTTGAAGGAGAGTTGTAGCTAGAGTTCTGATGAACAATTCTCCTACGATTATTTTCTAAATATTGGTTTTGCTAGAGAGATATCACCAAAATTGTCAGGAGGTTTTCACCACTACAGACAATAATGAGTTGAAGAAGATTGCAAGAGCAAAGAAAATCAGCAATAACATACCAAGAACAAAAATTTCCAAAAATAAAAATAGAAAGTTCCAAAAATAAAAAAACAATAACATACCTACTGCAGATAGAGAGAGAATACTGCTAGGGTGTTTCTTATTGGGTGCCCTATATCCGGTAAGCCATCCGTTGTACCCGGTATGGATGTCCTGGGGGTTGTAGTACCAGTGGACAGGCATGGCGATCGCATCCGCTATCAGCATTCCAAAGAGGGCGTCAGATTTCGCCTGCCGAAGGGCCATGTTTCCAATAGTACTTGCCATACTGAAAGAAATCAAGAAATCATACATGAAAGTATAGGATGCAATATCAGGGGATAACATTTTATTCTTGCGCTTTAGATGATCTTACTATTTTAGCCCTTCAGTTCACAATAATCATCAATATATTCACAGTAAATAATGATCATTCCAGTGTCTTATTCTGAGTGCGATACAAAAAAGAAAATTATATATTCAAATTAAACAACTATAGATATAAATATTTGAAAGAAATATGAGATAAACATTTCTTGACAAATGGTACAATTCGAAAAAATTAGTGAAAACTAATACAGGATTATTCTACAGATATAACAATGAATACTGTGCAAATCCTTACTTGTTTCTTGGCTGCACTACTTGTTCTGAGGGAGAGGGTGGTTCCACCTGGTGGTGAAGTGAGGAACTAGTGAGTAGAAATGCTGCAGTGACAGATGCAATGGCCACACTACAGGTGACGATCCAGGGGCGAGAGATCCACTTCTACAGAAAAGAAAATGCCTATTACACTGTATCACAAACACACACATGTATATTTACATAGTAACATATGGGCAGGACCTTTAGATATATAGAAATAAATATAAACATATTTTAAATATATACATATTTGAATTATATATATATAAATATATATATATATATATACATATTTTAAATATATATATATATATATATATATATATATATATATATATACATATACATATACATATACATATACATATATATATATATATATATATATATATATATATATATATATATATATATATATATATATATATATATATATATACATATATATTAGAGCTGCACTCACCACTCACGAACTCGAGTGGCTCGAGCCCTGGGGCAAACTCGCCGAGCTCGAGTTGAAATGTTCAAATCGTGAGCTCATCTATGTTGGGAACACAAACGTACCACAGACCACCTAACACACATTATTAACATACACAAATGCTTATTGCTGTCATATCTTCTTTACAATCTCCAATGTAAACATCCAAGCGGTGTTGAGTGTTATACTGATCTTTGGACCTCGTCAGCACATTTTGAAATTAAATAAAAATGGCAATGTTAATAAATCTCCGCCCATAAATGTTTATTTCTTAATAGCTGGGCAGGAAAATAAGTATTTCTTTGGAAAATTGGAACCTCCGTGAGCTCATGAGCTCACGAGTCAAACGGGTAGTGAGCTCATGAGTTGATCTCCCTCCGTGAGTGCAGCTCTAATATATATATATATATATATATATATATATATATATATATATATATATATATATATATATATATATATATATATATATATATATATATATATATATATATATATATATATATAATATTGTCATTTGATATTGCGCCCTTTCCATCTGGGAGTAGGGGATCTATTTCTCTGTTTCCATATAAACATGCTAAGGCGCATTACATTCATTGTCAAAGGATAGATATTGATATCCACATAGTTATTTGATAAATACATTTTCGAACAGATGTGTTTTCAATTGTCATTTGAAGATTGCCACACTCCCAGCAGCACGAATACACACATGTATATATATATATATATATATATATATATATATATATATATATATATATATATATATATATATATATATATATATATATATATATATATATATATATATATATTTATATATATATACATACACATATATATATATATATATATATATATATATATATATATATATATATATATATATATATATATATATATATATATATATATATATACACACACACACACAGGATATATACACAGATACTATTTAACAGACTATCTAATGCCGGAAGACTCATACCTGTAACCGATATATGCAGTAAATGTTTACATATTTCGCTGACAACAGACAGAACTGAGAACAGTTGAACAGAACGATCACTGGCCGCAAGATAGGTAGAACAAGAGATATAATGTCGAAAGATGTTTTGTGTTGAGAAAATGATCAAGTAGCTTACCATACACGTTTCTGCCTAGGTAATGGTATTCTACTGCACCAGGCTCTTATGATGTGGTCGATGAAATCCTTTGCGTAACGTCGATGACAAGACTTTACATAAACTACTCGAGATATCTTACATAAACCGACCATGCGGATGACCTACTTATAGTCTGATTCACAGTCAATGTTCGCCCGGGCGTGGGCGTTCAACCGCTGATATTGCGCCGCGGCAAGCAGCACCCGATTCTAAACGTTCGCCCGTCGACAGACGTAAACAAAAGCTCATAGACTGGTTGACAGCTATCTTTGCACTACCACGAAGGTATTTTAATCAGTTCCAGTGAAGTAAAAATAGTGATCTAAACCCATTTTTCAATAGGAAACCATTCAGTTCAATCGTTCTTTTAAAGAAAGATTGATCAAAGCTCCCAATTGGAAGATTGGTATTTTGAAAACGTGGAAAAAGAAATTTCGACGAGGATGGGATTCGAACCCACGCGGGCAGAGCCCAATGGATTAGCAGTCCATCGCCTTAACCACTCGGCCACCTCGTCTTATATGGATCCTCGCCGAGTTTGCATTTTCCAAATTTGAAAAATCCTTGTTAGGCAATATATGAAATTATAAAAGGTTTGTGCAATATCAAAATTGTTCTAAATATTAATCTTTTTAAGAAATAATGATATTTATTAATTTTTTCTCCGCATAAGATGCGAAGGATTGCAATTATGTGTTTACATAGATATGTCATTACTCCATAACTTGCAATGGTGTTAAATGGTTATAACAACACGTATTTCCAGGGACATCTACTCTAAAATAGATTCTCCCTGTTATTTCCTAACATAGCAGTGATCTTGTACATGGGCCTGAGCATAAATATGAACTTCACGTCAAAGGGATTTGCGGAATTGAAGTTCATTTAATTGATAAGGTGGTATTAGGGGGTAATTTGTGACTACAGGCAACTCTGCTTAATACGGACATGTGTAATCCGGATTTTCGTCTAAACCGGACAGATTGGAAGGTCCCAGTCCCTTCCCATACATATAATTCCTATATTCATAAGACATCAGTCCAGATTAAGCAGAGTTGCATGTCTCTCTACCTTCCTTCAAGTCTCGATATCTATTTAAAAGCAATGTATTCTACAACTTTGTAACCTTGGGGCCCTCGGGCTACTTGTAAACATGCCAGAGGGCCTTAGGGAAGATCCTTACCATTGGACTTACCCTCTTTAAATAAAATTTATCATTATTATTATTATTGTTACTATTATTATTATTATTATTATTATTATTATTATTATTATTATTATTATTATTATTATTATTATTATTATTATTATTAGATTTTTACATGTGTTAAAGTCTCTACCTTCGATCTCATCATCAGATCAACTGTGAATGTCTAGGCTCTTTAATACTGAGTTAAAGACCAACTATTACAGAACTTCCCGTAGGCTTGCTCACAATCAGGAAAGGTTTTTGTCTTATGTTACTATATCGAACTTCACCAAAACATGGTCGCTTTAAACATTCATTTTTGGGTATCAAATATTAATTGATTAGTTTGAAATTTGGCATATTTATAGCTATGAGTAAGTATGTCGGAGGGATGGGTACCACAGTTCTATTCAATTTGGACTTTTTTGTTCAAAAGCAATCTAAGGTTTGAAAAATATGTTTTTTCTCATTTTCAACAAAAATCCGAAAGAAATGGTTATAAAATTCTTACGGAATAAAAATTGGAATTCGTTGCGACACCCCTCTCTCCGTTTTTGTCTTTCCTAAACATTTCTGAAATGTGATGGTCCCGCGCCCATATGTGTGCATGGATAGGAGCTCAGTTTGAAAACAATGTGCATGTTGTTGTTGTTGTTTTGTTGTTGTTTTTGTTATTTTTTTGTTTTGCCCCAAATATCTTACATCCTACTGGGAGGGTATTTTGGGGATTGCTTAATGTATTACTAATTAGGCAGGGTGGACTTTATATAGGCTTAATTGACGCCATAGTATACCTTAACCCATTTGGGACAAGAATCCACGATATTTCAAGCAACTCTTCGCAATATACCAAATGGAATTTAGTGCGCTTTAGTATGTATAGATGTCGCTCTGAAATGTATACTTCATGCACCAATGCATATGATTGATCAGAACCATATTAGCATGGATACTGATTAAGCTGATCAGTTATATTGAGGCCAAGTTAAAAGCCCCTTTCCAAGCGTCTTATTTCAAGAAAAAGAAAAGAAAATAGATTGTTCATGTGTTAAAGTGTTAAATTCATTTGGATATTTGTCTAATTATAGATTTTATTGATTTCCAGGTCGAACTCAAGAGAAAAATACTAGATGCTTGTAAAAAGGTCTGTACTGAATGCACGTCAAGTGAACCTGTTTGAAATCTGATTATTAGACTTAGGGTGTATTAAAGTGCATTGGACCATGTTAATAATACTACTACATTAACATCCTGGTCATTAGGCAGAGCGCTCACTTCGAACACATATTCATAGTTTCATACTAACCTCATCAGTTTTCATCTTCACAATCACTTCAACTGTAAGCTGACTGCTTAGATCCTTTATATGCACTTCAGAGGTAGTTCTTTAGTTCCTCAATATGCCCACTAGAGGGATCTGTTTCGAAGTATATACCCGCCCTCCAGAGGTAATGTAGCGGTTTAGCTGTTGCATTTGACCACCAGAGGAAGATTTTAGTTCGTCCACCTGCGCACCACGGTAGACCTGCTTAGTTAAATATCCATACGCACATTAGATGGGGCTCTTTAGTTTTCCCATGTGCTCACCAGAGAAAGCGGTACTATGGTTCTTCCATTAGCCCACCAGGGGGACATGTTTAATTATCCATATGCCCACCAGTAGGCGCTCTTTATTAGTGTTCTCATGTTTAGTGTATATATATGTATGCCTGTAACAAAGTTAATGGTATCATTTATGAATGATTGGCCGATTGGGTACTGTTAATGCAAGGAATGAAATTAACCCTTTCTATGCTGAGACTACATTTGTGCTGGGTGAAAAACCACAAGCTTTTTTGAAAATAAAATAAACCCTGCCATATTGGTATTCATTGGAAAGCTCTTGTTGAGTACTATCAGGTGGATACTAATGGGGTAGGGTTTCAGTCATACTGCAGCTTTTTGGCATCATGTGCTAAGAGAAATCTTAGATGACCAAACCCACTCTTAATTCAAGGAGAAATTAGGCACCAGCAGTTACAGGGTTAAAAATTCAGTTATGAATCTTTATTTTCAAATAAGTATCTGTATTTTTCAAGTGTATTTATTTCATGTGAAGGCGTAAGAGACGGTCAATGTGAATTGTTTCTACACCTGTAGTGAATCTATAAACTCGTAACTATAAGTTAAGGTGATGGGTACCATTGCAAGCCAGTTAAAAGCCCTGTCCCAAAACACACCTCAAAGCAGCATAATCCTATAACTAGGTGTATCTCCAGGTTCCTGAGTGTTATCAGGTAGAGAATATTATCGCCACCTGTCATTATTCAATCCATATTCTGTTTTATTTCAAAATTTACAACTTTTTTTTCGAATGACATATTCTCATTAATTACGCAGTTAATGGTTACTGTAGGTTCACAGATACCTTAGGGATGTCATTGACTATGCCCAATAAAAATTATCTCTTTGATTTTTTACTGCTGAAGACTTTTACAGGCCATAACATTGAAAATTTTAGTGCGAAGTTTTGACGCCAAGTGCAAAAAGTTCGAGCTTCTCAACTATTTATACCATGCCCAACTCTAGGCATTGTTTGACTGTGACGCGCGACCATCGAGGTGTGTCTTTGAACAGCTGTCTTTTGTTCCTAGCCCCATGGGATCAACGTCGCCTGTCCACCACTGGATTATAGGTACCGCACACAAGATATCTCACTAAAATTTTCAAATGTTATGGCCCGTAAAAGTCTTCAGCAGTAAAAAATCAAAAAAATACTTTTTATTGGGCATAGCCAATGACATCCCTAAGGTATCTGTGAACCTACATTAACCATCAACTGCGTAATTAATGAGAATATGTCATTCGAAAAAAAAGTTGTAAATTTTGAAATAAAACAGAATATGGATTGAATAATGACAGGTGGCGATGATATTCTCTACCTGATAACACTCAGGAACCTGGAGATACACCTAGTTATATGATTATGCTGCTTTGAGGTGTGTTTTGGGACAGGGCTTTTAACTGGCTTGCAATGGTACCCATCACCTTAAGCAACTCCAATTAGCTATTTTCGCCTGTAGCCCATAATATTATTTTTCACTACTGATTTACCATGTCAAGTTTAACCACTGCATAAGTTGACCCTACTCCTTGGTTCGTTTATTTATCTAAGTTAAAACCAATACATGCTCCAACGAATTACACAGCGCTTAAAATGCAATGAACACAGAGTGCTTCGAAACTGACATAGTGAGTGCTGAAATGTATCCTAATTAGCTGATATTGAAATGAACACATGGGCCGAACAGTTGTTCACATTCCAGTGCACGGCGCAGCAGGCTGTGAGGGTTATTGTAACACGGACATCTGGACTCTCGCTCCTACAATAGTGCATACATGGGCAAAAATCTATACTAACCCACGACTGCCAATATTATCCGAAACACGAATACTGTGCTATATGTATGGTCAAATGGCATATATTTCCCTATCGACATACCCCCCCCCCCCCCCCCACACACACACTGTTAAGGAGGGTGGGGGTCTGTGTGCTTGTGGTTAAGACTCGAGGACGATTTACACTTTATTTTCGTGTCTTCTTCTTGGTTTTGATGTTAAAAGTGTTTTCCTGTTCTCTTTATTTGTAGTTTGCAAAGAAAACACTCTATTATTATACGTATACTGTATGATTTTGTACGTTCCGTGCAGTCAATGTACGTATACTACACTATACTATACTATACTTTCTTGTACGTATGTGAGACACTCGTATGGAAAGATTCAATTTCATTGCCTTGAATTCTTATTGAGAAATACTGTCCGGATCAATGGCACCTTTTGAAAATAGCAAAATAATTAAATCATTTATTGACGAAAAGACAAACTAGGTTGCTGGTTTAGTCGTAAATAACATTGCTCCTTTCCTTTTTTCCGAAAACCGCTGCAGGTCAGACTCACGAAATTTCGTTATCAAATCGTTTTAGACCCGGGGGGGGGGGCACTCAGGTACAGAGGGGGCCCGCACCTTAATTACGTATTTGGCGGAAGAAGGGGTCTTTTTTTAAGACCTCCGCATGTCCGCGATTTTGTAAAAGAAGGGTACTTTTTTGTACCAAGGTGCGAAGTATGGGGGTCAAAATCCCCTTACAATCCACGAAATATACGCGGCTCTGACGCCGAGTGACTCCCGAAGTGACTGGGCTTCCGAGTCTGCTGCCGCCACTTGCTGCCGCTAAACACGCACAGGATTATAAAATCTTAAGTTAAAATACGTGTTCCCGTTCATCCAATGTCAGTGTTTTGATAAAAGAAGGGGTGTTAATTTAGTGGAAAAAATCAGCGTTTAATTAAAATAAGGGTGCTTTTTTGGCCAGAAATCAGTGCTTTAGGGGTATTTTTTAATTTTGATAACGAACGTATGCGCACCCCTAAATACCCAAGTGCCCCCCCCCCCCCCCGGTGTTTTAGACTGCAACATCTCGGTTTGCAAAATCCCCAAATAAATGCTCGTCATCATCTAAAATGCCTAACAGAATCTTCTAAAGCGATATTTGCTGTGTTGAATTGTTTAAATTGCCAGCGAGCTTAGCCGAAAAGTATTGGCTTGGTTCCAAATTGATTTCTACAGGAATGCGAGCATTAGCGGGCAGGCTGCAGATGGAGTTTATTTATGCAAATTAGTCTGCGAGACTTCATTGGTGGAGGTTGACTAGACCACGTATGTCATTAATTCCAATTGATATTCATACGTTCAATATCTGACCATCTGTTGATCGGGGTTATCTTGCAGTAGTCTTTCGTACAGAGAGGCGGAGAGTGAAGAAAAAGTGCAACAAAACGACTACCAAACATCGTGAGACAATGCGAGACTTCCGGAAAGGGAGTGAAATGTACATTGCTTAGGAATGCCAAGAGGGACAGGTGGAATTTATCGATGGGAGACCTTTGGGCTAAGTTGGAACAGTTCCTGGAGTTCAACAATTCATCGTGTTGAAAATCGAGGGCATAGAAGTAGATAAGTGTGTCGAATGGAACTTTTGGGATAGAGCTCGCAGTTTTTAAGCTATCATAGAGTTAAACTTCTACGCCAACGTTATCAGTACTGCAACTGGATATATTTTCAAGGATTCGCATTTTGACACACAGACTTGAAGATCTTTTCATAGTGAGTGTTGCGCTGAAAACCAGGCGAGAACATTGTGACAATACCCTTTCAAATAGGAATTGATGAGACAATCGTTCAGAATTTAAATGATTTAGATCAGTAGCAGCACCAAACTTTTCTCGACTGTACAGTTAAATAATAATAATAAGCATTCAAGATGAGGCGTGCTACAAGTGAAGTTATGATAGATTCCGACAGAGGGCGCTCAGAAAGGCGTCTCATGGATGTGGCCTTGAAGAGGTCAGGAAGTGGAAATACTGTGAAACGCTTCAATTTTACCAAGGACAAACCAGAAAGGCGAATATTTTTAGATTACAATACTGAGTATGAGCCCAGCAATCTTAAGAGGTCAACAAGTGGAAGTCTTCGCATTAAGAAGTCAGAAGATCGACCGTCCGCCATTCCGGTACTAAGACGCGCCGGAAGTGTCAATCTTAAAACTCCCAAATCTCCACCCTTACATAGAGCTCGTTCAAAGTCGCCGAACATGAAGAAAGCGTTGAGTTCGACAGACATAACAAGGGAAACAGCGAAGGCGCTTGCGGCTCTTGATGGCATCGACGGTAAAAGCAAAAGCAAGGAGAATCTCTTCGTTGTTACCACTACTCCGATGTCTAACGTAATCGACGGTCGACCGACGTGTATTCGTTGCGAGAAGCGCTACCTTGAGACGGTCACGGCCGTTCAGACGGGCACGTGCGATTGTATAGTCTGCAGACGACGCTATGCAAGGGTCGCTGTCGCGACCGCTTCCACCAAGTACGCGATCTGCGGCGACTGCAAAAGATTGCGTGGCGAGAATCTGATGATGGGGGATCGTCCGGACACCATGGATAACCGGACAGCCGACCAGCGTTTGGCTTTCGAGTATTTCATCAACAAATCGGCCGGGAAAGTCAAATGCCACAGCTGCCCGAATAAAAACATCGGCATTGTCGGCTGGTGCAGCACATGCAGCTTTTGTTGTGGCGACTGCTTCTCCAACCACAAAGAAATGGATGCATTCCATCATGGCGGCCACATGATCTTGGAATTGCAGGCGTTCTGCAAGCGTCGTCTGTCGACCATCGAGTCCCCGCTCTACTGTTCCCGCCATCCCAAA
>OZ012698.1:4653084-4943084 GCA_963942565.1 Maea johnstoni
ACTATAAAAAGAGTTATGAGAGACATTAAAGCAAACTATAAGTAAACATCACACAGAGATGTTAATTCATTAACACATTATCAGCATCTTTTAAAAGTGTATAAGACTCATTCATGTCCCGTGTGGTCTAAACATTCAGATCGTCTAATCTCGAGGATGGTCTTAAGAAAGCTTGCACATTGTTTGACATTATTACCATCTATTATAAACACTACGGACAAAAGGATAGAACATGTTCATCTTTAAACTTCCATTCCAGTGCAAACTACTTTAGGGTAAAACTTTTGACAACCAGCATCCCCTAATTCTAGTGTTTAATGACCTAGCAGGAGGCGGATGATGATGACGATGATGATGATGAAGTAGATTAGCATATTGAGTTACTCTGGAAGCGAGGTCCATATAACTCTATGATTATAGGGGTTTACGGCCCTGGATGCACACATTTCGAATTCAACAAGTCACGTGATCGATGTCGATAATTGCAATCGATCTGTCGCACAGCCGGTAAGGTTTGCAATTAATACGAGAAAAGTGGGTGCCAAGCAACGGCATTCGGCACACTAAGGTCAGTTTATTTAATCTTTATTTTTACGTCTAACCTATCAAATATTTATTCGAAAAACGTTATTTACCAACCTAAGTAGTACTCTTAGATGAAATCGCTTTGAATCTAGTGCACGAATAGTTCACTACCAAGTTGATAATCGCTAAATTGGCGACGCCATTTTGTAAACACGACTAATATTGAGGGAAGGGAATGGGAATTTCAACTACCAACTTGTTGAACTTTATATCTTTGAAAATTATATGGAATGGTAGTTTACCTCGTGCTAGAAGACTTAGATACTAGTGTATGATTTTTATGGCGAACATTTGAGGGACGTAACGTGCCAGTTTTTATTTCAAAATTTTGTTTGATAACATCCTTTCGTCCATTAGTAAAATCACTATGAGTATTACCATGAAGTAAATTATGGTAATATTACTACTATACCTGTTCGTGAAAAGTGAGTATTAGAAGATAGATTATGAACAACATAGATAATACAAAGAAGCGTATGAACAGTTCTAAGTTTGTCAAACGACCCAAACGAAAGTGAAACGTTCGTCTTACCCATTCATACCTCGAGTTTTCTTGGCAAGTATCGTGCGGACCCTTCTATATTTGAAAATAACTTAAGGATCAAGCTGAGTTTTTATGATATTTGAAGGAAAGTTGTTTGTTGAGATCTGATAAACATTTCACCTTGAAATATTATCAGATAGATGCTTTTGTTAAATGTATATTACTAGATGTGTTAGACTATTCTGGGCTGTTAACTGATATTGTACAGCGGTATTCAAAATTTATTTGCATCTTTTACAAAATGTAGCTTGTAGCATTTGTTTAAGGTCCAACCACTGTAAAGCTAGATGAGGGACGCGACCTTAAAGCAACACATTTGTGAGTGAGTGAGTGCGTGTATTTTTTCATAAGATATTTATTACGGTCGCCCAGGAGGGTGGGTTCGGATGCTTGTGCCGTGTGCAAAAATATTGCATATTATCGAATGCGCCGTCGAGCTGAGCGCAGTCGTAACATGGCAGTTCTGGTGGATGGACCTCTGCATGTAGCTAGCATACAACATACCATGTGTTAAAAACATGGGGATCAATTTGCCCACAGTGTAGCAGACGACCTAAACAAATACTACGAGCAGTTTCCGTCACGGAAATTCCGTGTATGGGAACGCCCAAATAAGCGAACGCTACGTCTCTACAACTAGCATAAACACAACAAGACCAAAAAAGGACCTTAGAAATTGCTCTAATTGTGTTATTAGAATATACTTTTCATGAAGTCTAAACTCACAATTATCTTTTCTAATTGATAAGTACAAGTAGTGCAAATTTCATTTTCATATTGACAAAATAACTCTCGATAATATACCAATCAAAGTTGGTGCTTTTTACGAGGTCATGGCAGAGCTAAAGGGCTTTCATTGAAGAAATTCTTTTGCACACGGACCCCCCCCCCCCCCCCCCCCCCTCCTGATAGAATAAAAGCGCCATCTATTGCGCACTTATTACATCAAATTGTGCTCGCAGCGGCCAAAGCAAAACGACACTTTTTGATAAATCTCGTAAGCGAAAAGGATATTTATGAAAATAGTTGATGGAGGGAAGTCGAGCAGAATACAACTCTCCTTCAAATATTTTGTAAAGTTATTCTTAACTCAAAAGTTATCGTCAAAAGTTCTGAAAATCCAGACGGCAATTTCAAAGGTTACTCTTAAGCATTAATGAATTAAGGTGTAGACGAACCGAGAGACCATGGTTCTCATTGACTGGTTTATTTTGCAAGGGGGGTCTGTTCTATGCCACACCTACGGATAAGATGGTCGCTCAGTAATGCAACTTTTTTTATTTAGATTATTTTTGGGCAACCTACAATCGAAAGATTATGGTCAAAGGTAAAGTTAAATTAGTGGGGGGGCTGGTCTGATGTGGTGCAAGGCGTTGCCAAAGGCTCCCAGCTGTCTCTCCGTAACTGCCTGGCTTCGAATCCCTGCTGGGGTATGCGAGAAAGTCGCCAGTGACTTAGGTTTAGGTGGTGGTTTTCGCCTGGTACTTCCGTTTCCTCAATCGCCTATAACTGGCTGGTCAAGGCAGCCGCAAAACCACAGAAACACTTGATATCTTGACTGATTTGATAAAATTTGTTGTTTTCTTTAATGATTATATTCATCCCTTTTTCTATTCTCAGGTACGATGAGCTCTACAGAGGTGTACCAAGTTCCTGTCATAGAGGTCGTCCCACCGCCTCTTGACCTTGGCACCAATGCCGACAAGGTCATTGTGTGCCGGATCTGCACCCGACATTGTCGCAAGCCCAAGACTTTGGCATGCCTCCATACCTTCTGCGAACCCTGCCTTGAGGGTACACGCCAGACGGTCAACAAAAACCGAGATTTCAAATGCCCAAAATGTGGTATCAAGTCCCAAGTTCTGCAGGGATCCATTCAGTTCTCCACGCCAAATGTCTATGCAGACCAGGTCAACAAGCACATCGCTGCGCGGATGGGTACGAAGGGCAGGTTGGGGTGTTCTAGCTGTACCAGGCCGAATGTGGCTATTTCCAAATGTATCGATTGCGACCACTTCCTGTGCAAACCCTGCGAAGACGCCCACTCCTACATGAAAGCCTTGAAGGACCACCGTGTCGAAGGCCTTACTTCGATCACAAAAGACCCCGAGAGATTCTTCCAGAAGACCATCTACTGCTACAAGCACATCGACGTCAACGTCACTCACTTCTGCGAGACCTGCCACGTGGCCATTTGTCGCGACTGCACGGTGATCGACCACCGCGAGCACAAGCTGCTCCCCCTGGTGGGAAAGATTGAAGAGATGCTGAACATCATCGAGAACAACATGGCGGAGAGCTCAGAGGTGTACAAGAGTCAGGTGGTTGACGTTACTGCTGAGAGAAAGAACCTCTCGCTACAATACTCTACCATAGAGGCCAAGATCACCGAGACCTTCTGCAATCTACGCTTCGCCCTAGATGAGAAAGAGCTTGTCCTTAAGGAGGACCTTGCCTGTATCCACAAGGCCCTGGAGTGGCATCTCATCGATCAAGGTCTGAGGCTGGAGACTTTGGACCTACCACTTCTCAGCGATGTGGAAGGCATCTGTGAGTTCATCCTTCATGTGTCCAAGTCCCTGACGAGAGCAGATTCGTTATCGCTGCTTGAAATGGCCAACTTCCGGTTGCTGGAGATCAACTACATATGCAAGGCCTTCTCTGATGGTCTGGATGGCACTGTTGAGTTCTTGACCAAAGAGACGGAGTTGATCCAGAACATCCAGACCTTCAGCAAGTTGTCCTTCTTCCCACATATTGTACACAAAGGGAAGATTGAGACCCAGACGGGTATGGAGGGTGTGACCTCAACCCTCAAGGTCACCATCACCAACTACATGAGGACCTACTTCACCAACTTGATACCAATCTTTGTGTACATCACTGACCCGACAAGAAACCGTGTGAGGTGCAAGATCATCGACCACCAGAATGGCACCTTTGACGTCATATGCGTTCCTCCAATGACTGGCCACTATAGGATCTTCATCAGTGTCCATGGCGAATGGATGAAGGACACTTTCGAGGTTGGTCCAAATGATCCAGTCATGATTATTCCAACGCAGGATCCCCATCCAAACAAGAATCGCCACGAGTTCTGTCTAGACAAAGATGGCGTCGTGTATACTCTCGATCGCGACACTCAGCTTCTGTCTCTCTATGGCAAGGATGGAAAGTTCACCGAGTACTTCACTAAGAGGAGGACAGAGGGATTCACGAAGATCGCTCCTGGTGACACGGGAATCGTCAGCGTTGGCTACAACAAGATGGACATCACTTCCTATTCGAGCCGAAACTGTTTCGGGACTGGCGCCATTCCACCAACATGGAGGGAACCGGCCTGCATAGCAACCGACTTCGCCGGCAACCTGTACGTCTGCGACAGCGATCATCGCGCCATCTTTCGGGTCTCGCTGCAAGGTTTCCAAATGGTAGAGCTCTGCTCAATAAGCAGTCTTCCAGGAGTGGTCAAGCCAGTAGCATTGTCCATCAGCGAGGCCAATGGAGACATTTTTGTGCTGGACTCTGCGGAAGCAAGAATTCTCAAACTGAACGAGAAAGGACAGTTCCTGGCCAACATCGGCGTCGGTCGTCTGCAGAATCCAAGGGGTCTCGCCACGGATTCCCGCGGTGGCGTTTTTGTCAATGATCTTACCTTGAAGAAGGTGCTTTGTTTCAGTTTTGATGGTGAATTCATGGGGAATGTCTGCAGCAGCGCGGATCCACTGGTTGAAGCAACGTCTGTGGGTGTCGACAAGGAAGGTTTTGTGTATGTTTTGGACAGAGGCAAAAATTGTATCAAGAAGTTTAGGTTTGACCTGTTGCAGGACTGGTAGATTTGCCTCAGTAACAATTTTTGGTCAAATATTGCAGGTCGAGAACTGTGTATGTGAAAGCTCAATGCAGCAAAAGTATACCACTCAACCAACTAACAACGAGAGAGGAAATGAAGAAAGATTTCAAAGGCATTCATCACAACTTCGTTAACCCATTTAGATGCTAACAGTGGCCAAAAGCAGCCTGAAGATTTGGATGAAATCTTACAGGTGAAAACTATTTGATGTTGAAATGTTGATAAAAACATTATCAACAACTCTTCCTAAAATATTTTGTAATATCTTTCTTGATTTCAAAGTTATTGTACAAAGTGCACGTGAAGGAGACAATTGATGCTGTGTAGTAAATAGCAAACTAATAGTATAGGACCAGAAATAGGTAGGGAATGTAAATATGTCTGGGCGAAACAGTACTCGCTTTTACTATGTATTTATCATAGTATCCTTAACTCATGCATCTTGAGAGCGCAGATTTCTCACGACTTCAAACATATATTAGTAATTATTTGAAAATTATTTTTTTGAAGAGGGATTTTTCAACAAAACAGGAACAACAGTCAAATATTTCATAAAAATGACTTTGTAATCAAGTTCTGTTCGTGTCTGGTATATTATGTGTATGATCAAAATGTAAAGGGAGAAAACAAAGGTTAACAGTTTATCTTTTTCACTTTTACTTTCTTCGAATACCATTTTTATGTATTATTATACTACTGAAATTATTTTGTACTTCAAATAAAAGGGAGATATAAATAAACCTTTGAAAGTTTGTCATGGTGTATATACTGCAAATTCTGAAAAGATTGCGTTAGTTTAATTTTTGCGTGTTTTTTTTTTGCGTTTAGCCTTGGACGCAAAATTGAAATTCGCAATGATCAGTGCTGCCACTTAAAGTGTATAGCTGGCACACCATGTTGTGGCCGATTCGCAAAGTTAAAAAATCGATTTTCTGTAAATTCGCAAAATTTAGTCTACACAATCTTTTGTAAATCTACAGTACTATAGGTACTAGAGTACATAATTGTAGATACACTTTTCTGTATAACTTGTCTCTGGTGTACAGCATTTCAATCACTATCATTCTGGTTTTAATATCATACACTGGAACTTAAGAACATATTTTCATTCAAATGGTACCAAAACTGATACATGTAGAATCATTATCTATTTGAGAGGATAAACTTAACACATATATAAGAATGATACCATTTTAGAGAGTACATAAACTTTTTAATGCTCGCAGCAGCCAGACGCAGTCTGAAACTTTAAAGGGGCCCTAAAGGCTCACAAACATATCAGCTTATATGAAAGTTATACACTTCAAGAACAGGATGCTACCATTCTTTTTCTCTCAGTGATCCCGTGAGGGGAGATTTTTGCGTATTGTCATCCTCCTAGACAGCCTCTGCCAGCCACTGGGTGCGGCCATGTTTTTCAGGTGCTATCAGCTGTGTCACGATCGGGTGGCAGGGATCACATCCTGTCTCCAAGCTACCTCTGGGCAGTGTATCTAACAGCAGTGCTCCTGACAAATGCTCTCTGCACAAGTTGCATAAAAACGTATATATCAAACAAGAAAATGGTGAAATCATGTGCAGCAATTGGCTGTAAAAAAAGATATGGTAGTGGAGAAAGCTTTCATAGATTTCCTAGTAGTAAATTTAGACAAAAACAGTGGTTAGCATCCATGAAACTTTTAAACCCACCTGTCCTGAAGTATGCATATGTATGTTCAGACCACTTCACTGACGAGGATTATGTCAGGAATCACAAACTGCAGTCAGGATTACTTCAGAGTACAGTTAACAAGGTTCTGAATAGGGATGCTTTTTTAGAAGGTTTGGGTACTTGTGAAATAGGTGTGCATAATCTCTCACACTTCTTCAAAAAAAGAAACAGTCACAATTGATACACCTTTTATCATGCTCCATGCGACTCCTATTGCATCTAGTCTTACTTTCTTCAAGGATATAATATCTGGTAACCAATTTTCATAAATCTCTTATTTCAAGCAGAAGTGACCTTGCAATTTATCAATTTCGGGATTTATTTACTTTATTGGTATACATTTACTAGTCTCAACATGATTTACCTTCATTCAGTTGCTCAACGAATATAAGCACAGGTGTATGCATTAAATGTTTAATATTAAGCCAGCATGAGAAGGGTAAATATCATTCCCTAACTTACAAAATTGAAACAGCTAAGGTTATAGTCAGTCATGACCCCATTTTCACTGGGAAGAAATACATTTCTAAATAGTACTGCAATATAGAGGAAGGTTGAAATCAAAATATCTCAAATTGCAAATGACCCTTTCTTTTATTTATGATAGAATAAATGACATTTTCATTTACTCATTACCAACCTTCTCTTAATGACTTATGATTAATAATCATACTCTTCATTATTATGATCTGATGTACAGACTTTAGCAACCCTAACTGCTAACTTTCAGTGTGAATGGCAATTTTCATAGGTACCTCAACATGGTCTTTATTAATCCACTGAGAATAGACTGTGCAGGATTTTGTTAGTTGTGTTACAACTGAGGTTTTGTCTTATGTCTAGGTCCCTAGGGTAATAACAAAAGTAAGTAAAGGAAAGGGACACACAGGGTAATTGACCTTGTCCAATTGGCATTACACATCTAGACCCCATGGGACACAAGGTAGTACACACAGGAAGTGACTAGCAGTACTGGGAACAGCAATCATCTTCATTTCCTTTAGTAATTGTGTACATATTCATGAAGATTATAGAAAAGAAATGTCAAGAATACCTTTGGAAGGGGCCTGATAATTTAAAGAAGGAAAGAAGTCTGACAGGTGCACCACAACATGCTATTTAAGTGCCAGCCCTCTGTTTCCACATCTTGACCATCAAATTCATCAACACCTTGAACTATGTCCATATAATCCACCTGATCACCTTCAGCCACTCTTGGTTCAAAGTCGTAGGGATTTGCATACCTAAACATCTTGAATGTGCTTCAGAGCAGTGAAATATCTACCTCCTAGACAGAGCTACTGGCTTTATCTAATACACCCACTAAGCTGCTTGCCACCCATTTACATAGACTACAGCAGCATGAGTTGACTCAGATCCAAGATGGCGGCTGCCCTGCCTCAGTGGAGGTGCTATTCACTAATTGCAATTTGAGATTTCTCTTTGTGTGGAGCTCTAGGGCTTCTCTGTTTATGACAGATGTTGAGCTATGTTCATGAACTTTCATATAAACCTATGATGTGTTTTTCCCCAAGTTCCCCTTTAAATATTTTTCAGGCAAAAGAATACATAAGAAAATATTTGAAGAGAAAATGTTGATCAGAACATTACCAATAACTCCCCTTCCAATATTTTAAACTTTTGTAAATAGTTTTTAAGATATTGTGAAAAGTATATTAGATCCAGACGACAATTCTAATTGTATTCCTTTAGATATCAATGGGTTAACTAGTTTTTGATAATGTGACACAAACCTCCAAGCACACATCTATGAAATACTCGCAATGTGCAGTTACGTCTGAATTAGCATTTTTTTAAATTTCTGCAAGACGCATGTTTTTTATTTCTTAACAACATTCAAACATATAAACAAACACTTACTGGTACATATAACACACAACAAATAAATCTTTTTCCTACAAAAATGGAGGATTAAGGATTTAGAGACAAATATCTTAAATGAATTAGCATTTTATTGAAAATATATACATACATCTTATAATGCAGTGACTTCAAGCCCATTACGTACATTTCGTTATAAATAAAACAAACACATAAAGGTAAGAACGGAGTCTCGTCTTCAATGAACTTTAATGTAGACTGTTCAGAATTTAAATTTTTAATATTTATGCGATGTAATATTCTTCTTCCGGTGAACCACCAAACTTCATAGAAGACTCAGGTGACGTTGACATAATACATGTGAACGTCAAGATTTGTTGAAATGATTACGATTTAAAATAGATCAGTTTTGTGGTTTATTATAAATCGTGGGACTTTCTAAGGACGCATACCACGCTATCATCTTCAGGAAATAACTGCTGTGTAAATGCACAAGTTTTGTTCTGGTCATGATATTTATCCGACACCCGATCATCTGTTCCTGGGCGCATGCGCAATGCAGTGTCGCCATGATCGATAATGGCCGCAGATCTTATCTTACGCAGCACCTGATTGCGAATTACTGAGCCAGTTTGATTAAAATTCGATTTGATAGGTGTAGTGTTCTTTGCAGCGCCATCTATAAGCCGCAGTTTGTAGTTAAGAAACCCTCCCGCCAGGGTTCCCGTGTCGCCGCCACTCATCTTCTCGAGACTATCCAGGACCAGGACCCCGCCGTCCTCGTGTAGATTTCTGGGGAGAAAATTCCTCAGCAGATTTTCGCGCCGATCAGACAATTGCTGCTTTTCGCTAAAGAGAGCAGACCAAAATATATCCAGTTCAACGCCACTTTTCTGTGCGCTGACCTTTTTTGGCGGATTCGTCGCTTGCTGAACTTTTTTACTATTAATGTCCTTTGAGAAAAGAAATTCTAGCTTAGTGGCCGACTTTTCTGCGCCATCTATATTGGGCGAAGTAGTCATGAGTTGTACCTCTTCACTTCGCTTCTGTGGTAGAGGAAGTTCTAGGCAAGTGGGAAAAGTCGCAGAGTCATTGGTGTCCGTAAGTTGCGCGATTTCGATTGGTTTTAGCGCTGAAGTCTGGCCAATCTCAGAAGCAGAAGTCACGTGATTCCCTTTCTCGTCTGGTTCCTGCGGGGAAGACTTGTTTTGTTTATTTTTGGTAGTTGACAACGTGCCCACAAGTTTCGTTTTTTCGCTTGGTTCCTGCGTAAGAGTTGGATCGGTTTTAGTAGCAGAAGTCGGTGCCACGCTCACGTGCTGCGCTTTCTCGGCTGGTACCTGCGGCGCAGACGACTGGTCTCGTGCACTAGCAGATTTTGGCGCGCTTTCTACTTTCACTTTTTCACTTTTTGGTGTCTGCGTTGGCACAGGATCATCGGGTTTTGTCTCCCATCCTTCACGATACGAGTATGTCCAAGATTCATCCCGGTGCTGTGGCTGACGACTGTACGAATGATTCCATCTTTGATGGTCGTAGCCACGATCGTAGTAGTGGCGCCATCTTTTGTGGTGTGCGGTATTTGAGCGTAATTCCTTTGGAAACCGTACCACTTCACCAGTAGCTTTAAAATGTGAATAACTACCGAAGTATTCAGGTTCATAGGAATCGTACTCTCCATAACCATATCCATAGTCATAATCGTCATAATTTTCATAATCATAATAGCCATAAGTATCATACTCATATCCGTCATAATTGTCATAGCTATAATGGTCATAATTATAATCGCCATAAGTGTCATAATCATATCCGTAATAACTGCCATAGCCATAATAGTCATAATCATAATAGCCATAAGTGTTATAATCATATCCGTAATAATTGTAGTAATCATAGTCGTCATAGTAATGCCAGTATGGTCGATAATGTCGACGTCTTGGATACCCGTACCAATCCGCCATATTCTAGGAGTATCGCCTAATGAAGGCGAATTCGTTTCCCAGGTTTCGTTGTCATGTGAAATCGACAACAAAGAATTATTATGACGTCAGAGGAAACTGTTGACGTCACAGGCTAATGACGTAACCACATATGCAAATGACGCATTGTTGGAAATCAAAATCACGTGACAATTCTATTTTTGTTAATCCTCGATGGCCATTGTTGTCGGAAGGGTTGGAAACGTAAATCACGTCACAATCACCATGGCTTGCTATATATCGTGCGCACCGATTGTCGAATGGGTGTTGGTTGCAAAAGTATCACTTAAGCACCCCGTTTTTTGCTTCAGAAATAATATGGTTTGAAAAAACAAACACGATTTGGGGATGCCCGCACCAGTTTTCTTCTCAATTGTTGAGATTGCCCATTGTTGGGCATCTGAGGCAGAAACAGTAGGAAAAAGCCCTCCCAGTGATGCATACCTCTCAACCCCTCTAATGCTGAGATTACTTTCGTCCAAAGCAAATATTTTTCAAAACCATCTAAACCCTGTCATGTTAAGATTCACTGGATAGCCCTCGCTGAGTACTCTTATAGATGAGTACCCATATGCCACGAGTAACGATGATATGAAAATAAAGGTGAATCTTGAAGATTTATTTTTAGATTGGGCGACAGGCGATAGAGAGCAAGAAATGGTTTAAATCGAAAAATGGGCAAAATAATTTGGTGATAATATACCTGTTTCCAAATATATTTATATTATGTTAAAGCTATTCTATTTATGTTAAATAATTGTGTTTGTTATAGGGATCAAGATCTGCCACTGAGCATTGGTGCAGATTTATAGCCGAGACGTAGAAGTTTGTTGCCAAAGCTAAGGCCGCCAAGGCCGAAGCTTTGCAACAAACACCCTCGGCGAGGCTATAATTCTGCACCAATGCTCAGTGGTGGGTCTTAATGGCTATTATAGCACGTTCGAGAGATAAACATTTATCATACAACTCTGTGGAAATGACACAAAAATCATATTTTCTAATGGTTGCTAAGCCTGGATTTGGTCCCGGCTCAGGAGCCTCAGTCTGGATTTGGTCCCGGCTCACTGCTGTGAACCGGGACCACTTTGAAGCCACAGAAACAGCCTCTCACTGTTTTCCAAGCCCAGGTATTTTCATAGCTATGCGCTATAATTGCAATTTAAACAGTACATGTTACTTTTTGTTCTGTAGAATATATTTGTACTATATAAGATGTTGTGCTCTTGCAGTTACAGTTGATAAACATACAACACGATACAAACTGACCGATAAATCATGTTTTTATCAAAGAGGTATCGCTACCTTTTTTCAATGGTGTCCAAAAAACATTAGGAGGAATGCTTTTAGTATATGAGAATACACATATGGGATAAATGATGATAGAAATTGAATACTTAGTAAATTAATTAGATAGACTAAATTATGAAATGGTTTTCGTAATCATGGTCCAAGTTCAGAGAACAATCGATCTCCTACTCCTGCCCGGCATGGGATTGAACTCAATAGGGAGGTTCCGCTATGTCGGATACGGCTCCGCGAACGGCTAGGCAGAGTGCCACGTCACGCAAAGTGATCCATCGTCATCACTTTGCGTGTTGCCTGGGGCGATCGCGTTCTCGTCAACCGGCTAAGCCACGCTGTAAGGTGCAAGTCTAAAACGGCGCAGCTATTTAAATAAATATGGAATATGTAATTGATAATCCACAAAAACATCGATTGTAACATTGAGTTAAATATGTTAACTCAGCGTTGACCGGGCGGTTTTAAATAATTCGCCGGTTTTAATAGAGAAATTTCGTACCCACCCGCCTCCGCCTACGGCTCCGTACAAGCTTAGCCGTAGGCGGAGGCGTATCCTACTTGGCGGAACCTCCCTATTACCCTACACTTCCCAGCACGCGACACTTTAGCCATTGAGCCTCCAACAAATCTATAGTTGGAACAGAGAAAACTAAACGAGGTAAAGGAGGAGACCTCAAAGGGAAAATAAAGACTAAGTGCTAACCCCAATGCATGAAAATATCGTGGAAACGAAATTGTCATGCGTAAAAATGATTTTATTATGCATGAAAATAACATTTCCATGCATAAAAAATGACAATTTTGTTCCGAAAATGCATGAAATTGTTTTGGGGTGGGCAAGGTTTTAATTTTCATGCATGACATTTTCATGCATGAAAGTAATTTTCACGTATGGAAATTCTTTTTATGCATGAAAACTTTCTTTTTATGCATGAAAATGAAATGTTCATCCATGTAATTTTCATGCCACGATTTTTTCATGCACGAAATTTCGTACGGGCAATGCATTTGTTGAGAATATGGAAGACTTCCAAACTGGAAATAAGATACAAGTAAGGCACAATTTATTGTAAAATGAACTTTATTAGACACTAATGTCAACAGTTTGGATAAAATAGCACATGGGATTCAAGACAGATAAAATTGGCTCCATTTCTGATAAAACGTTCGTTTCAATATTCGAACTAAATGTACATCTAGTTGCGTAGACTTGTGCGAGATATTTTATGCACAAAACCTTTAAAAGCCATAATCTTTTGCATAAAATCGTTATTGCACGAATATTTCTTGAATATTTTATTTACAATAACATTGCTTGTCATTGATGAGCTATAGGCAAAGGCGTTTCTTGTGCATATAACTGTGATACTATTCTTGCATTGTGACTGGTAATGTAGAACAAAATTATGCATATTAGCGATTTGAATTCTGTTTTATAAAAGCCTACATAAACATTGCATAGACAAGATGGTCTGAAAATAAAGATTCATTATACCAGTAAAGCAGAAAATAGCTTAGAGATAATTAAGATTCCGATCACTTGATAAAACCTGGTTAAATACTTCGCGTATTTTATTTTTATCTATTAGAATGTAAAGCTTTATTTTTCTGAGACCAAGCCTGTAGTTTTTTTTAGATGAAATGGTTGCATATAGTAGTATGTAAAACACATTTGCATAACAACTTCTTTTGTTTTCCGGTGGGTGTCCGTTCGAATACTTTGGTGGGTGTCCGTTTGATTCGTTAGGTGATATGCAAATGCGCTCAACAAAAAAGCCTTATATGGACATTTGCAAACATGGTTTCTAAATAGGTCAAAGAAACGCCAAATTTAAAATATACTTCTTAGCTGAACTATGGTTTGTGTACACTCGGGTTTGTTAGTACTTAGCTATGCTCTTGACAACATTTTGGCAAGGGTAGATGTTTAAAGTATATATTCATCATATACATATAAAGTTATAAAAATATGCTCATTAGTTGATATAGATATCTATGATACAAGTGTTATCAAATAAGTGCTTTGTACCTCAAGTTCCACGGAAAACATGCCGACATGGATCCGTCATTTCAAGAGAAACATGGGTTGAAATTTTTGTTGTTTTTTTCCTATGCCACTATATATATATCATATGTTTTTTGTTTTTTAAGATTCTTTTCCTTTTTTCAAAATAGTTGGTGCTATGCCATGAATTCAAAGAGATGGAAACAAGTGGTTTAAAATGAAATGTCTCAAATGTTATGTCTTTTTATGCGATTTTTGTTTTAGAATTTTTGAAAAAAGACCTTTGGCGCCATAACTGAACAAGCCTGCAATCCAACAGCCAGGTGATGTCATCATTTTCGGTGGGTGTCCGATTCCTTATATGGTAAGATTGCAAGGTCATTCATTTTATGTCGCCTCCATCTTTAAATTGTGTTTTGGATTTCTGATATTTCGATTCATTCAGATTTATGAACTGTAGAACTGCATCACTTGTGGAGACCCAGATCCTCGAAAAGAAACTTTCTACCACATGACTCCCTTCATCGACAACTTGTATAGTTCACATCAAAATCTTAAAACTAATGTAAGTTATAAAACGTACGGTATATACAAAAGCATGCGAACTAAAATGATAAAATCATACGATTGAGAAACGACTGCGTAGTTAAGTCACAAATCTCTCTATGTCCGTCATCTACAATGGATACCTTGCAATGATTTAGGGTGGACTTGATTCAATGTCCCAGGATAATATATAGTAGTCAAATTCGGTTCATGAAATGTACAACACGGTCTACCGACTACACGTGTCCATCTCATGTGGACGTTGAATCGAATCCGCCCTCTCAAATACGCCTAACAATTTATTATGCAAACATCCACATGGTAACAACTTTCAGTCTTTGCCATAACTAAACATGGGACTTAAACTGCAAATCATCATCATGCATTAAGTTTCATTAAAATTTTAAAATAGTACTATGTTAAAATATATCTCGTCACCTTACTAATGCACCAATACCATGATCTAACAAAAACTGATGTCAAAAAACATTCCTTCAGTTTAAGAGTGAGACTTGAAACCAAATCCCACAAATACATTTCTTCGCAGACACGTGACATATAAACAGTTAAAAGCATTTCCATTGGTGGAAATTGTCATCGATTACAAACAAATATGTCATGACAGTCCCTTGATAACACATACTGTATGTCATAAAAATCAGTCGATAAGTGTATATAAAACTAGCTATCCTCAGTTGAGATTGTAATTTTGGCAAGACAATTCCAAACGATAACATACACTGAAACATACGATACTTAAAAACAAAACTCCAGAAAATATCCACAAACTTTTCTATTAATTTAACACTGTTGTTGATGATTATGACAATATATTTGAACCTCATATTTAATAGATTATGACACTAAATTTTACCCTTATGTCTATTCAATAATGGAAACACACACAACCTTGTGGTATGATTAAAAAGCTAAGATGGTTGATGTCATATTTTCCTTCCAAGGGCAAACTTGAGATTCAGTTGTCACGGTGTGGTAACGCAACATGCATTTACCGTAGTAGCTTGCATTTACCGTAGTAGCTTGCATTTCCCATCCCACGCATTAAGATTCATAGCCAGCGTTGTTTTGCCCCTTCATCTGAAATATAGAAGACAAGTCATGTTAGATTTGACACGTTATTTTTGATAGCCATTTTGTACCGAAATCTCACAATATATATATATATATATATATATATATATATATATATATATATATATATATATATATATATATATATATATATATATATATATATATATATATATATATATATATATATATATATATATATATATATATATATATATATATATATATATATATATATGTATATATATTTATATATGTATATATACATATATATGTATATATATATATATATATATATATATATATATATATATATATATATATATATATACATATATACATATATATATTTACTAGTATATATATATATATATATATATATATATATATATATATATATATATATATATATATATATATATTTATACATATATGTATACATATATGTATACATATATATATGTATATATATAAATATGTATATATATAATTATATATATGTGTGTGTGTGTACTTAAATACAAATATATGTATTTAACAAACAAGCATACAATGGGTTAAGATTATTGCAATTTACAAAAGGTATATATACATAAATATATATATATATATATATATATATATATATATGTATACATATATGTATACATATACATGTATATATATATATATATGTATATATATAAATATGTATATATATATATTTATATATGTGTGTGTGTGTGTGTACTTAAGGTCTTACGACACTTTTTGAAATCTCAGTTTAATTTTCCTGAAACTTTGCATGAGGAAAGAATATAGCACAGTGATCTTCAAAACAACTTAAAATCATGGGGTCATCAACTTAGTTTTTTTTCACAGATTTTTGAAAAATTTATGCAATTTATGTCACAAACATCTCATTATCCAAAATCGGTTTCTTTCTTTGCTAAATTTATCCCTTCAGAGATGCTGACACTGCCTGAAATACTGTTCTGCCTTGTTGAAATTATTTTTCTGCTGTTATATAGGACTTATTGGGCAAAATCAAGGAATTCGAGAAACAAGTTTTTAACCCAAAATTGGTATAAGTCAGAATTGCCTAGTTTAATTTTCACCATTTTTTGTCTACAATATCTACACAATGCTCTTAATAAGAAGACATAAAGAAAATGACAGGTCATCATGTTAGTTTTCGAACCACAAATGATCAAAATTTGTGAAATAGGACTTTTTGGGGCAAGTTTTCATGAAAATGTTTAAAAAGAGTAACTCAATTGTTACCATATATGCCCATCCTTACATAAGATATTGTTGAGCAAGGGAACCCCATTTTACACACATGAATTATCACACATTATTTCTGAAAACATGTCAAAACATCAAATTCCATGAATATGAAAATCTCAGTGGCCAAAAACAAAAAACTCCCAGGATACTAATTATAATAGGCAGATATTATCATGATTGGTACATATTCAATAAAAATCAATTTCCTCTCAATATTTCCAGTGGTGTCCGGTAAATTGTAATAAATTATTTTAGTTTGTCCAATACCCAATAGGTGTCACCGGTATAGAGTATCGTAAGACCTTAAATCCACATATATGTATTTAACAAACAAGCATGCAATGGGTTAAGATTATTGCAGTTTACAAAAACAAAGTTACTTTTATACAGTATTTGCATTCAAAAAGTGAGAACAGGTACTTATGGTAAACGAGAGGATTGAGAGTCTAAAAGATTCGCATAAAAATGTCAAATAACTGGAATACCAATATTCAGATTTCTGGTTCTATCAGTACCACTCTAGTTCTCGCGAGAGTGCAACGAGAACGAGACTAGAAACATAAAAGACCAAATCTTACATTCATGTTGTCGCTAGGATCGACGACGATATCCCAATGGTTGACAAGACGTCTGTGTTTGGGAAGAGCAGGTCCCCACTTAATGGACGGATTGAACAGGTTTCTGAAACGCTGCAAGAAGAAAATGCACCATGGTTATAAACAGAAATCTGAAAAATAAATATCAACATCCCAACTTCTGGCAGAAGTGTCAAAAATACAGCAGATTAGGGGTGACAATATATCTTAACACTGCATATTTTTCATTGGTTTGATTTTGTTTTTTCTTAAATTAAATTTGACCGCCCATCGTTTAAATTATACCATGTCCGTGGCTTTCACTAATGGGTGAGAATGAGACCTTAAGAAATATTTTATTATCTTAAAAATCAATGTTGTTGCTGTTGTTTTTGTTTTTTTAGTATACTGTCCATTCCGAATTATGGCACTCATTGCAGTGCCAGCATTTAATTCCTGCACTGAATGCATGGGCAGCCTGTGCATAATACACAACCGCACTCCCGATTGACACCCGGTTCATGGGCATGGATGACCTCACAACTGAACGAAGCATTGATTATCAAGCTACGTGGGTCATTGACGTGCAATCCATGGGTGTTTGTACCACCAGGCACTTGCAGACGTCGGGTCGACTGGTGCAGGAATTAAATGCATACAATACACACCCAATAGCCTAATACCCATCTTAGTGGCCACCTGTCCTGATAGCTTTGTTGTCTAAGGCGTTGCCACTGACTGCTAGCTGTCTCACCACAGCCTGGTTTCGAAAGTTAACAGTGACCTAGGGTTAGGCAATGATTGTTTTCTGGCTTTCTCCATCACTTACAAATGGCTAGTCACGACTTAGCCGCAATATGGTAGAAAAATTGACGAAAACCCCTAAATTCGAAATTCCCGTCATATTGCTTACCTGCATGCAGCTTCCCTCGGCCACTAGGAACTTGTAGATGGCGGTGAGGAAGATGGAGAGGACGACACAGAGGGTCATGAGCCAGCCGAGAGCCTCGCCCCACAGAGGGTAGGGCTCGCCCTTGTACTTGATGGGTGTGTAATCCACCCAGGAGAATACTAGAATGAACTGAAAAAAAGGAGAAAATTGTTCTGTAAATTACATTTTTCTTTCAATTATATTTCAATTTTTTTTTTTTTTTTCTATTTTTTTTTTCTTTTCAATTTTTTTTTTTTCGATTTATAAAAAAATGTTTTTTGGGTTTTTCTCTTATAGATACCAAACAGTGTCCCAGTAGTAGGATTCATATGGGTTATGTGCAAATAAGAATAAAATATCAAAGAAGACATTATCCATCACAAGGACAAGTAGAACCAGACACTATGGTGCACCACTGCACAGGTTTGTATCACGGCCAGGGAATGTGAGAAAGTTGCCAGTGACTTAGGTTAGGCAGTGATTTTCGCGGGGTACTCCGGCTTACTCCATTACTGACATTGGATTGTCACGAGTGTCGATTTAAACGCAGTAGGACAAAAATAGTGACAAAAACGGCTTTTTTTGTATTGAGCACTAATCAGATCACCATTCAGTGACGATTATGTGTCCATTAAACAGTATGTAGAAGATATTGTGATTAAACACTTATCAGAACACCTAGGGGTAAAAAGATGCTGCTTGTGGCTTATTTGGCTAATACAAAGTGATGTAAAAATCCTGTAAAATGACAGAAACCCTGGCTAATGGGTACTCATCTGAGAGTACTCAGCAAGAGCTTTCTAATAAATACCAACATGCCAGTGTTTTTATGGTTTTCTAAAATCTTTGCATTCTTGTGCTTTGGGCAAATGTAGCCTCCGCATTAGAAGGGTTAAAGGGGCCCTAAAGGCTCACATACATATCAGCTTATATGAAAGTAATACACTTCAAGAACAGGATGCTGCCTTTCTTTTTCTCTCAGTGATCCCATGAGGGGAGATCTTTGCATATTGTCATCATCCTGCCTAGCCCCGGGCAGCGGCCATGTTTTTCAATTGGGTGGCAGAGATCACTTCCTGCCCCTAGCTCTGTGCTTATCTTATGCACCACTAAGCTCCTTTGCTACCCAATAACACTGACCACAGCAGGGGCTGATGACCCAGATTCACAATGGCGGCGGCCTTGGCTCAGAGGAGGTCCTATTCACTAATTGCAATTTTAGATTTCTCTTTGTGTGGAGCTCTAGGGCTTCCCTGTTTATGACAGATGTTGAGCTATGTTCATGAACTTTCATATAAACCTATGATTTGTTCTTCCCCAAGTTCCCCTTTAAACACTTACCAGAACACCAAGGGGAGTGAAGAAGCACCAGCACATGACCCACCAGATAGACATACAACTCCAAGGCAGACAACAGCACGCAGTGTTGCCCAGCATGACACGGATGTCTTCACGGAAACGACCAACACCTAGCAAAAAGGTAAGATAACAACAAAATTCTTAATAATTTGTATTTCGATAGGAAGTTTGTTTTTTAGTTCTTCAATTTTAACAGCTTAGGTTGTATTGCAACAATACAGGAAGAGGAAAACATTGAGAACAAACTTTTTAATATCATAAAACTGATAGCAAATAAATTTCTATAAATGTAAATTGAAAGCTACCCCACAAAAATGGTTCATCTTTGAAAAATACTTAATTAATCAGCGCAGATCTGAAGAAATACAAGTTTCTTCGGAAGATGAAATGGAACTTTCCAGATCCGGATGAGCCAAATTTGACTTCGTTCCATAATCATCAACAATCTGCTCCTCTTAAACAGATCAATAGCAGCTTGAATGGCATGGACGCTGACTATAACCAAATATATCTACCTACCACATGTTTACAAATCTACCAAGATTGAAGTCTCATGTATCTTCAAAACTATATATGCAATGCGGAATAAAGAACTTAAAAAAAGAGAAAGTGGTCTTCATATAACTAATCAGTTTCAGTAATATTTTGAAATATGTCAAGAAGAATTACAACATGATACATCACCTTCAGGAGGTGAATAGGTCTGTGTTAGTAGTTACCATACATTTTGTCTTATTTACATGAGATTGGTCTGTTTTACCGATTGTAAAAGATTTGAAACAATCAGGTGAATGAAACATATTTTGAAACTGTTCATTGTTTTGTGAGCTTTTTTATTTATTTATTGCTTTGTTATTGTTTTCAACAATAACAAAGGACCATTGTTTTACACAGATGTTATGGCACTAAATGGCCTTTGTGAGCAATCATTCATTTATACTTACCATACACAAACATGACAGAAATGCACTCCAGCAAGGCTATTACAAGGACGTTCCATCCTCCCGAGTACGTATCCATTAAATCAAACCAATAGAGACCACCCTGAAACAATGAACACACATATAAAATACGTGTCTAGGGTTGTGGCAACAGTGGGCAAAGGCTACATATATGCATGTATATATATATATATATATATATATATATATATATATATATATATATATATATGTATTAATGTATGTATGTATATATATATATATATGTATGTATGTGTATATATATATGTGTGTGTGTATCTTTATTGACTGTATCTTGAAATACAAAAATATTTACTGAATCCCTTGCCTATTGGAACACACCTGGCAAGACTAGTATTGAGCTACTAGAACTTCTAAAATAATCCACATACATATATTTATATGTATATATGTATCTATCCATGAATGTATGTGTATGTAGGCAAGTATGTATGTACATACGTATGTATGTATATATGTGAGATAAATACTTACGTTGGTACAGAGTGTAAGACCAAGGGCGAAGAAGACAATGGAAACAACGAGAATGACCAATGTCTTTACTTTACGGAGCTTTGGGAACTGGTCCATGATACTGGAACACACTGTCTCGACAAGGGCAAACTGAAAAAAACATTAAATGAATAAAATCACCACTACTGCTTTAATTACCTTGAGTATGGTTTAACAAGCTACACAAATGTTAATTTACTAAACAAAATTTGATGAATTAATTTGTATCTGCTATTAACAAATAACTTGCATTCAATTATTTGAATCAAAAAATATACATGATAACAAAATTGGAGTTCTAAACCAAATATCAGCAATATTATTTATTCATTTAAAAACGAAAATATACATCATAACTAACATTTCAAAAGTTGAAGTTCTAAACCAAATATCAGCAATAATGATATAAAGGTAGAATTTACTTTAGAAATGATCTTACCTCAGAGTCAAGTCCAAGAGTGATCAACATGACGAAGAATAGAATGGACCACAGAGTCTCAAGGGGCAGTCTTGTTACAGCATCAGGATAGACAACAAAGGCGAGAGTTGAACCTGTCAGGTAAAAAACAAATATGGTTTTACGTGGGTTAACATAGATAAACGTGGGAATTTGGAAATTTTGGCTAATGCAAAATGATGCAAGTTAACTAAGAAATGACTGAAAGGGGTTTTAAGGGGTCTTTCAGTGGCAGAAGGGCCATAGACAGCCATCTACAATGACACACATTTATATAGCGACCAGGCCAACACATTTGGGTATCCAGCAGAGACTCAAACTTGCAAACTCACGCTTGGGAGCCGAGTATCATAACCACTAGGGCACGGTGGATCCCTCATTTAACCCTTCTAATGCTGAGACTACTTTTGTCTAAGGCACAAGAACTCGAAAATCTTTGAAAATTATCTAAACCCTATCATCTTGGTATTCATTGGAAAGCTCTCATCGAGTACTCTCAGATGAGTACCCATTTGCCAGGGTTTTGGTCATTTTTCGGCTTTTTTTACATTATTTTGTATTGATCAAATTAGCCACCAGCAGCATAAGGGTTAAGTAGCAGGGTATAAGATTATAACAAACAGAAAAGATGTCTTTTCCATTGGTCTTCTCAATGCCCACAGCATGCCTATCTATTTCAGCGATACCTTTTCTGTGTAAATACTTCTTGATGAAACATTGACCAGAAATCATCCGATATCTCACGTTTCTCCAGCATACAACGGTCTGACTCTTATGAAAATTCCTTGATGATATTAATTGAAATTCATGAAATCTGAGAGAAGTAGACAGGGAGTGGGCGCTGGTCATGAATCATCAAATTTCGCTGCCTCTCACTATCTGACCTAGATAGGATAACATCCCCCAGCCAGCCAGCAGTGCACAGATCACGTGACCAATACAACCCCAGGCTACAGCGCGTAACTCGAGGCGCAGATGCCGTAGAGGCTAGCATGCAGTACCTATGGGGTTGCGGATCAAGGGGATGTATTTCTCTGATGAAATTAACTTCAGTCGAAGACCATTAGTGTTTATAAATGATTCAAACTTACCGCTTGTGGCGACATCTTGAACTGCTACTCCAAGTTCTTGTGACAAGAATCCGATAAAGGAGAAAATGACAAAACCAGCAAAGAAACTTGTCAAGCAATTTCCGAGAGTCACAATCAGGGTATCCCTACAAAATAAAACGAAAAAAATAAATTCAAGATTTATAATGACATATTTTAGTATAAGAAGAAAGGAAGGAATTGGTTTTTACGTCACTTTCAAAATCTTAGGTCATTTTGCCATGAGATAGAAACCTGGAATAGATTGGTTTCAATGGTTCTTTCAGTTGATGAAAAACTCTTAGACAACCCTCCACAACGCAGGATATTTATACAGCGACCAGGCCAACCCACTTGTGTGGATCTAGCGGAGAATCAATCTTACAACCACATGCTTGGGAGCAAGGCATCGTAACCACTAGGCCAGGACGGATATCCTATATTGCACAAAAGGGAAAGAACACCAGACATGTAGGAGTCTATTCAGTACAATGTGGTTAAGACCAAAATCTCATGAAGAATAAGAATATTTCACTTGTTACAGGCCACACCTCCAGCGACCCAGAAATTACCTTCCAAGCAGGTCAACACTGCTAAAAAGACCTGCTCCTACGGCCATGTGAAACTGTACCTAGGACACAGCAGGACACACCTAAGTGGACAGTGAGGCAAGTGGATTGCTATTTATATCTCCAATACCCGAGCAGCACATTGCTGGCTGTCGAAATGTCCGAAAATTACTTTTAAAATGCAATTCATGAAATCGCTATAAAAAGGATTTCTAAAAATTTGAAAAGATTTTATTAAACGTATGAGATTTCCAGATATCTTCCAGACAAGCTTATCTGGTCCAGAATAGGAATTTTAAACCTGCAACATCCCATTATGACCATAGAAATAAATCAAAGGTTAACAAAATGTAATCAATTCATGTAAGTGTCATAAGGAAGGATCCCCGACAATTCAAAAAGATTTCATTGAATGTTTTTTGAGATTCAGATGCGGACAACAATGCTGAAAGTAACTGCCACACACTTACCTCAAACAGTCATTGTGGAAGCGATTGTAACTGGCCAGAGTAATGAGACCTCCCCAAAGAGGCAGAGAGGGAGAAGAAGATCATTGTAGGAGCGGTTGTAACTATGTAACTGACCAGAGTAATGAGACCTCCCCAAAGAGGCAGAGAGGGAGAAGAAGATCATTGTAGGAGCAGTTGTAACTATGTAACTAGCCAGAGCAGGGAGTTTTAACTAAAGGGAGTGGCAACGCGGCATGCAGTCCATTAGCTTTACACTGTGGAGGGAAATCTTACCTAGGAGCTGAGTTAGATAAGGAAGGCGGCCATCTTGCCTAGCAGGTTTGGTAGCAGGTTGAATGGATCTCTTGTACTTTCAAACATGTAAGACATGAATTTTGCCTTTTGGAGAGGCTTAACAACATAGAAATTCTGGGGATGAATGTAGGAACTATTGTTTACTATGCTTAATTGATGTTAGTGTAATTGCAATACACATATTTGGGGTGGTTCAATTTGGGACTCTATTTTACTTGTGATAAGACTAAACATCAGTCATGAGTAATTTTTTAGTAAATTCCACCTTCTAAATCTCAGAAACCAACACTTTCAAGTTTGTTTATAAGCTGAAATAGATAAATAAAGAAGTTAATCTCTAGCGTTAAACTATTTTCAAAGAAATTTGTTCACCTGAAATAGTATTTTTTTTCCCAGTTTTCTGGACCTTATGTAAGGTAATAATGGGATTATATGTTTTGCCATTTTGTATGCTTGATGTTGAATAAAACACTTTTTTTACATATTTTTCTCCCATGTAAAGTTTTGAAATATTAAAAGATTTGTATTTCCTATCATCAAGCTATTCTGTGCTGCATTTTCTAGTTTCCAGGATTTTGAAGTCTCAAATTTGAGGTCAACTTCAGGTCCAAGGAATCAACAGACAAATAAACTAGAAATAGGCCGTCACATAAGGGGTTATTTATTGAAATAGTGCTGATGACTCATACCTATGTTAGCATCCTGAAGATATGCCAAAAGTCTTAAATTGAAGCAAACGTATGCTCATTGCAACAAGGCTAACATTAATTAAACCTGGCCATTCAACAAACAAAATATCTAACAGTACTCGCATACATTCCTAGAATGCCCAGGTTGTTAAGCCTCCCCAAAAGGTAAAAACTGAAACTATCTAGATGTTTGAGAGGTTGATGAACCCTCTCCCTCCACCAAACATATTTGAGTTTTCCAAGCAAAAATGATACTTCTATGATAAGTCTGCAAATCAAATATCTAGACTGTAATTCTGTTTCTGCCTGTTGGCACCAGACAATACCCTCACTCAGGATGTTATGAGGCCCATACCGCCTGACACCAATTAGCTTATTGTCTTTTCAAGACCTGAGGAAATAAAAGAAGCCAAACCTGGCCAGTGGGGATTGCAATCAGACGGGTGTGTCCTGTACTGCCCCTGACAGGTGTGGATCTGAGAGTAAAGGCAATCCACAACAGTAGAATAAGGCTATACACTGAGACAGGAAAATATCATGTTTTGTCACTGCATCCTGTCTGATGTTATGGACCTGTGAAACCATGAAATAGACAAACCAACAGAACTCTACTACATTAAGCTAATGCCATTACTTTAGGAAAACTTCATGTATTCTTTTTGGACAACAAAGCTATCGCACTGTAAAGAACTCGGGGAATACAGGCTTATTTACAGCTTTACAATGTATTAAAATAGATGGGTGTATGGATTTTAGAATTATCTTGTTTCAGTTTATGAAGATGTGAAGAACTGAGGAATGGTACAATTTACAGAAACATTTTTGCTAAGGCAACTCAAAGAAACACTTAATCATCATGAGTTTTTGGATAAGCATCTTTTCTCAACCCATTCATACCCCCAGACAACTATATACCCTGTGGTACGGCCTACACAGGAAGTGGTGATAAGTAGAGCAGTGCACATGCCCGGCTGAGCCAGGATGAGTTCCTGGGTATGAGTGGAGCTCATTTGCATAACAATAGTGCATGACTGGTGTAGGAGCTTTTACTATTTGTATCATATCTCCTTAGTCTATATATCTCTGGCCAGAGTAATGAGACCTCCCCAAAGAGGCAGAGAGGGAGAAGAAGATCATTGTAGGAGCGGTTGTAACTATGTAACTGGCCAGAGTAATGAGACCTCCCCAAAGAGGCAGAGAGGGAGAAGATCATTGTAGGAGCAGTTGTAACTATGTAACTAGCCAGAGTAATGAGACCTCCCCAGTAGGCAGAGAGCACACACTTACCTCACAACGTCATTGTGGAAGCGATTGTAACTGGCCAGAGTAATGAGACCTCCCCAAGATGCGGAGAGGGAGAAGAAGATCATTGTAAGAGCGGTTGTAACTATGTAACTGGCCAGAGTAATGAGACCTCCCCAGTAGGCAGAGAGCACACACTTACCTCACAACGTCATTGTGGAAGCGATTGTAACTGGCCAGAGTAATGAGACCTCCCCAAGATGCGGAGAGGGAGAAGAAAATCTGTACTGCAGCGTCTTTCCATACAGCGGCATCCTTGAGCTTCTCCCACTGAATCTCCAGGAGGTAGAAGCGAATGCCTTCCATGTGTCCGGGCAGGGTGAGGCCCCTGACGAGCAGGATGATGAGGACGACGTAGGGGAAGATGGCGGTGAAGTAGACGACCTTGCCTGAGGACTTGATGCCATTGGCGAGGCAGAGGAAGACGATGACCCAGGCCACAGCAAGTGCAACCACCAGCTCCCATTGCAGGTCTCCCATCTCCATGATTCTCGATGTGCGATCCACCTTCAGGATAACCTTGCTGCAAAGAGAGAATTGAATTGCAGAATTTGAATTTTGCTTATCATAAACTTTTCTGCCTTATCTTTGATGAATAAAAGAATGGATATGTAGCAAGAGACCAAATGCTATATGCGCTATTATACAAGTGAAGGCCTGGCTATCCCAGCTCTTTCGAATTTAGGCTCATTTTGGCTCATCGCATCACCAGGAGAGTGTCTCAGTGGGAATATGGATCTATGAAAATGGGCCGCAGCAATGAAGAATCACATCAACGACGCATGGGCCAGCAGCCTGACAAAATGTGTAGCCGACTACTCGAGTCTCAGTTATCTGGGGTGCCCGAGCCAACCCTTCCGACAGGTACATCCCATATGGGTCACAGGAAATCACAATTCGCAGTATTTAAACTTGGCACCGTTATCTGGACATCTAATCCCTATGCTACATGTTGTATCATTCAACAAGCTGACATAATACTGACTCGTCATTCAACATCAGTGCGCCAAAATTAAACTGCACATCAAAGGCATCTGCCTACGATGGTGCAGGTGTGAACGACAGAAAGACTGAAAAAAATTAAAAGATGTTTTCTGTCGTTTTCCAGAAAACCCGAAAAAAAAATCTGACGTTCACACCTACACTAACGTACAGTACAGACATTTAATTCCCGAACCAGTCGACCGGACGTCTGCCAGTGTCTGGTTGTTGAAATACCCATTGGTAGTATGTAAAGAATAAGCCAAGCACATCAATGACACACGTAGCTTGTGAATCAAAGCTGCATTCAGTTGTGAGGTCATTCATACATCCATGACCAAAAACTGGGTTACAGTCGGAGGTCCGGTCGTGTTTTATGCTCGGGATGCCCACTTATTTAGTGCAGGAATTAAATGTCGGCATTGGAGCGCATTATTTTGTATGCGCAAAATTAACACAGTATACAGTACTCGAATTGTACAGGCATGAAATGACAACAACTTACTTCAAGTAGTCTTCGCTGGGTGAGACTCGCTTGACGTTGACGAGGGCGGCGGCAGTGGTGTTGTAGATGGCAGCTAGCTTGTTGGAGGTGGTGTTGTAACACGTTCCGTTCTCAAATACCGAGAACCCGCGAGACGTACAACCAGTCTCGTTATACAAAGGCAGATTGTCTCGGCAATCTGAAATGGTAAATGAAAAAATGTTACGGGTCGAATATTATTTATCATTAATTTTCCTGCGGTATATATGTTTAATCATAACTAGCCGGTTGTTAGTGATGGGAGTTAACAAAGTTCACGGGGAAATCCACCGCCTACCAAAATACTTGTTGGCTATGCTGAAGGCCTGTCCTGATGGCCGTGTGGTCTAAGGCATTGTCACTGACTGCTAGCTGTCTCACAACTGTACGGGTTCAAATCCCACCTGGGGCATGTGAGAATGTTGCCAGTGAGTTGAGGTTGTCCGCTGGTTTTCGCCGGGTATCTCGGGTTCCGCCAACAATTACAACTAACTAGTCAGTTTGATGATATTCATTAAGACTATGTTATTGTTCAATATGCATTTGTCTGTTTGTGTGGTTTGATTATGAAACACACATTTTCACCGCTAATACATTACTCTTCAAAACTGTGTTGACGTACTCATGGTGATACTTATTGGGACATTTGCCGTCGCTAATAAATATGTAAAGGTTTGCTGTATACTTACATGGGCTGGCCCAGTCACCACAGTTCTTCCAGGGCATAACAGGAGCAAATGACTTGAACAAATAGTAGAGGGCCCATCCAATAATCATGTTGTAGTATATAGCCACAATCCCAGAGACTGTTACCATAGCAACACCAATACCTGAGGAGAAACAGCACGAATGACATTGCAAGTTTTACGTTAAAACATGAATACAAAAATTTGAAATGAAAGATAATTTAGGAAATGAAATAAATTTCCTCGAACATCAAAATTCTGATTTGAATTCACCCTTATATTCAAAAGGGTACAAAGAAGAAAGTGCGTAAACAGATATTTTCAAGTTAGAATTAGAAGTAAATAACATATACGAAATGAAATAAATTTCTGTAAACATCAAAATTTCTTTTATGAATTCACCCTTATATTCAAAGGGGTAAAAATAAGAAAGCGCGTAAACAGATATTTTCAAGTTTGAAAATTGGTGCGAATTCCCAACACGTGAGGGCGCTGTTTGATTCAGCGCACTTTCTCAAAGCGCCAATATAGTGAATTTAAATTTGCCTGAGTAGATACTAGATTAATTGGTTTTTTCAAACTCACCTTTGAAAATTGGTGCGAATTCCCAACACGTGAGGGCGCTGTTACTCGTGAACTGACCCAGGGACAACTCGAGGAAGAAGATGGGCATGCCGACCAGCACCAACATAATAACATAGGGAATGAAAAAGACGGCTGAAAAAGAAAGGAAAAGAAAAACCTGTTATGAAATATGAAAAGAAATGAATTCAGTACAATTCTTCTTAGGGGTGTCTAAATCAACAAACATTCAACGTGTGCACGTCCTCATATACATATGAACAAATTGCAACGAAAGTAATATTATGAGAAGTGTCTGATTAAAAGGTGTTGACCCTCAACAGTCAGGGCTTGAAAATCACATGGAGATAGATTGTCACTGTGTGGCCTCCTCATGCTCATGCATTAATGTTAGCCCGTTCACACTGAGAGCAGCCAAAACAGGCCTGACAATTTTGATAATATTTTTCTAACAAAAGCATTTTTTGGAAAATATGTGAACGAGAAATGCTAATCATAAAACAAACAACAACTCTCCTTCGAATATTTTGTGAACTTTCGCTTCATTCCCAAGATATTGTCAAAAGTATGAGAGTAGCATACGATATACATGTAGTGTGAATGGGTTAATTTTTATCAATGGAATCAAAGAATTTCTGGGTTTGAGACTTTTCGTGATGTTAGTATTGAATCTATGAATGGTATGACAGACAAATTTTTTTGATCTCGGTCTGTAACCAATATGTATTTTATGTTACTGATGACGTCACTAACCTCCGCCATTTCTGTAACAGAGGTAGGGAAACCTCCAGACGTTTCCGAGGCCCACGGCGTAGCCAAGACACGAGAGCAGGAAATCCAGGCGCCCGCTCCAGTTTCCTCTCTCTTCATTCTCATCCTTGCTGAAATCCTGCGAACGATCCACGTCCTAAACAAACAAACAAACACTTGTTAGTGTCACCCAAAAAATTTAAAAAATGAGTAATCGGATCTTGTTAATTTCACTCCACTTTGTTCTGTTTTTAATTTCAGATAACACAAATGAGTAATCGGATCTTGTAAATTAAACTCCATTTTGTTTTGTTTTTCAAATTTTAAATTGCACACATGTGTAATCGGACTCTTATTTTACATAAATACAAGTGTTTCAATATACTCTCTAAAGATCATATCGTATATACTAATATTGAGTACAAATACAAATATGCAACTATCCACACAAGAACAAATCACATTAAGTACAAATACTAATATAGAATTCTTAACATAAAACAACTGAACTGTGTGTAGTTATTATCTTGTTTCAGACACTTCGTTATTTTGTAGGACATTTGTAACTTTTGCTACTAATTGATTTTGGTCTTAGGTCAGTTCCATGGTTTTTCCCTAGACACGCGTCTGGAAGTTAATTATAGTCCATAAAAGATATGCATTTTCTTGGGTTGTTTGGAGTATGAATTACTTTCGTAGTCACTTTCTCTACCAATTGATATTCAATAGTGACCAGCAAATGTTAGGGGTGGATTTCGACTCGTCACACCTACTGCCTGATTAAGGCTTAATGAAAACAACGAGAGAATTTGGAATTTTGTTTTTCGTCACGTGCATGCCAATTGTGGCTAAGTTGTGACTAGCCAGTTGTAAGTAGTGCAGGAAACCGGAGTACCCGGCGAAAACCACCGCCTAACCCCAAGTCACTGGCAACTTTCTCACATGCCCAGGCCGAGATTCGAACTCAGGCAGAGGTGAGAGACCGCGTGCAGTCAGTGGCGGCGCCTTAGAATGAGAGAAAATAATTCTAATGAATTCTACTTCCTATAAGATACAACAAAAACAAACTTACTTCGTCATCCATGACGGCAGCCGAGTTTTCGTATCCCTAAAAAATGAAACAGAAAATGCATTTTATATTTTTATTCCCCAAAATAAAATAAAAAAATAATGCAATAGATATTACTCAAAATTGCGTAAATTGAACACATTAAGACACAGAAGGACATGTTGTATTGCATAATAATGAACACTTTTTCATGTCACTTATGTTCACAGAAGTGTTGTATTTGCTAACGGAATATTCAAGATGCACAATCAAACATTATCACTATCATATATCGATACAATATCAACATTTACTCAAGCTACTCATAATAAAGCGTGAAATTGATATTAGAGATTGCTAAACTTCTATTAAACACATTAGGCCACTCCAATTTAATTACTTGTCTTACGAGCTTTTTTTTGAAAGAAAATCCTGTCAGACTCAAAAAAAAAAGAAAAAAAAGTCACCTTTGGTGTCTTATGGACGAAAGTGGTTTTGAAATTTTCTGTCAGACTCCAAAAAAAAAAAAAAGTGCAAGTTTAAAGAATATTCTTTGTAAGGGTGATTCAATCAACTACAGGAAGCTATCATTGATGTAGTAGAGCCTCAGACTTGAGGAGGCATACCTCCCACCCTTCAGGTTACAGGTATTAATTGATTGATTGATTTTATTTAGTTGAGAATAGGCTGGTAGAAACATATCGCTACCAGTCCTAGTCGTCAGACTCTAAAAAAAATAAAATAAATAAAAAAAGTCTCATTTTTCAACTTTTTTTTTATTCCAAAATGGCTCATTTCCTACCTCCTGAGCTCGTAAGACAAGTAAATAAATTGGAGTGGCCTTAGATATTTTTGAACACTTAGCATTTATTTTACATATAACTATATTTCAAACATTTATTTCACAATGATTAAAGTAACCACGCTGAATTGATTTGACTTCTTTTGAAAATCGACACCAAGCACGGGTAAACTAAACTAATATCAATAAATTATTAATCGATACGTGTAGATCACTTAAATGCAGGCGCAGTAGGCATTTTACGATTATTGGACATTTCATTCCGATTAGATGTACAGGTATAATCAGTTCAACAACAATTATTCCACATAAACATCCACCATATGATTATAGCAACACCATACAATCACCATGACAATACACCACACGGAGAACTAACACATCAGTCAATCACATCAATCAACCAATCAATCGATCAGATCAATCAATCAAATCAATCGATCAGTCCACCCAGCAATCATGTCCGTCAAAACGTCCATCTCATCCCTCAATTAAGCAAGCAACACACACATATTAACGTGAATACAATTTAAGTTTAATATAACAATGAATCAAGGTAAACTCTAACCAATTTAATTTTCTTGCACAATTAATAGATATGCGATCATATTGGGTCAACAGCTGAACCATGTTATATAGCGAGTCACCCCTATGGTACAGGCAACTCTGCTTAATCCGGACATGTTTAATCCGGATTTTCGTCTAAACCGGACAGATTGGAAGGTCCCAGTCCCTTCCTATACATATAATTTCTATGCGCATAATCCGGATTTTGCCTAATCCGGACGGAATTTTAGGGTCCACACCAGTCCGGATTATGCAGAGTTGCCTGTATTGTTAATGTGTGAGGACTGGTTGGTTTAGCCCTTCCAATGCTGAGGCTACTTTCGTCCAAAGCACAAGGACGCAACGATTTTTGAAAATCATCTAAACCCTATCATGTCGGTATTCATTGGATAGCTCTCGCCGAGTACTCTCAGGTGAGTACCAATGCGCTAGGCTTTCAGTAATTTCCAGTTTTTTTGCATAGTTTTGCATTAGCCAAATTAGCCACTAGCAACATAAGGGTTAAGAGCAATAACTTAAATTTGCCGAGTGAACATATCTGTTCAGAATGTGTTATCCTTTTTACTCACAATGCATTCCTTTCTATAAAACACACTTGTAGCCTCACGTCTATGCCAAAGAACGTATGTGTTAAAGAATTTCATTTGTGATAAATGTTTGGGACGAATGTTGCCCATTTCATTCCCATTGCCAGAATTGCTTAACCCATTCACACTCAGAGTTCCTCTAGAAAGTATCGTCTGCCACTTTCATTCTTTTGAAAATAACTTGGGAATAAAGCAAAAGTTCACAAAATATTTGAAGGAGAGTTGTTGTTTGACTTCTGGTTAACATTTATATTTGATTTATTTTTCAAAAAGTGCTTTTGTAGGAAGAATATTACCAAAATTGTCAGGCCTGTTTTGGCCGTTCTGAGTGTGAATGGGTTAAAGTAATGGTATTATCTACCCCGTACACGTGTGAGAGTGATGAATGCATCTACTTCATAAACCATACAGAGTGTAAGCTTATGAACTCATTCACATAGCGGATACAGGTATACCTGGGTTCGTTTGGGCATTGTAGATAACTGAAGTAATTTCCTTTATGAATCACAGATATCTAATATAGAGTGTAGTTTTACAGGTAGCCAAACAAGAAGTTGCACATTAAGATAATGGAGTTTTTATGTAATATATATATATATATATATATATATATATATATATATATATATATATATATATATATATATATATATATATATATATATATATATATATATATACATACATACATAACGCTCTTTTATGAATTGTAAATAGCTTGTATACAGTTTGGTTTTACAAGTGGGTATATAGTATGCGTTATGTTAAGGTGACTAAGCTATGGCCTTTTCCGCTACGTAAAACAGGTTTTGTTTACATCATTGCAATGCGGCCTCCGCCGGTTGGCAAAGCATACTTGCCAAGCAATAAAAGCGTAAATACTAACTACTTACTCTATGCATTAAGCACGCCGTTGAAGGCACATAACAACTAAATCAAATGTGACCTATTTCGCAAGCTGCAATGCCTGAAGCATAGTGTTCATTATCACGGGGAGGGGGGGGGGGGGGGTAATGGCAATAGTTAGGTGTCACTCAAGGTGAAGCCACGCCCACTCGGAATGGTGGACCCAATCGGGGTGATTAGGAGTCTGGGTGAAGAAGGTACAGCCTCAAATACTATCTCCACTGAACAAACCTATATTTCCACGCGATAACTAGGAATATAAGGTATTATTATGTAATATTATATTATTTAATCATATACAATAAGGTGGATCGACGACCAAACTGTTTGGATTACTTAATTCATCCAGTTTTTTCCCTGAAGCAGGCAAAAAGGGCCTGACTGATTTGCTGACATCCCACCCCTCTCTCTCTCTCTCTCTCTCTCTCTCTCTCTCTCTCTCTCTCTCTCGTGATAACGATAACACCATCAAAGACCCTCCCTCGGACACGGTGCTTCATTCTGTAGTTATTGGCAACAGTGGCACAGTGAGCAGACGACTTTTCACGGAGAAGTCGACGCATGGATGGGTTGGATTGCTTGGATAATGTACATGCGCAGGAGGTACTAGCGCTGGTTGTGAATAACTAATGCACCTCTCGTGGATCACATGTACCCATTCAGAAAAACCAAGTGGGTGTTAGGGCTTACTGGTACGCATTGATACCCTTTACACCCCTTCACAACCCGTAACAATGCAACCCAGTATGTGTACCCGCATCTCATGACCAAAGGGGCGTTCTGACAATTCCGGGGATAACCGGGACATACCCCGCGGGCACAGTCGGCATACCGGGCGTTTACTCAAGGGTACCACTCTCGGGAACATATTAACTCATAAATGCCCACAGCGGCCAAAACTAGCCTGACAATATTGATGAAATCTTTCAGGCTACAACGTAATTGGCAAAACATTTGAAGGAGAAATGTTGATTAGAACGTTACTAACAACTCTCCTTCAAATATTTTGTAAAATCATTCTGAAATCCAAAGTTATTATCAAAGGTTTCGTGGATACAGACGACAATTTTAAGTGAATCTCTTAAGCAATAATGGGTTAACCCATTCAATGCTAAGGCTTCATTCATCTAAATCAACAAAGATGCAAAGATTTTTGAAAACATCTGAACCCTCTGATGTTGGTATTCATTGGATAGCTCCCACTGAGTACTCTCAGATGAGTATTCATGTGCCAGGGTTTCAGTCATTTTTCAGTCATTGTTAATAAAAGGAAACTCATCTCCATTCGACACACTCGATTGAAGAAAGTTTTTAAGTAGGAAATTACTGTGGAAATAATGTTTTTTTCATTGCAAAGACATATTCCATTCAAAGTTTTTTAAAGCAGTTCGTGCAAAAGTATTCTTTAAAAGGCGTTATTTAAATATGCGCCAAATCCTTATCATGAAAACCAAGGAGATGGAAACCTAGACCCGGAAAAATTCCCTTCTCTCCACGACCTTTTAGTTGCAGAATCACGGAGACTCGAACCTGCGACCTCCGACATCGTAACCACTAGGCTACGGCTGATCCCTAAATATCCAAAGATGGTCGTGCTATCAGAAACGTTGTACATATTCGGTTGGACTGGTTTTATTCATATTTTTATTGAAAGAGGAAATTGGAATACCCGGGGAAAACCAACGTCTAACCTAGATCAGGTGATAACTTTCTCGCATGCCTTATGCCGGATCGAACTTCAGGACCTGCACATAGGCAATTCACATTTTTGTAATAATATATTTCATCATATGCTAATGCACAACAGTGTAGCCCTTTATTTTACTGTGTCAAAAGCGAAAAGGAAATGTGAAAAACGCTTATGGGATAGGTCGATAATTTCTTAGAAATTCACAAAATTATTTGGTCTTGAGAACAAAAACGTTTTGGTATTCCTGTCTGTACACAAAATACTGGTAATCCGTGAAGAAAAAAATGACACACTTTTGGGGAATGACTGATGGCAAGAGGTTCAAGGTCAATCAAATATAGCACGAGAGCGACAGGGTCACGTGGAAGGGTCAACCAATGAGAATGTGTGTAGGTCAGTGAAGTGGGGGACGGGGAATGGAATGCGGAAAAGAGTGTTCGTTTCATTCACGTATGTCAAGATCGGGCGCTGACTTCAGGAAATAAACAAGCTGAGTGTGAATCAGAAATTGGGTTATGTCACTCTGATTCATAAAGACTATAATGCACACAAGGAGCGAAATTGTATAATGGAAACAATTTAAACGTTAATTGTGTATAGCTTTGAATGTTGTAAATTGCTTGGCAAGACCAGTTAAAGGTAAGCAATTGTCTGTGGGTGTATTACTAACGGAACGCGTACAAGATTACTCCATTAATATAATCACACACTCATCCAATGGTACTCCGTTTTCCCCCATTGTTTAAAAAAAAAATAGCACACACACACACGTATCCTGTATCAAGTGGGTATGATACTGAAATCCGTGAAAATGTTTGGTTTATATTTATGACAATCTATGCCATTTATGACACTTTGGTTAGCCGACCACCAAAGTGAAGGTACCATGGCTTTGCAAGCGGTTAATTCTTGTATAGTATCAGCCACTGTGCACATGAGGTTAGATAATACTGTATAACTGGTTAATTTGGCGTGGTTTTTAATTTGGCGTTTTTTGGCGAATGCCCATCAACGCCAAATTAAAGATCGCATAAAAATATGTCTACATAAAGATGGCGTTGTTCTGACTGCTCCAGACGCCAAATTAAATACAGGGAAAATACTTTTTGGAAAAGAAAACGCCAACTTAAGTACACGCCAAATTAACCAGTTATACAGTATAAGAATGGGTTTTTCACAGCGTACTACCCTGTCTATTGCATAATAGCATAGCATGTTACTTAATTTCGAGAGGATGTGTGAAAATCAAATATCTCACTCGTCATACACAAAGTCTTGCATAACGTTACCCGCTCGAATGGCAATGTTGAATCAAACGGGGCGTAGACAGTATCAATAGAGAGAGGAACGTTGAAAGTTAAAATTGCCACCTGTATGCTGGAGGTGGCTAATTTGACCGATACAAAATGATGCAAAAAAACTGGGAAATGACTGGACCCCTGGCTAATGGGTGCTCATCTAAGAGTACTTAGCAAGAGTGTTCCAATGAATACCAACATGACAGGGTTTAGATGATTTTCAGAAAATTGTGCATACTTGTGCTTTGGACGAAAGTTGCCTCAACATTGAAAGGGTTAATCCATCAATATTCACAGCGGCCAAAAACAGCTAGAATATTTAGGTGAAATCTTTCAGCCAGAAGAATATCTGGGAAAATATTTGAAGGAGAAATGTTCATCAGATCATAACCAACAACTCTTCTTCAAATATTTTCAGGAATCATTCTTAATTTTCAAGTTATTATCAAAAGTATCAAAGATCCAGACGACAATTTTAGGAGTTATTCTTAAGCATCAATGGGTTAATGTGAACTCCTCTGAGATGCGAACACATATCGTGAAAAGTGTTGAAAGTCTCATCTGTACCTAATACATTGAATAAAAGGCCACCTCTAGAATGTGAACAGCTCCTGTTGTGAAAACTTTTGCCCTGGTCCCTAGGTGCTCACATATTAGAGGTTTCACTGAATTGACTCTAACGACCATATCAGAGTCAGAGTCGGAGTCAGAGTCGCACACATCATTGCGACTAGTATTGGCGACAATCCACTTTGCTTGACAATAATATAGTATGTTAAACAAACGAGACAGACACTTGTCATTTTTCCAGTGCGAGTTTTCCACTCTATTTTTCAAGTACCTCTTTAAAATCACCAGATGCCTCCGGGACAGTTTAACAGTAAATATAAGCAGGTCAGACAGATGAACTCCTTACATAATAAGCAGGGTATGTCCTAAGAAGCGAGTACGCAATTATAATGAATCTCCCTCACACATGTAAAAACACGGAGAAGGCCTGCGGGAATGAATGAATAAATAAGGGTTTAAAGGCACATCGACACACAAAGGTCATTTAATGCTATAAAATATTTAGCAAAAAGTGCTCCATTGTCATTGTTGAAGAACAATGCAAAAGCGTAATTATTCTACGTGAAAGAAGAAAATGAGGGAGAGTAAGAGCAGAGCCTTCAGATCCAAAGAAGACCAAGGGATATTTTAGATGCAGGGTATCCATAGACAGATCCACACATCCCCCTTCATTTATAAGGCGAGCTGGGTGCCACGCATTGGATTGAATTTACAATGAAACATTGCGAGTTAAAGACGTGCCTGCGATAGGCTAGGTTCTATTACTGACCTAGGAAATATATAACCCTTATGCTGCTAATTTGGCGAATACAAATGATGTAAAAACCTAAAAGAAAAAGAGTGAACGCTCGCAAATGGGTACTCATCTAAGAGTACTCGGCGAGAGCTACCCAATGAATACCAACATGACAGGGTTTAGATGATTTTCAAAGATCTTTCCGTCCTTGTGCTTTGGACGAAAGAAACCTCAGCATTGAAAGGGTTAATGACAAACATTAAATGGCAGTTCCGCACTTAATATTTCCGCTTTTATCATAGGTTGACTCTACTCACTTGTGCTTTAATTCGATGCGTTAATGTGTTTACGTCATTCGCCAGCGAACGAGCTTCGACGGCCAAGTCCGACGGAAAGGACGCCTGTGTGTGAATAAAAATGTCCACTCCTCATAATATCATGTAAAAAATATCCTACGTTTCTATGCCAACAACACTCACATGACCCGACAAAAGTGAAAATAAGTCATATAAAAATAAAATAAAAATGAGTGTTTTTTAAGGAGGGCAGTTCACGAAATTTGTGAGGGAGGTTGTTACCTAGTCGTAGAATTTAAAGAAATACTGTATGGGGAATTCTTTCTAGGTAAAGGAGTTTAACAAAATATCTAAAGGAGAATTCTTTCTTTGTAGAGGTGTTTTATAAGACATTGATGTTTGTTTTTACTAAAGAAATATATTTTTGAAATATCTTTAATTTTGTCAGACTAAAGGAGTGTATTGTTGGTATGAAAAAGTGAAATCAATGAAGTAAATGAAAATTTATCAAAACTTGATTGTTATGTTATGTTGGTTCATGTATGTGTTCTTCTTCAAACTCCATAATCATCAACGGTTGGAGAGGCGCATTTCAAAGAGCTAATAGTGGTCATGGGGTCTCGGGGACTAAATTTTGGAAGACAAAAAATATGGGTTTTGGGTGGTGATAATAGGACCAACGATGATGAAGTTACTACATCGTATAGCAATTTTATAAGTCTATTTATACATAATAAATGATGCCCCTTTCTATTTGCGTAGTTCATTTTCACTCAGTGAATAGTACTAACATCGCTAGGCAACTCCGGATGCATTCGTTTAGGTCTGGTTGGCTAGGTTTGATTAATGATCTTTTAAATGGGAGTTGCACCTAATAATCTAAGGAGTAGTTATTAAGAGGCAGGGTTTATATAGCACTAAAGGTAGGTTTTAGAGGTAAACACCATTTCCATGGTGATCGTGCCTTTGAAGGAAGGAAGGAATTGGGTTTTATGTTGCTTTCAACAGCGAAGGTCATATCGCGACGAGACAGAAACCCGGAATCGGGAAGAAATTCCCTTCTCTTCATGAATAGTTCCAAGGGATCTTTAATTTCCAGAAGGGCCATAGACAGGTCTGCGCAACGCCACACATGTATATAGCGACCAAGCCAACCCGCTTGTGGATATAGCGTAGACTCGAACCTGCAAACTCATACTTGGGAGCCAGGCATAGTAACCACTAGACCACGGCGGATCCCCTCCTTCGAAAGAAACAGAGGATGAATGGTTGTTCGTTGTTCGTGTTTCTGATTATATGAAACTATTCCCCTTTTCCCTTTAAATGTACCACAGTCTCGCTTGTCCATCGTGCGAATGGAGAACTATAGCACTCTGGCATTAACCTATTAACCCTCTGGAAATTGTCGTTTTGAAATATGATATTTTTGAAAGAATTTGAAAATTAAGAATAATCATTTTTCGAAATTTATGGTGGTTGTTCTGGTGGATTTTTTGCACTCATCTTATCTACTGATTATGCCGTTCCCTAGCGGATTTCACTAAAATTGTCCATTTTATTTTTGTCATTACGATCATTAATGGGTTGATATGTAGGTACTTTGTGTTTGACGTCCACAGCGGAAAATATCCTTAAAGCATGGCTGAGTCTCAAAGGTAATCGGTGCAGTGACACTGAACTGAAGGGCGCAGTCATCGTTCCAAAAAGTGACACTGAACTGAAGGGCGCAGTCATTCTTGTGCCGGAAATACGGGGTGCACATTTAAATATTTGTCTTTTTAACTCATCGTCTCCCTAAATCTAAATTTAACCTGACAACGTGATAAGTTTTTTAACTGCAAGGTCATTATAGGGTACCCCATGGGGTTTAGAGGAATGTTTGTTTTTTAAGATGTACGAACTACAAGTATTAGATTTTTCACGTTCCTTTATGTGAAACTATTTAACGATTCTTGGTGGGAATGAATTACTAGTATATGCTTGTAGTGAAACGATCTTTTCATAAACTAGATTTTCATTTGGTTTACAGGGTGGAAATAAACTTGAAATCGACAGGAAGAGCATGATTCAACGAAGATTATCTCGATAGATTAGAATGGTACGATTAAGGGTGGGTTTGGGATTAATGGAATGTAAATAAAATGTTTTGTTGGAACCAACTGAGAAAAAAAATGATCTTCCGGTGCGCAGAAATGACTCACAGAGAATGTCATTGGCTCAGAAAAATGATGAACAATCACTAATCTATGCCGCGGTACAACGTTTTAGCCACCCGCCCCTCCCCCTTCTAACCAAAAGAGAGAGAACGAAAATGCTGAGAATTTAAATGCCAAAGTAAGAATGTTGATTTTCGCAAAAAAACTGTTCTCCGCAACAAATGTACCCTACGACCTATAGTGCATGACGGGATAGCCAATGGGCCAGAAAAAGATATATCAGTGAGAAAGTTTATTCGTAGCGGCTATTCGTATTTAATTTCCATCTCGTAGAGCTGAAATTTAATTCACCTCTATCCACCCCCCCCCCCCTCCCTCTCCCTAGTGGGAAATCAGATAGGATGGATTATTGGGCAGTTGGGTTGGGGCTATACATACGATATAAATGAATGAATACATGCAGGCAATGATAGTAAACATTCATTCTTCCACCAACAGGACACTTGCCTCTGTTGACAGCTTGGCACACACTGAGACAAGTATGCTGACACTAATGGGTCCTATAGGTATGAGATTTGGCGTCATAGATGTGCAGTTAGATTTGCCCTTGGGAATAGTACTTGCTCTTACAGATCGCTAGCGGTTTGAAGATTTGTATATATCTGCAGATAAACTGACCTCCGAGAATGGAAAAAAGTATGCTCAGTAGGTGTATGTAATTGCTATGAATAATTGAGATATATATATATATATTATATATATATATATATATATATATATATATATATATATATATATATATATATATATATATATATATATATATATATATATATATATATATATATGTGTGTGTGTGTGTGGGGGGGGGGGGGGTTGGCCCTCTGAAACCCCTTCCGCATAATTACACCCTGGGGCTTGTAATTCTCAAAAGGAAAGATTGTTGACATCAAATGAAGAAGATGAACATGATCTTTTCTAAGACACAAATTAAGAAGGATTTTGAAGAGTGTAGAACATCAGGCACGAAGCCCTGATACCCAATACCCACATGCCAATAATGCGCTTCTTTAGGGTTACAGCTACGGGTGCAGGGGTGTACATGGGTATGCTGTGGGCACAACCCATATCAGGGTGCCGCGGCACCCTTCGCACACAACCCTAGTGTAAATACAACGCCCGTTTTTAGGTCACGGGCCATGCCCAGTCTGAAAGGCGTTATGAGTGGAGCTTATTATGTTCAAGGTTTTTCATACACGTATTGGTTTCACTTAGAGAAATAGCTTTCAAAAGTGAGCGATATTCCGCCATAAGAGAGAGACTTAAACGCGTTTTACAAAATATAACACTACCTGCTTAAACGAAAAACTCTTAGACAAATCATTGAATGAATAGAAAGGCTATGAATGATACTAGTGGATATGTTTTTTAAATCGATAAGTTTTCCGGGTATTTTTTAAAAACTGCAGATACCTAAAACTGAATAGGAATTATTTAATATCCAGACGTATCTGTAAGAATACTTAATGAATATGTAGGACGATCATTACGACGTCTAAGGTAGACATTTATTTCTTGTAGATAATCAGTAAAATATTAATAGCATAATTCTTTTTAATGTGATTTCATTTATTTATTTATCATATTATTCAATAACAATAGCGACTTTAAAAAGAAGTGTTTGTAATATCTTACAGTCCAATCATCTGTTTGAACTTGATTATATTAAATGTGTTTAACACTCAAACTCAATATAGGATAATTCATTCAGTAGGATGTACTTAATGACCTTACCCTTTTGTCAGCCTCAGGGTTATTGTCCATATATTGGTCCAATCGAAAAGAAAGTCTGTCCACTTTTTTGTTAAGAGTGTCAATCTGACTGCCTAAGTCCGACATGGTTTCTCGCTTGAGCCTGTCCCGACTCCTCACCTGCTACTAAAACACGTCCTGCGTCTTAAAACCACCAGAAGATATCCAGGTGTGTTTACCTGCGGCTTTAAGAGAATTAAAGGTGCACCTTTAAGACACATGGATATCCCCTACTTAAAGGTGGGCCTTTAAGACATTTGGTGTTCCTCCTCAGGCTGACTACTTGAATATCGACCGGAAGTGAGCCACCGCTAAGATGTTCAGAAGTTGCAAAGGATGGTGGGAGATTGCTGCTTGTTGGCTAGGGAGAGGGTCACGTAGTGAATCACTGCGATACGTGGAAAGGGTGGGAACGAGAGCGAAACGAGATCTCGTTGTCGACGACGATGACGACATTCCCTCTTATTCTCATTCTCACTTAGTAGGGGCTGCGTTTCAATGGCTGCTATATATAGTGCAACCAGTCGAGTGTATTTCCAAGCCTTTCACACCGCCTACTTTGTATATAATTCTCTATGCATGAAAACACCTTCCTCCATTTACAAACACTTAACCCTTATGCTGCTGGTGGCTAATTTGGTGAATACAAAATGATACGAATAATCTAAGAATGACTCAAACCCAGGCAAATGGGTACTCATATGATAGCACTCATCAAGAGCTTTGCAATGCATACCAACATGGTAGGGTTTAGATGGTTTTTAAAAAAACTACTTTCTTGTGCCTTTGACGAAAGTAGACTCCGCATCAAAAGGGTAAAACGCCAAAGGGAACAAAAGAAAAAAATTCTCATCGGTCCACTGACTCAAGGTAAATTATAAAGAACAGCCTTAGCATATGTGTGTGATTTACCAGAAAGCTATGTACTGCAACATTTAATTCCTTCACTAAATGCGTAGGCGGCCCTGGCATAATACACGACCGCACGTCCGATTGCCATCCAGTTTCCTTGGCATGGATGCATGGATGTCCTCACAACTGAACGTAGTTTTGATTCCCAACCTACATGGGGCATTGATGTGCTTGGTTTATTTATTTTAATGGTTAGCCATGGGTGTTTGTACGACCAGTCACTATATAGCAGACGTTTGGTCGATTGGTGCAAAAATTAAATGTCTGTACTGTATATTGTCCTTGTATTTATCTACAAAATAATGTCTACCTTTCCCTCTCTTTTTAGTGAAACACAAAATCGTATACCGTATTACTATTAAATAAACTAAAACATCTGGTGACTTCCTTTTTATTCTACTAGTATTTTGCTTCAATCCTCATTGGCCCTACCCAGACCTGACTGCGATACCAGTTTAAGCACAGAAAATACACGTTCTGTAATCTTTCAAAATCTAAATACATTATTGAGCCAAAGTGGCACTTGTTAATAGAGGTTGTCTACTCGGAGATATGTAAAAGTTTCGAAGTGTTCCTGCTGGGGGAGGAAGCTCGTGTGAACATTTCGGTGGATACAAGACTAAAACCGAATAACTTTACCTTTACCTTTACAAGTATTGGCTCATGCTACATAAAAGTATTCTATATTTCATTGAAATGTATATTCCCTTAGTTTCTACACACAAGGCATCTAACACTCATGGGTGTTAGAAAATTGTGTACAAATGAAGTGACTCGTTATATACAAGATTCACTATAAGATGTTTATGATTTCCTAGATAATATATCGTACAATGTATATGATGAATGTCTATTTGATAATATCTATAATTATATCTATGATTTTATTTGGTCCGTAACCCTTCGTGGCTGACCGGATTTTCAACGCATGTAATGAATGTCATTATCTGGATTGGACAATAAACTATATATCAACAGCTCTCGGGTCATCCATGCGCTTGACCACAAAGGCGTGGCTAAATATAGATTGGAATGACCTGACCTCTAGCCAATGTCAGATTACAATCAGCTACTCGGTGCATGGGCATCTCCAAGGAGGCGTGAGTTCAATGCCATATTTGGCAAACATATGTGGGGTAAAGTACGAGTGGTAGGTAGGTCCACTAACTACTGGTGTATCATTTATGGTGAAAGCTGGACATACTTCCAATACAAAATTAACCCTTATGCTGCTGGGTAATAATTCGGCCAATACCCAAATGATGCAAAACAACCGTGACTTAGATTTGACCGAAACCCTGGCATATGGGTACTCATCTGAGAGCACTCAGGTAGTATGGGACATGTATCGACGGGTCAATGTTATTATCTTTGCTTATAAATACAACTCATACTTTTTATGAGATGTTTCTTCTCGTAAGTTTCTCAAACATAAACGCTATAGAAAATCCCCCCCCCCCCCCCAGACACTTGCCCAGGTGCCGTAAATTGAAGAACTGTTATTCGTTTGTAAGTACGTATGCTTACAATAACAGTGTCCAGTGAATTGAGACCTGCTCTAGTGGCCGAACGTGGTTTTCACAAAAGCTTTTCGCCTGTTTTGAGAATAAGGTAAGAATTAAGTTGTATGTAAAAATAACTGTAAGAAATCTTGTGTATTACCTGCCAATAAACATACAACACAATATAATACAATACTAGCCCCTTTCCACCTGCCCTAAAATAACTGAATCTGACCCTTCTAACGGAGAAAATCAAAAGAAGAATGCGCGCCACAAAGTGAAATTTTGTTATTTCTCTGTAAATACGTATTTGTCTGTCAATGCTTGTTCCGTGACACGTCTGAGTAGTTGTTTCCGATGACAGTGTCCCGTGAATTGAGAAATGCTATAGTGACCAGCAGTTGTTTTCACAAAGACTTTTCATCTGCTCTGAGAATACGTTAAGATGTTAGCGTTGCTATGAGAAATGCACACACACACACGAACACACGCACACAAATGCATGCGCAAAAGCGTTTTACCAATTCTGAGAATAAGGAAAGAATCAACTTCTTTGAAAACTATCTGTAAGATGTACAATCGTGTGTATTACTTTCACAGTCAATGAATATACAATATAATACAATACAATACAATACAATACAATTAAGCTCATCCAATGCCTGCGTAGTTATTTCTGATGACGGTGTCCAGTGATATTGAGAAATACAGTACTCGGTGGATGAGAGTTGTTTTCACAAGGCTTTTCATCTGTTCCGAGAATACGGTAAGAATAAAGTTATTCAAACATTCAAAATTGCCAAAAGTTATTACCAGAAGTATCAGAGCATACAGTCGACAATTGGAGTGATCTGTCAGTAGTCTTTCCATTTTTGCAAACCTGGAAAGTGGTATGACTACTTCCAAACTAAAATGTTCTACTAGAGTTTTTGCAGCAGTTCATATCTTCAAGATATTGACGAGTGCAGCTTAGTTTCGATTACGGCCGCTAGGTGGTCCGTGTGTTTATAGTGGCCCAGACATTCAGTTGTTTCTCTACGGCAGATAACTAGGACGCTTTGACCTGGTAAGGTAGCTAAGGTATGGTATCAGAGCCAGTTTTTTTATGAAAAAAAATGCTTTCTTTGAATACAGTAGCGTTATTCCATTGAAGTTCTGTTCAGTCAATAATTGGAGAAGTAATTCAGCATGTATGATATCCAAAACAGTTAACATGAGTCGAAAAACAACTCATGCTCGACCTTTTCTTAAGTTGGCACGATGCCAACTGACATTTACCTCTCCCTTAGACACGAACAGGATGGTTGCAGATCCGGCTGGTGGGATAGACTGTCAGTTATAATACTCGACCAAAAATACTGTGAATGGCAGGTTATCTAATAAAATAATGGGCTGTAATTTGTATATATAACCGCATAATGACGTTAAACTCGTCTTATGATAATTCGGTTTCTTCGTTTCACACTCTAATTTAAACTGCGGGATAACTTAAATAATCCTCAGATAAGTTGAGAAAAAGCCAATTTGGATAGTAGCATGGCAAACAAACTTTTTCTACAAAAAAGAAGAAATAAATGGCCATCCATTTTGCTCAGACATTGTTACTGGTTAGCCATTCAGGCCTATATCTCCATGGCAACAGAATCACTGGCTTCGGATTCTTCGTTAAACCGATTTTTCTGGTGATCCAGTGGTTATCCTCAAGATTAGCTAACTCACCCATTATCAGACTTACGTGAAACAGACATATGAGCAGCCCACGTCGATGGTACGAATGGGATCATTCTATAGGTTGAAATAAGAGAAGCAGTACTAATGTGTTTTGTTCGTTTCATACTCCAATGATAGCTGCGGATGACTTAATAGATATACCACACAAGTAATATATACTATATAAAAAAGAAATCAATTTTTTAAGTTAATGATAATATCTAGAATTTTAGGACGCCCCTTTTTCATATTGTTCGTACATCATATCGGATCAACAAATATTTTCAGAACTGACACGATATTTCGCCGCCATCTTTTAACCCCATCGTTCTGGATTGGACACATGGTCTGACATATACCGATATATCTTGATAAATAAGCACGATTTTAAAAAGTGCTAAGACGCATAGTGTTCTTCCAGTCATGCCTAACAACCCCTCTTCAAATATTTCTTAAAGAATTTTCTGTTTTGTTAATTATGTTCAAAAGTTGCCAGATCTTGGGTGCATTCCATACATGTATGCAAAACGGGTGAACGTGTACTAACTCGCCGGAAAGACGCCTCAAACGTGGAGGTGCCTGAATGCCAGTGAATGGGTATGTGGCGACATAGTTTTCGCCTGAGTCTGCGATACCCTTGACCTCTATCTAAGGTGAATAAGACCCGACAAACGGGTACAGTTAGACAGAGCCACGCTGAATTGTTGCGCAGGGCATATTAGTGTTTTATACACAATGACCCTTTAACTCTTTTAACTCTTTTGATTATATGCGGACAGTAGTACTTGATATCAACTTTGATTGAACAGTACCGAAAAGATACGATATCTATTCAAATGCTAATGCATAGTCAGGTGTCATTGTATATGGCAATTCCTAGCAAGATTGTGTGCGTGCCAATGAATAAACGAGATGAGACGACTATGTAGTTATTGCCAAAATTTCATTAACTCTTATGATACAGGCAACTCTGCTTAACCCGGACGTGTGTATTCCAGATATTCGTCTAAACCGGACAGATTGGAAGGTCCCAGTCCCTTCCTATACATATAATTCCCATATGCATAATCCGGATTTTGCCTAATCCGGAGGGAAATTTAGGGTCCACATCAGTCCGGATTAAGCAGAGTTGCCTGTACTGGTGGCTAATCTGGCTAATACAAAATGATACAAAAAAATCTTGAAAGAAGTTATCGAACCCCTGGCGAATGTACACTCATCTGAGAGTACTCAGTGAGAGTTATCCAACATGGCAGGGTTTAGATGGTTTTCAAAAACCTTTGCGTCCTTGTGATTTGGAGGAAAGTAGCCTCAGTATTGGAAGGAATAACCCATTTGTGTCTGGCGTGCAGACAAGGTCTGGCAACAACTTTGGACATTACTTACAGAATAGAGAAAAAAATAAAATATTTGAAGAGGAATCGTTAAAAATAAGTCAGGAACAGCAGCTTTCAGTCAAATACTAGTATTTCTCAAAACATCGCTTTGTTATCTAGATAGTTTAATGTACCAGATCACACGCACACTTCAAATGTGAATGGGTTTAATGCATTTTGAGTTTTTGTAATTATTTGCCCTATTCACGATTAACCAGGAGTCGACTATACGGTTCTTTTCGAAATTCCAGTGAGTTTTTTTTTTGTGATTATTTTCCCTTTAACAATTAACCAAGAGTCGACTATGGAGTTCTTTTCGAAATTCCATTGAGTGTTTTTGTGATTATTTCCCGTTGTACAATTAACTCCAAAGGAATGACACCGCCTCCCCCTCGCCATGGCAACGATGACTAATGCAAGCCTAGCGACGCATCTTTACCAAATACAGGGCCACAACACAATGGCTACATTCTTGGGTAAAGTTGTGGTATCCTTTATCGTATTTTTGCCAAACTTCTTTTGTATTAAGAAGCTGTGGAATCCTTTATAACTGGCAAGGTATCCCTAATTGTATGCTTCAGTTCTCAATAACGAATTTTCTAGCTTATATCTTAGACGAATATCCGGATGGATAGGAAACCATCAGATCTCACTGCGTGACCTGGGTTTCGGGTCACAGCAAGAGATCAACTGGTACACCGTCCTTGCAGCAAATACGCATGCTCTATTCTCTTCAGGGCTGTTCTTAGTGACCCTAGAGCCGCACTCAACTGGTACACCGTCCTTGCAGCAAATACGCATGCTCTATTCTCTTCAGTGCTGTCCTTGGTGACCCTAGAGACGCACTAAGTACACGGCAGGTGCTGAACAAACAGCCGGAACACTCACACTGCGCACTGGACCTAATGCAATGTGACCCGTATACCGGTACTTCATCTCCCATGTATCCAGCTCTCTGCTTATATCATCTTAACAGATGTTAACGGTGAAAGCTGATAGATTGTGTTCAGCCATACATAGCGCATTTGAGGACATTGAAGACGTTTTCCTTTCATAAACCATGACATACGTTACGTAAGGCATTTGTAAGAGCAGAATATGTATTCTTCAGCCAGGTGTCTTTAACTAAATCAGGCTGTAAAGAGTCATCAATTATCTCCCGAACTGTCCACCCACGTATGTTCATTGGCGTCCACTTTCTGGTCCTATCTCTTTGCTTCAATTGAAGAGTTCGTCATGACCTAATATGGAGAGTGATTGAGCCAATCAAAGACGTGATCTGAGTCAGCGTGTATGTCTCATCCGTCAATGGGTTTAGTGGTTATTCTCCCGTGCCACTATTTACTCCCCTCGACAACTACAGCAATGGGGGCGTGACCAACTTGAACTCGCACCTAACTAATAGTAAGAGTAGTAGTAGTAGTAGTAGTAGTAGTAGTAGTAGTAGTAGTAGTAGTAGTAGTAGTAGTAGTAGTAGTAGTAGTAGTAGCAGTAGTAGTAGTAGCAGTAGCAGTAGTAGTAGTAGTAGTAGTAGTAGTAGTAGTAGTAGGAGTAGGAGTAGGAGTAGTAGTAGTAGTAGTAGTAGAAGTGGAATAAAGAAGTATCACTCGGAAAATATCTCGGGAAAAGGCGAGAAAGTAAATTTTGAAGAGAGCAGTTCGAGTTGTATTTAGAACCTATGATAACCTTCTGTAACTCTCAACACTGCCTGGGTGAGTGAGAAAGTTGCCAGTGACTTTGGGCGAGTCGTTGGTTGCCGCTGGGTGGTCCTATTTTCCCTGAGCAATATTTACAACTGGCTAGTCACGGACTAGCCTAAATATGTCAGAAATGTGACGATATCAAAATTCCAAATTCAACACGCACACTAACAGTGTGTATGGGGTGTGGTTATTGTACCATTTTATGCCTGTTTTATGCCGCCGATTGCCTAGCAACGCATACTAGGTCAAGGTTTTTACCTGATCTGCTTTAAGTTTTTTGAAATTTTAAACGCCCACAACACTTTATTTTACCTTGCGATGAGTTTTTTTCTCAGTCATTATCTTGGGGTTTAGTTTGAAATAGGAGACGGTAACAGGTGGATGATACGAGATAAAGGCACATGCAGGGCTCGACATTGGTGCTTGACCCGTTGCAAGTAGAATTTGTAAATTATACCTGATGGGCAAGTTGATACTGCATCTTGCTTGCTCTATTGGCAAGTACGCTGTATATATTTTAGGTTTACTTTAGAGAATGAGTGGTCTGGCATCCGAGCTTGTCATAGAAAATTTGCTTTTACATGCCAGCACCATGTTCTACCTGTTTTTAAATGAAATATTATAAAACAATTTTTTCAAGGGCACGTAAAAGTTGGAGTAGTAAGTGAAAGTTGAACCTCACTTGCCCTATTGGTCAAATTTAGTCGCCGCAAAAGTTAATGTGCCCTGACGTGTACGTATTACATGCATACCCCCCATCGGTTAAAGGATGAATCGATGTAGAGTAACAATACTCAAGGTAAATTTCCGTAAGTGGTTTTACAGGATCTATGCTTGAAATTACTTCTCTCGAATCTACCATTAGGACAATACAGACAGGAAACGCTTAATGCGCATGACTAGCAGCGCGACAATTTCAATATAAAAATGTAACCTCATTTGCTTCTACGGAAGACGTTCGAAGGGTGCGAAACACACACACACACACATGAAATTAGCAAATTTAGTGCCACTTTGGCGCCACCTATATGAACGGGGTGACTGGTGACCCCCGTTTTTATTTTGAATTTCCAAAGAGGATCTTACAATGGTAGCTTATGTGACGTTTAATTGGATTTCTGTGGGGTATTTCTTTGAAAATGGACTTTAAAGTTTTAGATGTCACTGTCACATTGTCGAATACCCTACTATGCCTTTAAAAGTTGTCAATTTAATGTTTTCATAAAACCAATGTGATTTATCTACCTCTCTATTTAAAAAAGCACACCCCATACCTACCGAACGACCCCCCCCCCCCCCCCCCCCTCATAGAAATTATGGATCCACCCCTGAATCCGGGACGTTTTGGGGATTATAAGTTACGGGATGACCTAGACGTTGCTTGAAGGAGGTTGTTACAACCATTTCACAATGGCAACGCGTTTTAGGTAAAGTATCTGTGAGTGAATCAGCGGAATTTATATTGCTCTGAAAAAGTACAACTATTTGCTTTAAAATGACATTTAAGATACTCGTGCCGAAAATGGTCGCGTGCACTGGTGGGTAGTGTCGAAGGGGTGTCAAAAAGACTCCCAACTAAACGTGCTGACTCAGACGCCGCCTCTGAATTTGGAATTTTGTTTTCGTCACTTTCTCTGCCATATTGGGTCTGAGTCGTGACTAGCCGTATGTAACTGGTTGAGGAAACCGAATTTCCCGACTAAAAACAACGCCTAACCCGAAATCATTGGAAATTTTCTCACATGCCCCGGGTGGGATTCGAACCCGGACAGTGGAGAGAGACAGCTAGCAGACAGTGAGCACCGCCTCTGAATGTTGAACACTGTCTCCTAGGTGCTGCTCATGACATACTTATAAATGTAATTAAAAACTTGTTTACTTATATTGATACTTAAGAAACACCTGACCTAAAAATGAGGTATATCCTGATGTGTATACATTTCAAAGAGCATGGGTGTCCAAATGTCTCCCAAACACCCTGCTGGCAGGGTAGCAAAGACCCTTTTGTGAACCTTTGAGCAGAGTACCGTAGATGATCGACTGCTACAGGTTCCACTGTTCGTATGGAGAACCATTTCTTTCCGCTGTCTCCGCTGCCGGAGGCGTACGGCCCGGTGACTCAGGTTTTGCATTTGACCTAAATGCCCAGTACCGTGAAACTACACCCGAGGAATGTAAATAGACTTAATTTCACTAGGCCGGGTGAGATTTTTGTAGGCACGGTGCCCCGTAGCTATGGGTTCAGGGTTCCTATTGTACTGTTTGTTTCCAGTGTTATCTGAGAGCTAGACACAACGAGCGGAAGCCAGTAAAGATACAGGTGAACTCGGATATGACGGACCACTGTACGACGGATTTTTGCATATGACGGACGATATGCTTGGTACCAGTCCGCTGCATATCAAGTATTCGTCATATGTATACGACTGCTTTTGCATATGACGGACCAATTTTCCTTGTCCCATTGAGTCCGTCATGTCCAAGTTCACCTGTATTGGACGAAATTAGGATTTTTTATTTTTTACGTTACTTTTTCTGCCACAGTACGTCTAAATCGTGACTAGTCAATTTGAAAGGGGTGGAAGGAATCGGAGCACCTGGTGAAAACCACCGCCTAACAGAGTCACTTAAATTTCTCACACGCAATGTTGCCAAGTGGTCCCAAGGTGTTCACATCTCAGATGTTTAACTGTATTACTTTATCTAATGAAAAGTGTTCATAATAATCACACCATACGTGTACCCCAGTTACAAAATGTCCGACCTATTTATGCCCATGAGTTCCCAGAGAAATGGTCGTCTGGATCTATGCTACTTTTGATAATAACTTCGGCATTAAGAATGCTTTTACGAAATATTTGAATGAGAGTTGTTGGTAATGTTCTGATCAACATTTCTTCTTCAAATATTTTCTGAAGTTTGCTTTGGTTTGCAAGATTTCCTCCTAATTGTCAGGCCGCTTTTGTCTACTGTGGGCAATAATGGGTTTACCCATAGAGGTTCCCATTGCAAATGTATTCAACTGGACGGAGAAGAGTCCAGTGTGCCATGATTTACGCTATGAACATACCTAAGGAGCTAATCGTGTTTGAATATTTCTACATGAAGCTAATGAAACATCACCTACTGACACATAGTATTTCTTCAGGTGTGAGTTTCGCGCAGAGGGCTTCACATGAAAGACCTCTGGCTCTAGATCCACTGGACTCATTCCAAAGTTACCCGACTACTATGGTGAGCCATTGAGATAGCTCTAGGCAAAGGAACTTGGCTTTTCCCACGAAACGTACTTAAGTTTACATGTTATAGTTACCCTTTCACACTTGTAGAGTACATTTAGGTAGGGCATACACGATGTAGATATATTATACTTTCTTGTGATCATAAACATAAAACTTTCATATGTCTGTATGTATGTATGTATGTATGTGTGCGTGTGTGAATGTATATATATATATAATTATATATATATATATATAATTATATATATATATATATATATATATATATATATATATATATATATATATATATATATATATATATATATATATATATATATATAATAAGACAGTAAAAGGCAAGAAGCAGTAGAAGTAGTAGCAGCAGCAGCAGTATAAGTAGTAATAACAGCAGGGGTAGTAGTAGTAGTAGTAGTAGTAGTAGTAGTAGTACAGGTGAACTTGGATATGACGGACCACTGTATGACAGATTTTTGCATATGACGGACTGTATGGTTGGTCCCAGTCCGATGCATACCAAGTATTCGTCATATGTGTACGACGGATTTTGCATATGACGGACCAATTTTCCTGGTCCCATTTAGTCCGTCATATCCAAGTTCACATGTAGTAGTAGAAGAAGAAGAAATGCTAGTAGCAGTAGTAGAAACATAAGTTGTATCTCCTTAATCCTGACAATGGAGCACATGTGGTCTTCAAAATATCCCAACCCCGCTTCCTACACTCTAGTTACATTCTCTCAATAGTGACAACTTCCTCCAGTTCTCCACAATTCTCTCTAGTAATACTCATGCGTACAGTAACTCACTCAAATATCTAAACGTCAGTTCCGTTTTAAATTACTAGTTCTAAATCAAATATTCCCATACCGCACGCCCAACCAATGACCCTGAGCCCTTTGTGATTCAGAAGCTATGGAAATATTCATTTGCAGTTCATTGAAGATCCACAAACGTCTGTCTCCACCCAATCGAAAGCGACATGCCAAAATTGCTTATCAAGTTATCATCCTATTCAATGTATAGACATTCTGTGCACATACAAGTGGCATATGAGCCATTTAGTTATGAAAAGGGCGAACGTTGCCAATATAAAAAGTGGGGCATTTTGTAGCAATAGTAAAGGTTACCTCGACACGAATAATCTAGACATCTCTCTCTCTCTCTCTCTGGAACATTTTTCACGAACTGCCCTGGTTCGAATCCGGCTCGAGGCGTACATAAAAGTTGCCAGTGGCTTTGAGTTAGGTGGTGGTTTGTCCTGGGTACTGGGTTTCCTCCAATAATAACTACTACTTCACGATCTAGCCTCTATATGACAGAAAAGTGATGATAAAGGGAATACATATTAAAGATGTAGAATTCAATGTAACCAGTGTAACCAAGTGTAGAAAAGTCAGTGTAACCAAGAAATATTTACATACATTTATCAGCATGTCATCTCCCAGCTAAGTGGAACGTGGCCCTAAATCAAGGTTTGCATGTTATATATGTTGACTCGTCACCTGGTTTGACTCGGGTGTGACAAAGAACAACCCTGAAACATAGTATACCAGTTCACGTGGTACACCGGTTCAACAGCAGACGACCAAGGAGTGTCCGAGTGACCTGACTTTCAGAGAAGCAAAATGGGCGTCGGCCAGTCATGCAGTCAGCGACGTCGATTCATCGAAACTTGCCAATGCACCACCCCATTCATCTCTCAAGTCACCCGAAATCGTCTGCCAATTTCGGTAATCACTCTCTCAAATTTTTCTCATATCATTCAGAACGAAAAAATTGAAGGGGAAAGTTTAATTAGAACCTGTAGAGTAACCATATCTAAATATTTTGCGATTGTGGTCCCTATATCCAAGGAAATTCTAAAAATATCACATCCGCCAGACGACACCTTTGCGTGAAAGGGTTCAGTGGACAGGAGAGTATTACATAAGTATACCTAAGGGCCGGAAGCAAGTGCGTTCACTTCTTAGGAAGGGCAGGTAGTTGAAGCTTTCGAACAGCCAGACCATGTACATTGGGAGTCCATACAAGATCTGACAATTTGATAAACACCGAAGTCACTGGCAACTTTCTCACAGTCCAACCTATTTAAATTCGGAGTCCAGACAAGATCTGACGACTTGGTAAACTCTGGTAAGTCGTGACTAACCAGTTGTAAGTGGTGGAGGAAACTGCAGTGACCGGCGAAAACCACCGCCCAAGTCACTGGTAACTTTCTCATTTGTCAACCTATTTACATTCGGAGTGCACACAAGATCTGATAACTTAGGAACACCAAACTTCGGTCAAATATGTTTCAAACTTTGTTTGATATCAAGATATTCCAATGTGTCAGACATTGTACATTGTTTAAATTTGAATGGTTAACACATTAATTCTCACATTAGCCAAAATCGCCTGACAATTTCGGTGAAAACTTATAGGTGAACGCATATTTGTAAAAAAATTGAAGGAGAAATCTTAGGCAGAAGACTATTAACAACTCTTATATAAATATATTTTGATTTTTTTCTTAATCTCAAAGTTATAATCAAAAGTATGGTAGATCCGCACGAAAGTTTCACGCGTAACTCTTAAGCATTAATAATGGGTTAAAACCGCCACAGAAAGATAAATTCCCCATGTTCAGACGATTCCTATATTTGGCTCCATTACAATAACACCTCTGTGCTATTTTCAGATCTTTAATCCGCTCAGTTATCAATAAGGATCCCATCATCCCAAAAATCAACATCGGGGCTGCCGGTTCATTTCATGCTTTATGCCGTATGCCCATATATGGCTATAATTGTCTGTTATTGACATGGAATTAGGTAGGATTTCCGATTGTCGTCACCTTTTCTGCCACATTAACCCATTAATACTGTGGCGTTACTATTGATGCTTGCACCTGGGTCTTTGATACAATAGTTTGGAAAGTAAGAAAGATTTTTAAAGATACTTGAAAGAGAGTTGTTGGTAATGTTCTGATTATCATTTCTCCTTCGAATATTTTTCAGTTATGCTTTAGCCTTAAGGATTTCGCCCAAATTGTCTGGCTGCTTTTGGCCGCTTTAAGAATCAATGGGTTAAGGCTAAACATTGGCAGTCTCTCAGTAGACGTTGAAGAATGCACGCAAAGTTTATCCCCTCTGCGTACGTCAAAATACATGGAGAATATCCTCTCTGCAGATAGAGCATGCATGGAAAGTGCATCCTCTCTGCAGACGTTGAAGAATAAAGTGCTTCATTTCTGCAGATATTGGAGAATAAAGTACATCCTCTCAGTAGACATTTGAGAATAAAGTGCATCTTCTCTGCAGACATAGGAGAATAAAGTGCATCCTCTCTGCAGACGTTGAAGAATTAAGTGCATCCTCTCTGCAGATGTTGAAGAATAAAGTGCATCTTCTCGACAGACATTGAAGAATAAAGTGCTTCATCTCTGCAGACGTTGAAGAATGCATGGAATATGGAAATTGTATCCTCTTCGCAGACGTTGTAAAAGATAATAAAATTGTATACTCTCTGCGGACAATGAAGAGTGCAAGTAGGGTGCACCTTTTCTTCAGATATTGACGAATGCAGGAAACTCAGTACAGCTTGTGGCACCCTATAGCCGATTTGACAGGGCATCACCCTTCGACTGTTCGTCAATTTAGATTTGGGGTTTCAACAAGAACGTGACAGTTTATATACTGTAAAGTGTGGGTCTTGGATAAAGAGGTGGTCGTTATAGGCAGGGTATGTTTTTTACATGGCATGCTATAGAGGTAATAAGAAACCAGTCTAACCATTCTAATGCTGAGGCTACTTTCGTCCAAAGCACAAGGATGCAAAGATTTTTGAAAACCATCTAAACCATGTCATATTGGTATTCATTAGATAGCACTCACTGAGTACTCTCATATGAGTAACCATATGCCAGGGTTTCAACTATTTTTCGGGTTTTCGCATCATTTTGTATTGGTCAAATTAGCCACCAGCAGCATACGGGTTAAGGGGCAAGTTCAGGAGGGACTTTCAGCAAGATGTTGTGAAAAGTCTTGCCGCCTGCTCAGTCGTGAGTGGCGTTACATAACCATTGTTATCTGGTATTTCACCTTTATAGCTAATTCAAGCTAACAATGAGCAAAGCGAATGGGTTTGTAAGTTTCAACTGTGTGCCTGTAAGATCAGGTTTGATTTCTATAGATGTTCAGGCCAAACCCACCTGTCCACTTCTGGAAATCTGGGTCAGTTTGTGGTTAGCAGTCTCTGAGTGTGGTGAAGTCGAACATATGGGGAGCTAAAGGGGCAATTGGTATATGGGACACTAGTAGTCTAAAATAAGATGTAGAGATTGTGGTTCTTGAGATATGATACCCCTGGAGAGCCTCGCTACTCTGTGACCCCGAAAACCTACTTGTCTACTGGCAAAACCCATCTGTCTACTTTACTAGTGGACATGTAGAGGTCACATGTACACCTGTAGGGTCTATCAATCGTTTGTGCAGAGTGAATGGACTATACTCCTGAACTTGTACTATCGCTCATTGTTAGCTTGAATTAGCTGTAATGAAAGCTACCCCTTTACGTGCTAGATCATCCAAACATTCAAGTGGCCATTGGGTTAACTCAAGCGTACCTACAGCGGAAACGTACGTCAATGAGAAAAATCCATCATCATCCTGTGTTCTCTTAACAAATTGTCGTATGGATCTACATGTATGCTACTTTCGAAAACACTTGGCTATTTGCATGAGTGATCTCCAACAAAAAGACAATCTGAAAAAGCCTGTGGACATGCATACATCGTACATATCCTATAACCATTCATAATGAGAGATCCTTAAGAAATTGTCGTCTGCATCTGTGATACTTTTGATGAGAAGTTGGGAATCTAGATTAATTTTACAAAATATTTAAAGGAGAGTTGTTGGTAGAGTTCTTATTAACATTTCTTCATCAAATATTTTCTTGAGTATGCTTTCAGCTGAGAGATTTCCTCAAAACCGCCAGACAGTTTTCGGCTGCTGTGAACATGAGAAGGTTAAACTAAAAGTAAGTGTATGCAAACTTTACACACCACTCAACAACGTTGTCGAGAAATTGGTTAGGTAACATCCTGACAGATCTTGTTTGTCTTCTGACCGAGACAAAATCAATGAAACTACATTGTGTAACTGTTAAGAATGAATCATGTTTATCTAAGTGATTCCAGTTTGCATGGTCAATACAATGCTATCCACAGGTACTTAGCAATCCGTCACAACAGGGTGTCAAGGCGAGTACGTTTGGCATTGTTAAATCCTGGGGGCGTGTTCTTACATGAGATTATTACCCCGAGGGGGGTTGGCGATTTAGGTGACTTTCTCACATGTGTGGGGAAACGTCGGATGTGCACTGTCTAGTCTAGACTACAGTACAGACATTTAATTCCTGCACTAGTCGACCGGGTGTCTGCCAGGGCCTGGCTGTACAAACCCCCATGCTTAACATGTTAAAACATAAGCCATGCCTATCAACGACCCACGGAAATATAGCTGCGTTTAGTTGTGAGGTCAACCGTGCATCCATGTCCATGAAACTAGGCGGCACTCGGGCATGCGGTCGCGTACCATGCCGGGGCTGCCCACTCATTTAGTGCAGAAATTAAATGTCAGCACTGTAGCTCCTAGTTAGGTAATGGCTAAATCCAATGTTCTTTATTGAAAGGAAATCCATTAATCGTCACTCTTACAGCTTTATAACGGCTAAATCATGACTAGCCAGTCTAAGCAAATATGTCAGTTACATAAACAGGCCATATAGCTACCCTGGTTTATTCGTATGTTCGCTATACTTGTCCTCGCTTTGTACAGCGTGTAGGTCTACCCGCTACGAGATAGAAACCTGAAACCATAAGTTACACTCTCTATACGAAGAGTCACAAGACTGGTTTTCGGTTGCAAAGGCGCTTTAGTCATTCTTCGTTATATTTTACTTAATAACCATTCACTCAGTGCATGCTATGATTTGCACCAATGCAGTAAAGTCGATGAACATGTATACATCACTTCACATTGCCTCTTGTTTGTATAGCGACATGGATGCCAACCCAGCGCTGAGGATCCAGCGGAGACTCGAACCCAAGATGTGTTTGTTTATTGTAAGTTTAGTGAAATTTACGTCACTTCCAACAGCAGAGCTTATATGGTGATAGAAACCCAAAAGTAGATGGAAATTCCTGATCTTTTCGAAAAGTCTCATGGGTCTTTCAGTTTGCAAAGGGGCCAAAGCCAGCCCTTCCAAACGCCGCACACTTTCATAAGGATAGGCGAGTCTGCTTATGATGATCCAGCGGGATTCAGACTCGAGTCTCACGTATAGGAGTCGGTCGTCGTAAGCATAATTTAAAAATGAAAATCGTATACTATATGCATTTGTACTTTCCTCGTGCAGTCAAGAAATATACTATACTATACTAGGCCACGACAGATACCCATGAACTAAGGATCGCACACTTGTGAGCCAGGCGTCGTCCCTATGACCGAGTCTCTCATCTAAGCACTTTGGGGTTAACAGTGCAGTCAGTGCTCGGGTCAGTCAAGGTTACCATCCAATTGAAACCATCGTATAGGTAAACAAAAGCATCTGTCCTTAAAGCTCTACGGATAAAACATGGGTTCACCGAGTCACAATAAATCGGCGATTCGAACCCGTGCAGTGATTTTGGGTTAGGTGATTTTTTTCCTGTGTAGTCCAGTTTCTTCTAATGCGAACAACTGGCTAGTCAAGATTTTGTCCTGATGTGGCAGAAAATGCGACAATAAACAAAATTCCAAAGCCCGGAATAATTTCTTTGATCCAGACGATCATTTTCAAGGGGTATATTTGTTATAAATGGATGCAGTCAAAAACTGTTATGATCTTGTAAATTTGGCATATTTTTGGATCAGCAGGTAAAACGAAACGGAATCAAGACCTGCAAATTTCCCTAATTTGACCTCATACAGTGAAAATGCATATACATCATGACGTACTGCAAACTGAAAGGGCATTCAATCAGCCCCCCCCCCCCCCCCCCTCCATGGTGACAGCCGCACCCCTTAAATGTCGTCTGGAGTTTATAGGGTAGTTATGCAAATGCTTCCGGACCAAAATGCAAATTAGCTGGATATTTGGAAAAGATGTGTTTCTTTAGTTCGGAGCAGCATTTCTCAAACAGTTGTTTTCCAAAATACGCTTTCCCCAGAAAGGTATGACCGAAATAGCCTTACATTTTTTTCGGTAGTTGGGGGCCGTTGCAGGTATGTGTTAAGTCGACCGGAAATTGGCCTACTAACTCAGTCCCGTTTGACATGTTGATAATAAATCGTCCAGCATGGTAGCATCGTGAGAAAAAATGAGTCAGCCAAATAGTGTCCACTGAGTCTCGTAGTCATAGCAAGCCAATATCTGACAGTGTTGCGATAAGAGTGTACACTCGACGACTTGGAAAGAATTTTGGATTTCATTATTCGTCAATGTTTCTGCCATACTGCGGCTAAGTCGTGACTGGCAAAATGTCACTGTCCAAAGTCACTGGCAACTTTCTTATATGCCTAGGCTAGGATTTTAACATGGGCAGTGTTGAGAGATAGCTAGCAGTCACTTGCAAAGCCTTAAACAACTAGGCCATCAGGGCAGGCCCCAACTACTCTTTAGCATGGTGTTTAACTTGTCTGGGTAAAGGACGAACTTTACATAAATGAAGAACACCATCCTGTATCCATCTGGCATTGTAAAGTCAAAACATTATGTAAGGAGATATTTCAATATAACACCCTTTTCAAACTTGCTTTGCTGATAGGTTATTATCCCATTCGACAGATGATCTGTTTGCTCTAGTTGTGATCCGCATACAAGGCGAGCAAAACCGGTAGTTGAATCACTTTGTCATAGTTAGAATATTTGATTGTCAGCCTGAAAACTTGGACAATATCCAGGAAATAGACGCACTTCTCCAAAAATATTTGAGGGCAAATTTATCATCATCCTCAGTAGAGAGACCACTTCTTTTGTCCGAACATTTCTTTTGAGGTAAACTTCCTTCTCAGTGTAGGTATTTCCAACATTTGGAGGTGATAGATAAATTATCAGATCACGAAGGCGGTCATGACTAAGCGCCCATTTTTGCCTGGAATGTCGTGATTTCAATGAATCATACTAAAGCTCAAAGCTCAACTAGAGAAGAAGCAAATGAACACCCCATCTTGAAAATCATTTTGTCGATCCATTTCTTACCTTGATTATTGTTTCCTTTGCTGAGGTTTCAAGAAAAGCATATGCCTTGGATACCGCAATGTCATTTACATAGATGTTGGGTGAAATTGATGAGAAGGGTGGGTATCCATGGCGACGGGTGATGACTTCACGAGCAGACATTGTTCCCTTCTTTCCACCGCTAAATACCCTACTTTCATTGTTATACCCCTTTAGCACCCCTTTCAGGGCATCACTAATACCCCACACCTAAATTGCCCTATATACCAAACAAGTTCTCTCACATTGGTAGGTGACTCACGTTTTGGGTAATACTCGAGCTAATACCTGCATTAAGGTGTAATACCGGTTACATTCATAAACAGAAAAAGCGTGATAGGGAAGTTTTATTTGAAAATAGCACGGAGAGAGAGAGAGAGAGAGAGAGAGAGAGAGAGAGAGAGAGTGTGTGGAAAAGAAAACGCCGTCCGCTTCGTTGTGGTTGTTCTTAGAGTCACGTCAAGAATGTAACTTACACCTTAGATTCTTGAATCTGAAACCATACATAACGAAATAAACACGTGTACATTTCACATATATACATTCCTGCTGGAAGTATGCCAAGACTCGCACGCTATAAATGATCTATACTGAACACACGCACATCAAATAGACTCACACTGATACACACACTCAGGACACTTGCTACTAGCTACTGAATTGGTATTAAGGTGTGGACATGCAGTAATGAATCCACCATTACCATAAAACAGGTGCGAAAACCGCCCACCTGCGCGTCTATATAAACTCCACTTACCTTCGACATATTGGTACGTGCTGCGGGTAGACCGGTCCCAAAATTATCTCCTCCTTAAAGACGCTAAAAAAGTCCCTTTTTAAAAATCCTAAGACGAGATATGATTTTCCGCTGTCGCCCTGTTGGCGCGGTTCCTCGGACTGCTGCTACGGGTACGGCTTCGAGCGGTTGGCTGTTCCGCCGGCTACTGCGCGGCCGGGTTGCCAGGTAGGGTATTTATAGGTCGTCAATGGGCTGCATGCTTGGGTACGCTCGGCACAAAAGGGTGTGGGGGTGCAATCGGGCACGATGGGTCGCAAGAGGGTGGAGAAGAATGGTAAAGGTATGTGGACCCCTCAAGCATGCTATGCGTTCCTTCCCCTTTTAGTTGGGCGTACGTACTGCGGTTTGTCTTATTTGGTGAAAAAGGGTGTCTATGGACCAGACTTATAAACGAAGGTATCCCATTGGGTATGGGTTATGCTTCAAAACCACGCGTATGTTCAGTAGTCAGATACTTTCCCCAGAAAAGGAGAATTCTAAATCACATTTAGTTCGAAATGAACTTCATTCAATTCGCCCCTTTCCTCAATTAGAAGTGAACAAAAAATGGCGATAAGCGAAACTGCAAGAAGAAATTCAAATCCACAATAAGGGCTTTATTCCCGTAAGGGCCAACATATTGCTTCTTCGGTATAGGTAATTTAAAAGGATCCTCTGGGTATTATATGTTATTAATACGTTATAATATGTTATTTCATAGGTATTCTATATATAGTCAAGTTAGATCAGGTGAACTGCAAGTAGAATATTGGAACTATTTGAGTTCCATCGATGATAGTCTTCAGAAATGTATAGGAATTAAGGACGATCTATGGTTAATCGATAGATATGATGTACTGATATAATCACGAATGTCGATGGTCTGTGGTGTTCTATCCATCTAAGTATATAATCAACGTATTGTGTCTCTCTCTCGAAAAAGAAGAAAGTGGCTAGAGTGGCAAAAAGAATAATATTATTTCATCAAGAAAACAAGATTTGACCCCTGAAGGAGTCTTCCCCAATAGCTGAGTGGTTTAGGGGGCGGCCACTGACTGCTCTCTCTCTCTCTCTCTCTCTCTCTCTCTCTCTCTCTCTCTCTCTCTCTCTCTCTCTCTCTCTTGCCAGAATATTTTCATTTTTATTCTACTACTTAAAAAGATGGTACAGACAATATCATGATATTACCTTAAGATATATGAATATCAGTGAGATGGCATCGCTGTTGGTAAAATGCACCCAAGAAGAGGGTAGTCATGGGAAAAGAACCAGGGACATTTTTTAAGATCGTCACCAACATTGGTATGTCTGAGGGTCAAGGACTCGCTGTTATTTACACGGCGTGATGTGTCAGATTCACTGACGCATGAAGACACTGTACCTGGTTTATGGGCAAGAGACACTTCCTAGCACCCACTACCAGTGGGTGTTTTGTCAATTCGATGAGCAACAAACACGGAAACCTTCCCAACCGCATCTCTAATTTCTTTTGAAAATAATAGTGAGGCATACGTCAATTGTTTTAAATCTGAAAGATTTAGGAATTCCTTATGCTATTTGGATTATTCATGTTTTCCCCACAGTAAGTGCAGAGGGCGCAGTTTCAAATATTGCATTATTAAAATTATTATTATTATTATTATTATTATTATCATCATTATTACTATTATTATCATTATTATTATTATTATTATTATTATTATTATTATTATTATTATTATTATTATCTTTAACACCACCTTTATCATAATGATGGCTAATTCAGTATAAAGTACATAGGGTCATACCTGCAGTTTGGACGTGTAGTACATGTTTATGTATTATCAATCCTTTAATATTTATGTTTTGTTATGAACTGCACTTGCCTACTGAATGTTTACTCGCACTTAAATAACAATTGTGCCAAAATAAACACTTGTACGACACATTTTCTTTTGTTATCAATGTGTAGGGCAACCATCAAAGCGTGAAATCTTACCTGGCATATTAACATAGCAGGGGTTTGAAGTTACCACTTGCAGTGTAATCCATAAACTACAAGAGCCTGCCCTGGTCTAAAAGGCTGTGTCACTACCTGCTCGCTGTCTCTCACCACTGCCCGGGTGCGAACCCCGGTCAAGGCATGTGAGAAAGTTACAAGTGAGTTAGGCGGTTGGTTTCGCAGGGTACCCCGGTTTCCTCCACAACATTCAATTGGCTATTCGCGACTAAGACACAATAGTATAGAAGAAAGTGAAGATATACGAGATGAATTTTTAAATTCCATAAACATGGGGATGGGCGTGGTTTCCATGGTTTCCGACATCATTAACCTATTACTGCCCATAGCAGCCAAAAGTGAGAGGACAATTTTCATCAAATCTTTCGGACCTAAGCTTGAATGGGAACATATTTGAAGTAGAAATATTATTCAGGACACTATCGACATCTCTCCTACAAATATTTTGCAAAATCATTGTCAATTCCTGGGTTATTGTCAAAAGTATCATAGATCCAGACGACAACATTTATAGGCACTCTAAAGCATGAATGAGTTAACAACTGATAAGGGACTTGTCACGACCAGAGAGTAGAAGGCATGTATCTGTCATGATTTATCCTCTTAATGGTAGAAAATTAACCCAATCACACTCAGAGATACTCTAGAAAGTATCGTCTGCTACTCTCATACTTTTGAAAATAACTTGGGAATAAAGCAAAAGTTAGCAAAATATATGAAGGAGAGTTGTTGTTTGGCTTCTGATCAACATTTCTTCTTCCAACTGTTTTCCAGAAAATGCTCCTGTAGGTAAAATATTTCCAAATTGTCAGGCCTGCTTTGGCTGCTCTGAGTGTTAATGATCAACGAAATTCTTTTCATTATAGGCTGTACAGGATTTGAATGCGTTCATAACGTGCTTCTGATGTCAGGCATGACCCATTTCCGTGCACGATTTGAGTTTAATCTTTAATATTATTTTTAGCAGGCAGAAAGGTTGCCTTTGTAAAGCTAGGTTTCACGATTCGTCACAAGCTTTGATTTCATACACAATAGATTTAAAGGATCCTTTATCTATTCCTGCTGAATACTCTTGAAATTTCCATATGGATGGTGTGATTTTCAAGATAAACTTAGTATTTAGCATGCATGTAATTGTAAGATTTTGTAAAACTGATAACTCTACAGCCAATAAACATACATACATGCATATACTTACAAAACATTTCAAGGAGAGTTGGTTTGGTTTTGATCAACATTCTTTCTTTAACTTCCTTTCCAAAATAGGTTTATGTAAGGAGGATATCACCATCATAGATCTTAGCAGTTGGTGTACAACTGTACATACGAATCAGCTAATGGATTTGGTTAGTGTTTTTAAATTACTTTAATCTTTGGAAATTCAGTTAAACTTATAAGAAGCACCAGTTCTACCATGGTGGCACTACGCCAGTTGGGGATGGCTTTTGGAAGCACCTGGCGAAAGATTATAAAGAAACAAATATATAACTCTCACATTCTTTACAAGGGCAAGCCGGTCCACTTGTAAAACATATTAATCACATAACAATATTATTTCTATTATTTTCTGGGGGGGGGGGGGGGTGAATTTTTGTGTATCAACACTCATGCTATAGCTGTACACTCTGGAATTCTTAAATCTATAATGTATTGAAAATGGCAGGTCAGGTATAGATGCTCAAATAAAACCTGCTGCTTTCACCAAACAAAGGACTTTAGAGTTTAGATAATATTTTCTCGTCTTGGGAGGCCAGTCACGGGTTATTCAAAAAGACTCACAATAATTACTCCATATGGATTATCACACATTGGAGATATCCCTTTCTTCAATAATTAAGCTTACTTCTTGGTTAAGTTGTGCCATGTTCGAAGTATATCAGTCAAAAGTGGGAATATTTAGATATTCCTACCTGCCGCTAGCGTGTGGTACAAGAAAGAAAGAAACATCTTTATTTCTCAACAAAAAGACAATAACAACAAGCGAATGTTTTTTTATCAATATTTATTTTTTATATAAAACACGAAGTCCAGCTACCAACTGTGAACAGTAGCCAGACCACTGACAGCAAAACTTTACACAAAGACTCTTACCGCCATTTTCTTGGTCTTTCACTCGCTGAACTAATATCTTGACTTTTCGAGCAATTTCGTTTACCCTATCCATAATAAACTAGACCATCAAACCATCCTGTCAATAATGACCTTATAGCCGCCATCTTTTCCATGACCTTTGAAGAAAGCAGGATGACCTTGACAATAATCACACTGACCTTGACCTTTGACATGTATCTATAAAACCTTCTCGACCCACATTCGTTATCAATAATTTCATTAATATCCTGGCCTAGTGAATTTCTTTGGATAGATCAAAATATGAAATTGAAAAGATGGGGTATCATCATTACACATGGGTGTAATTTCTCATGATACAACCAAGATTAATCTAGGAGTACATTTTTACATGATTTCATTTAAGATATGAGTGAGTGAATCAGAATTTCAGGTTAAAGTTGCTTTCAAAAATTTCATACATTACCCTTTGATAACAAGTGGTAGTGGTAACAAGCACCTTGGTTTTAGAGACAGAGGAAAAAAAGGAAATTACGAACCCTCGAAATAGATTTAACCCATTCATGCATACCCCTTCCAATGCCGAGGCTACTTTCGCCTAAAGCACAAGAATGCAAAGATTTTTGAAAAACATCTAAACCCTGTCATGTTGGTATTCATTGGAAAGCTCTCGCTGAGCACTCTCAGATGAGTACCCATGTGGAAGGGTTTCAATATCATTTCTCAAGTTTTTTGCATCTTTTTGTATTGGTCAAATTAGTTACCAGCAGCATATGGGATAAAATAAAGAAGTCATTCCATAACTTGAATTCTAGAATTTCTAAATTCATTTATAATCAATTTGCTCTGCCATATTAAGACTGAAAAGTGACAAGCCAGTTGTGCATGAGAGAGGAAACTTGAGCACCCCAGCAGGGAAAACCACATCTATCTCAATGTCATTGACATCTTTCTCACAAGCTGCATTCAAACCCTGCACCTTAATACTGTTTGGTGGGAGTAATTGTATCCAGTATCCGGGTACAGTAAATATTACCAAGCTGAGTACCATCTATGTGTCAGCACTAGGGATGGGGATCGTTGAGAATTCTACGGTTCGGTTCGGTTCTCGGTTTTGCTTCTACGGTTCGGTTTTATCACGGTTTCCTAAACGGTTTATTAATGTCATTTCTTGGATACGAAACTACGCAATGGAATGTGTGGCTGAACTTGCCTGAACTGGAAAGTTCTTGAAAGTTCCTATACACTAGCTCCCTGGGCACTTTCTCTACGCTCAGAAGGCTTCTGAGCATAGTGAAAGTGGGCAGGGTACCAGACTTGAGAGATTTTGAAATGGCTGTTTGATCGTCGCGCTTGGCAGACATTGTGAGGCCAGCAAGGAGGTAGGTGCTGACAGTTTTATTACGCCTCCAGGAACCCTGTGCATGCATAGAAAACCGAACCATTTAGAGGGAGGTCCGGTTTTTGACTTGTTAACCGCAATGCTCAGGCCGGTTTGAACTGGTTCCCGGTCCCCATCCCTAGTCAGCACACACACCAGGAAATACTGAACTTGTGAGTCGATTATAGATGTAATACAAAATCAATTTATTCATATATATACTTGTGCCTACGTGGGAGTGAAAATTTCAAGTTTCTAAGTCCATTTCATTCAGTTCATAACTTGACTACATTAGGTGTTTCAATGCATATTATCGAACTTCCCCTTTAGAGTCTATTACCATATCTTCCAATAATGAATGCACTCGAAAAAACAAAATATTTTGATGAAATGCCATACAATTCATTTCTGACACTCAAACTTCTGAAAAATATGTCACCATTTTTCAATCATTTTCCTTCGAGATAATACATTTCAGAATGTCACCTAAGGTATTTCATTGTCTTCTGATAACAATATGATCTTATAATCTGGCTAAAAGTCTGGCCCATTCATGATTATATCTGGCCCACCCTTGATCTATCGCTAGTCGTCATTAAGGGAAATTAAGGGAAGTCGTCGTTACTTACATCTATGTCTGTATTTTCAGAAAACATGGGCCACCCTCAATCCATAAAAACTGTAATTATTGGAAAGTGTACTATAAATTATTGAGAATTCACGGTACTGCCAAAATGTTTGGGACGTTTTAGAGTTCTACAGGCATGAATGGGCCAAAGTCAGGGTCAAGGTCACCCTCCTCAGTAGGGATTGGCACCTGTATAATGTTCGCAATACAATATGATATTGATATTTTCTAAACGATAAAAAATCTTAACGATATTTTTAACGATACTTCCTACCTTCCAAACTTCAATTTATTAGATTTAGCAGAATCAACTTCATAAATTTCGCAAATAAATGGCAACCTGTCTTTGTCTGGAGATGTCCATGAAGCAGTTATTGAAGTCAATTTTATATCTTTAAGCAGTATCAGTATAACATATCTTAACATATCATTTATATCATTGAGCAGTATTAGTATATCTTAAAAGATACAATACTTTTTTCCTATTCGATGACGATATTTGGTATCATATTGAGTACTGGTACCAATCCCTAGTATTCAGTAGGGTTTCATGGATATCAGAACTTTTTCCTATTCAATGTCAATATTTGGTATTGTATCGAGTACTGCTACCACTCCTCCATAAGGTTTCATGGATATCAACATGCTTTTTGTGGCACAAAATTAAGGATATTTGGAGGTATACAGATATCTAGAGGAAGAAATGAAAAATCTACAATTAGCTTTGTACAGGAATGCCCACCCATCCCCCTCTCTTCCATAGGAACTGTCAACGACATTCAATTTTATAATAAAAATCTTTTTAATGTTGATACATTTTTTTGATTACATTTACTGTGTGATTCTGATCATTTAAGATAATTTGTGGCAAAATATTCTTCTCATATTTTAGGAGTCAAGGCCTGCAGCACATTTGATATAAAAGGCTACCGAAATTAATGAAAGCAACAGCTAAAACTTGTGAGAAAAAAGTTTGTAGTTTTTACTGCTGTGTAGAACTGGTGGAAGGTACTATGATATTATTGCGATTCTACACAGTCTATTTGATTGTCAGAAATGTCTTTATTTTCGATTTCATAATTTGGTGAATGTCAATGACATTCCTAACCATTCCACTAAGGCCTAAAAAAAGTTGTTTGTTTCCTGTAACCCTACCCTAACAAGTTATTACTCACAAAAAAAATCCCTAACCGAAAGTTTTTACAGCCCTCCCAATTCCCAATCAACATAAAACATGCATAAAACTTACTTTTTTGAAAAAAATAATAATAATCCAAAAAAAAAAAAAAAAGTTTTTTTACTGATCTAACTACACAATTTTTTTCCCCGATCGTTACAGGAAACAAACAATTTTTTTCTAGGCTTAAACAATAGCCTTTACATGCTATTGGTCAAACAACACATCCACCCGCCCCCTCAATTAACCAACCCAGCCCCCCCCCCCCCCCCCCCTTCCCTTAAATGACTCAATGCCGACTCTTCTTCCGCTTGTGCTTTGACCTTGAGGGTGACCTTGACATCGATCGCTTGTGCGGCGATCGTGATTTTGATCTTTTTCTTTTCGGACTACCTGATCTCGACCTGTGAAAAGAAAAAAATACATTAGCACATTTCTAGTTGTCTTAGATCGTTCTGCCATCAGGGCTGCCTATGCCACCGAGGATGAATGAGATCAATAAATAAATAAATGAATAAATAGATGGCTAAACAGATATATCAATAGTTATAAATAAGTAAATAGATAAGAAAATTAATGAATAAAGATAAATAAAGATAAATATATAGACAAATGAATGAATAAATAAATAAATAAATAAATAATGAGATATATAAAATTTTGCATTTCACTCTTGTATTTGCATTTAATTTCTTTTTTCTCTGCATTTCATCCAAATTCTGTGCTATACTCATTGTAGATATGAAAAAAATACTGATATGAAAGAACGTTCACAATCATTATTAAGCTTGCACGGTGCTTCAGATTGCTTTCCATACCAATGATCCAAAATGAACCACGTCTGTCTATATGATGGGCCATCAGAAAATATTATTGGACAGAGTTCTAGAACTTAATAAAAGCTCAGAAAAGGGCAGGCCTTCAAGCGCACCAATTCTAAAACATTGAAAGCATTGCACTTGACTAGGGATAGATACCTCTTAGAATGAAACTGTACAGTACGGTACGGTACTGGTACCAATGAAACAGTACAGAATTTCAAAGGTATTGTTTCCGGTACTTCATTGCGTTATAACCTTATAAATTCTATTGTGAACAGTCATGTTTAGGACCCTGGACAATCCTTAAAAAATGATGACTTTAAGGAATAAAACAGTACAATATGGTTCTTTTTGAAATAATTACCAGTAACAATACCTCTCAACCCTTGTTCTGCTGAGTCTACTTTTTTGTCCTAGGCGTAATATTTGACAATTATCTTAACCCTGTCTTGTTGGTATTCATTGGAAAGCCCTTGCTGAGTACTATCAGATGAGTAACCATTTGCCAGTCATTTTTCAACTACATTTTTATCAAATTATTTTGCTTTGTCCAAATCAGCCACCAGCAGCACAAAGGTTATTGGTATCCACCCAATGCTGCCCTAGACCCAATGCCAATCACAAGCCCTGCATATAAACATGTGTAAAACCAAATCTACTCACCCATGAGATTTTTTCATTGACCTTGACCTGATTTTTTCCACTGAAGGTGAACCGGTTCTCTGCTTCTTCCTGCCGCTGCTACTGGTGCCTAGCATCATGGAGGGGGAGTCGTAGACCTCCCTGTAAGCCATCGGCGGCGTGGGCGAATGACTCTGGTATTTTTTCGACATAGGGCCTGGAGAACTACTGTTGCTCCTTCCCCTTCCCCTCTGCACCTAGACGGAAAAGAAAAGACATAAGGACATGTTTTTACTGTTTTCAATAGCTAGGGTCATTGGAATATGATAATTAATGCACATGTAATGTTAACCCTTATCCTGCTGTGAAACCTAAGAGCACTGCTGCACACCACGACAATTGTTGTGGTTAGCAGGATGTTATTAATTATCTTATTAAGGCTCTATAATTCCAGAATTCACTACTCACTTGATACATTCCTTAGTCTTCGCTCTCTGATTCCTGAATTCTCTCCTGTCTCTCTTGATTCATTACCCTATCATGGCTCTATAATTCCCGAATTCACTACTCACTTGATACATTCCTTCGTCCTCACTCTCTGATTCCTGAATTCTCTCCTCGCGCCGCATTCTCTCCTGTCTCTCTCGATTCATTACCTAATTCAAGTTCTACAATTCCCGAATTCACTACTCACTTGATACATTCCTTCATCCTCACTCTCTGATTCCTGAATTCTCTCCTCGCGCCGCATTCTCTCCTGTCTCTCTCGATTCATTACCTTATTAAGGCTCTATAATTCCCGAATTCACAACTCACTTGATACATTCCTTCGTCTTCGCTCTCTGATTCCTGAATTCTCTCCTCGCGCCGCATTCTCTCCTGTCTCTCTTTATCCTTCTCTCGCGCCCGCTCCCATTCCCTCACTCGCTCTCTCTCCTCCTCCCTCCTCCGATCCCTCTCCTTCTCTCGCTCCTTATCCTCCTCCTGTTGGAGAAACAACAACCATTCAAACAAACAACAAAGTTAGGGGGTGCCGGTTGCCCATGGCTCCCTAGAATTCTCTAACAAGATAAGTATATATTGCAGTTGTATGGACACAGTCCATCGTTATTCATTTCAGATAGTTGGATTTATATCAAGGTGGAGTTTGAAGATGAAAATCAATTATACAGCTTTAGTTCTCATTTGCATATATGCAATGTATTTCAATAAATGGAATATACTCAATTAAATACATATTTCAATAAATGGACAACAAAGGCAGGGTTTGAATATGAGAAGTCTTTGATAATAAAATTTACCAGGGATGCTACCATTTATCTAGTCACCAAGAGTGGTTTTGACACGAATCACAATGAGATTAATATCTTTATTCTTACAATTCTCGTTTAATAAATATCCTGGCAGAGGAAAGGAACTACAACTATGGTTAGGTTCATTCATGGGGGTCTACTTACAATAATCTGTATCACAAGAAAGAAGAACATAGCTTTAGCAATAAAAAAACAATTACAGCGACTTTCAGAGTTGAATCCTTTTACATGAATAACTGATTTTTGGGGGTTTTGTTTAGGGGGGGGGGGCTTAAATGAAGGGAGGTAAAGGAGGAAAAAGTACAGCACGTTTCTTTTTGTGCCATTTTGCTTTTCAAATCTGAAATGATATGTTTCGATACAACTCTTTTGATAATACCTTTTTCCATTCCTTACCAGTATTTGGTATTGTATTGAGTACCGGCACATTTATATAGTGACCAAGCAAACCCGTTAGTTAACCATAGTCTCCTGCATAGTCTAACTATATAGAGAAGTATTCATTTGCTTACCTTCTGTAAGAGTTTTCTCCTGTAGTGCTCCACTTGCTGTTGAATAGACATGTCGGGCTTCCTGGTTCTCTTGCCAGCTTCTAATTCATCCATATACTTCATCACCTTCAGCTGAAGAAACAACAATAATATAATCATATAATAAATAGAGGAGGGACGATTGATCGTAAACTAGAATATTCGGTAATCAAAACTTTAATTACAACTCTCCTTCAAATAGTTTTCAAATTAATAGTTCTTTCCTAAGTTAAATTGTTCTCCAAAGAAATTAACCAAAACTCAAAGGATTAATGTGGTGCCTCAAAAGCAAGTGGCTGACACCAATGGGCATTTTCTCGATGCAAATGTGGCTGGGTCACCGTTGGTGTCTACTAATTGCGAACCATGTATAAACCTCGCCAGTCTTACTCACCTCTAATTCTCTCAGCTTGGCTCTTCTCTCCTCTGTCATCTCTCGTTTCTGGAAGGCCGTTGAGGATGTGGTGCTTTCTCGCGCCGCTGAGCTGTCGTCCGAGTCCTGTGAGCGATCCTCATCGTCTTCTATAGGTCTGAAATGTATTTTCAAAAAATTTCAATATAAATTTCTTTTTATTTTGAGCACTGAGCTATTGTCGGAGTCCTGCGAGCGTTCCTCGTCATCATTTATAGGTCTAAAATATATTGTTAAAAAAGTAATCATATTTCTTTTTTTTTGAGCACTGAGCTATCGAGTCCTATTTGAGTCCTTTGAGTCGTCCTCCTAATAATGTATTGGTTTCTAATTATCTTAAGAACATTTAAGAATGTACTTTTTCAAGGAATATCTTAGAAATTGCAGCAAAACTTAAAGGTCCAACCTACCCATATATTTAGTCAAAAACATAATTTCAATATGTATAGTTGTTCAAGGTAGAGAATTGCAAAAATTGCTTTTTGTCATCATTTCATGTTGACCAAATTAGCCACCAGCAGCATAAGGGTTTAGCAATAATGGGTTAAAACTGTAGTCGTAGTGAGTTTGAGTTCCTACCTGCCATCCACATCCTCAGCAGGTGCCTCATCCTCCTCCTCCTCCTCTTCTGGCTCTAAGATATCCCACTTAGACGTTGTCATTGCTGGGAAAAAAACACAAATACATGTTATACACACACATTTTTCTTTTTTAGAATTTGAAGAATTGGGACGTTCTTTGGAGCAGGGTCTTAGCCAGGATTTAACAACTGGGTGCCCAAAATTGGTGATTGTAGGGCTTCCTATATTTCAGAGGAGACCACAAGATACTCAGATAACTACCATTAATACGCATTCACTAATTAAAATAATGCATGTTACTTATACAATGTCATTTGAATTATACTGAGGTGAAAAAATTCTAAAGATTTTTGGTTTTATTCATAGCTTGACAACGATGGCCATTGTCTTTTCATAATATCTTGGTAATTTTACTAATTGTATGTGAACATTTAGACAGTTCAGAGCACTTTCCTTGCCACTGTTTCCTTACCTTGTGCTTCTAGTGTAGATTTATCGACAGTTTCCCATTTGGAGGGTGCGTATCGTAGCTGTCCCTTTTCCCCTCCTGAATCATCATCTCGACCCACTGAAACAATCGCACACAACAATAAAAATCATGAAACAATATTATAATATTGAGACATGCAGCATTTCTTCCTTAACTTTTAAAAGTTTTTAAATTTAAAAAATAAAATCTTAAGTTTTGTGCCTTTGAAATGAATTCTTTCAAAAATTTTAAAAGTTTTTTACATTAAAAAAAATCTTTAGTTCTGTGCCTTTGAAATGAATGTGAAATGAATGACTGTGTGCCCAAGGGGAAGGGAAGTCATCGATTCTGATAAAAGCGGTATACAGTACTTACTGGGTCCAAATTAAAGGCGGTATACAGTACTTACTGGGTCCAAATTAAAGTGGTATACGGTACTTACTGGGTCCAAATTAAAGTGGTATACAGTACTTACTGGGTCCAAATTAAAGGCGGTATACGGTACTTACTGGGTCCAAATTAAAGTGGTATACGGCACTTACTGGGTCCAAATTAAAGTGGTATACGGTACTTACTGGGTCCAAATTAGAGGTAATATACGGTACTTACTGGGTCCAAATTAAAGCAGTGTATGTTTATTACTGGGTCCAAATTAGAGGTGGTATACGGTACTTACTGGGTCCAAATTAAAGCAGTGTATGGTAATTACTGGGTCCAAATTAAAGTGGTATACGGTACTTACTGGGTCCAAATTAAAGCAGTGTATGGTAATTACTGGGTCCAAATTAAAGTGGTATACGGTACTTACTGGGTCTGCCGTCGAGGTCGTCGCTGAGCGGCATTCCGTCGACGTCCTCCTCCAGGGGGTTTCCGTCCACGTCATCCTTGAGCACCTCGCCGTCCAGCGACGCCCCGTCCATGTCCGCCTCGTCAGAGCCCTCTAGTGGCAAGCCGTCAACCTCCACGTCCCCCTGCCCCTGCGGCTGCTGCGGCATCGGCATCGGCATCGGCGGGGGGCTTGACATCATGGCCTCCTTCAGCGGGCCCGGGATCATGTCCTCCACGGCGTCCGGTTCTCCGACCAGCGCCTGCAGGAGAAATAGACAAACTGTGTATAAGACAGGTTTATCGTCTTAGCCAGCAGGGCATCTGGGCATGGTCTTAGCCAGCAGGGCGTCTGGCATGGTCTTAGCCAGCAGGGCGTCTGGGTGCCTTTTTGGAAACCCAAACCTTTAAAAAGAACCCCTCAGGACACCCATATCTTTTTGTGTGGAATTTCTAAAAATCTCAATCTCAAGCTTAAAATTGAATTTCTTAATCTCCTTATGATTCCCATGGCATTGTTTAATGATCAATACCATGCCTTATTTTGATGAATTTATACATGTTTATGGTTGAAGTATGATTATATTGTGATCCCCTTAAAATTTGGACGCCCAAAAATTTTACAACTGCCAATTTTAGGCACCCAGTTTCAAAATCTTGGCTAAGACACTGGCGTCTGGGTGTTTTTTTGGACAACCAAACCCTTGAAAAGCCCCCCTCAGGACACCCAATTTTTTGTGAGAAATTTCTTAAAATGTCAATCTAAAGCATATAATTGATTTTTGTCATCTCCATGTAATTCCCATGAGGATATCGTGCCTTATATTGTGGTCCCCCTTAAAAATTTGGACGCCCAAAAATTTAACAATTGACAATTTTGGGCACCCAGTTTCTAAATCCTGGCTAAGTCCCTGCATCTGGGCGTCATATGGATACCCAAACCGTCAAAAATCACCCAATATTTTTTGCGAGCAGTTTCAAAACACACTTACCACTATGTATTAGACAATTTTAAAAGGCATAGTCTTAGCCAGCAGGGCATCTGGGCGTTAGTGTCTTATCCAGAATTTAGGAACTGGGCGCCAAAAATGGGCTATTATTATACGTTTGGGCATCCAATCTTCCAAGGAAAACCATGATATAACCATGAACAAATATGGAATATCCTTATGCAATATCCTGGGAATTACTGTAAATCACTTAAGTATAGCGGGAACAATAAGATAGCGATAATAGCGCTCTGCCCATTTGCGCTATAATAACACCCCCGTCTTTATTAAATTCTTAATTGGACTTGCTGCTGCTGTTCCCGTTCACCGCTATACTTAGATCACGCTATCCATGGCAGTACCATAATTGCGCTATATAATGTTCACGCCATATTTAAGTGATTTACAGTATGTTAAGGTGAACATTCCAATTATTTGCTTAAAATTGATATCTATTAGCATTCTTCACAAAAAAAATTGGGCGTCCTGAGGGGTGATTTCTGAGGGTAGATGTATATTGCGTTTACAGGCTTCATTGATCAAGAAAATGTCATTTGAGGTAAAACATTTTAAAATAGAAACTGTGGTCCTATCCAGGTCAGTTAAAGCAGCTAAGTTAAGGCTGTGATGCTGGTGACACACTCAAAATAAGACAACTCCTAGTTTAGCACTCCTGTACCCTTTCTAACAATAGTTATCTAATCCCTGAGGTCTTGGTGTTTCAAATATATGTTTTCTTTAACTTACCTGCTTGAGCTGACCTCAATGTAAATACAGTTTTAATTTTACAGTGTTTTACCTCAAATGAGGTTTTCTTGATCAATAAAGGTTCATTTGATTTATAAATACCATACATGTCTGCGTAATATACTAAGCTAGGGCAACTGAAAGGCAAATCTGGAGTTCCTGCAAGAGAATACCTTACAGCACGCGATTTTGGTGGAAACTTTTACTTGAGAAAGTAGGTCACTATGGTCAGACATGTTGACACAATGGTCAGACATGGTGACCTACTTTCTCAAGTAAAATTTCCACCAAAATCGCTTGCTGTAAGGTATTCTCTTGCAGGAACTCCAAATTTGCCTTTCAGTTGCCCTAGCTTAGTACATTACGCAGACATGTATGGTATTTATAAATCAAATGAACCTTTATTGATCAAGAAAACCTCATTTGAGGTAAAACACTGTAAAATTAAAACTGCATTTACATTGAGGTCAGCTCAAGCAGGTAAGTTAAAGAAAACTTATATTTGAAACACCAAGACCTCAGGGATTAGATAACTGTTGTTAGAAAGGGTACAGGAGTGCTAAACTAGGAGTTGTCTTATTTTGAGTGTGTCACCAGCATCACAGCCCTAAAGAAAACCTATAGTTGAAACACCAAGACCTCAGGTATTGAATAACAAAAGGGGAAAGAATGCTAAACTAGGATATGGGTTATTTTGAGTGTGTCACCAGCATCACAGCCTTCATTCTGTAGCTTACGTGAGGGAGTGTGGGGATAGGCAAGACTGGCTCAGGAAAATTACCAGCTTTATCTTCAGGCCTAGTCTGCTCGGGAACATTATAGCCTGGCTGTTATAACACAACAACAGCAATATTAGTCAAAAATATCATTAGTATTGGCATCTACTTTTTTTTTAGACAAAGACAACAAATTATCTGTCAAAAAATATCACTTAAGGGATATTTCTTTTTTTCTTACTTTTCATCCATTCTTCTAGGCAAAGACAATGGTTTATCTCTCTAAAATATTACTTGTGGAACTTTTTCTTTAAAATCTCTCTCCAAAATTCCATAAGAAATGTTGATAGCTCTTTGTTCAACACCCATATGCAAAATCTTTACTGCGCATCAACCGCAGCCGAGCGCATTACTTAATATGCACGAAATTAACGCGATGTACAGTTTTAGTGCAAATCCTTCTGTAGCTTACGTAAAGGAGGTTGTGGTCGTGCCTTGCCTGGTTTCCTGGCATAATTTGCAAGGCTTTACCTTCAGGTCTAGTCTGCTGAGGTACAGCAAAGCCTGGCTGTTATAGTGTACAACAATGGCAATAATAGTCAAAAATATCAGTAGGCAATCGGCATCCGTTTTCTTTCATTACATCTTTTGTCCTAGATTCTATGAGGAACTTCACTGACTCATCTTATCATTGTAGCCTTGGTAGGACATAGAACTATGAAGATCTTTCTTGGAGAACTTCTTGAAATGGTGGAAAGCTTAACGAATAAGTTAAAATTCAGAGAATATTTCCGTGAGAAATGGCAAAAAACAAATCAAATAAGTTTACTTTAGGAAAGATTATGAAACATAGCAACTCATCGTTAGCCTAAGAGATGAATTTAATTGGTGACGCGTTCTAGCAAGTCATTCTGTAGCTCACGCGAGGGAGATTGATGATGCTGGGCCCGACAGGAAGGATGTGATTCTCAGGTATGGCAACTATAATTTCAGGACTAGTCCACTGGGGGACTTTAAAGCCTGGCTGTTGTAACACACAACAACACCAATATTAGTCAGAAATATCATTAAACACTTTGCATCTGTTTTAACTGGGTAAAGACAACAATTTATTTCTCCAGATTGTCACTTGAGGAATTGATGTATACATATGACCCTGAGAAGTATGTGTGCAGATTAGGGATTGGCACCATTAATTTTCACTATCAATACAATATCAAATTTTCTTTGACAATACGATACCTTCACAATATTTCACTAATAAATAGTAAATTCTCCTTGTGCGGACATCCAGGTAGCAAATAGGTCAATTTCATAAGTATTTTAATTCATAAACGATACAAAATGATACTTAACTCTTTCGATACAATACTCTTTCCTTTTTGATATCGGTATTTGGTATCTTATCGAGTAGCGGTACCTATCCCTACTGCAGAGTGGCAATGACAAGGGTTCCATTATATATTATACAGGTGAACTTGGATATGATGGACTCAATGGGACCAGGAAAATTGGTCCGTCATATGCAAAATCTGTCGTATACATATGACGAATACTTGATATGCATCAGACTGGGACCAAGCATATTGTCCGTCATATGCAAAAATCCGTCGTACAGTGGTCCGTCATATCCAAGTTCACCTGTATATCATATATATTCCAAGACTTACCTTAGCCTGAACGAGCCCCAGGAATATGTTCTGCATGCGGATGAGGAAATCGTTGGGGTAAATCGTCCAATCCTCCCAAGCTTGAAAACACGCGATAACTTTTTGCTACAAAGGAAAAATAATAATGTGATATAAATCAGTAGGGTTTTTAATTGTCTTGTTAAACAGATCAGAAATTTGAAATTTAATTTTTTCGCACTTTTTCTGCCATTTTACAGCTAAGTTGTGACTAGCCAGTTGTAACTAGTGGAGAAAAGCGGAGGACCCAGTAAACCACCGCCTAACCCCAAGTCACTGGCAACTTTCTGACATGCCCTGGGTGGAATTGGAACCCGGGAGTTAAACAGATCAGAGAAACATCTTCGCAAGCAAGAAAGAAATTGTGTCAGTGTTATGTATATTGAGGGAGACCACAAGATATTCATGTCTCAACCCTACACATATATCTACTTGTCGATGAAATTCATTATATCATGGTTATATCTAATCATAGACATTGAAGTTAATTAATTAACCCTTAAGCTGCTGGTGGCTAAATTGGCAAATAGAAAATGATGCAAAAGACCTGTAAAATGATTGAAACCCTGGCACATGGGTACTCATCTGAGAGTACTCAGCGAGAACTATCCAATGAACACAAACATGACAGGGGTTAAATAGTTTTTAAAAATAATCTTTGTGCTTTGGAGGAAAGTAGCCTAAGCTATGGAAGGGTCAAACAATATTGAAAAAAATTACTTACCTTAAATGCTTCAGCTTTTAATCGCCCTTCTATCTTTTCATACGCATCATGTACATCTTTAAATATTTCAGGTAACTTTGCTTCAAAGCTGAAAATACAATGACATTCTAAGTAACAGCCAAACTCAATTTATGAAATCAATACTTAGGGTTGGACTTAAAATACAACAGACTTTCATTCCTAGCTACTGTTCATTTCTGGTTCAGTTTAGCCAGCCCTTGATTTGCAAGCTACGAGACTCATTGATGTGCTTGGCTTATTTTTTGACATGTTAAGCATTGGTGGTTGTACAACAAGGCACTGGCAGACATCCGGTCGACTGGTGCAGGAATTAAATGCCTGTACTTAAGGTAATATCTACTGACTGCTAAAATGTAAGGTATTTAAAACCTAGCAGACGTTTTCAAAATACACGTGTCAGATGGTCTCTAGTCAATGATTTGTAAACTGGTTTCACTTTAAATCATATATTGAGCTGGTAAAACAGTATACAGAGCCCTGATAATGGTGAACATATGATGAAACGGGACTTACAATTTTCTGTAGAAGGAAGCATTGGGAACTTTAGCACTGCTGTTATATAGGATATCAGAAACTAGGAACAGGCGGGCAATCTGAAACAAAAGAAAGGTTCATTTTAGCAAAAAGATTTTAGCAATAACCTAAAATGTAAATTAGCCAGCAATGTCCTAGCTAGCAGGGCGTCTGGGTGTCATTCAGACACCCAAACCCTCAAAAATTCCCAAATTAGGACACCTACATTTTTTTGTGATGAATTTCTAAATATACCTATTTCAAGCAAATTATTTTGAAATTTTTGCTTCAATGTGAATGCTAATACATTACTTTTAGGTATTTTTTTCAGTTTTTTAATAAGAAAATATATCCTTATGGTTGTAATTGAAGATATTACGGTTTCCCCTACAGGGTGTTACCAAGGATTTGGAAATAGGGGGTCAAAATTGAGGATTTTTTTAATGTAGGGGGCCGAAAGTTAGTTGCCCAATTTACAAAAAAGATCATAGCAACCTTATATATTGACATAGCAAAACAAAAGGTGCTTCTCTATGTCATTTAATGTACCTATTGTCTTCTATGAGTGAAAAATATTTCCTTGCACTCAAAAAAATACAGAAAATCTTGCAAAATACAAAATACAAATTCATTTTGCCAAAAATCTGGTGTTTGGGAGTCAAAATGACTCCCAGACTCCTGCCTGAGTAAGTCCCTGCGCCCCTAGAATATTGGACACCAGGGGTCTACCTAAAAGGCACATACCAACATACCCCAAACACACGCCAACACAGATACTGATGGTGGTGTTTTTCTGGTTCGGAATGAAGACAATATTTCTAAATTCCAGAGTAATTACCAAAAGTATCACTTATACAGACAACAATTTCTAATGGTACTTTTAAACATTAATAGGTTAGGACTCACCTTTTTGGGAATGGGTGTCTGTAGAATGGAGAGGGATTCAGCTATACACTCGACGATTTCCTCGGCGGACTCAGCATGGTCGAGGCACCACACCATGGCGTCGCCGACCTTTGGCCTCTCAGGGGTCAAGTCCCGCAGCATGTCCTCCAAGCGGTCCCGTTGGCTGCACATAAAACAAAGATTTTTTCTTGTTAAATTGTATCGTTAAATTGTTAAGTATGTATATTTGCTGTAAAGTATCTTTAAAACAATGTCATACATAATTTTCAACATAAACACTCCACTTGAGCCTGCAACGTCTCAATTAAAATCAAGCAGTTCTGTAACAAGTGAAACTAATGGCTTCAAGTGATATTTCAAGAGAACCAGATTAATTCCTTTACAAAAATGAAGCTATTAATATAAGTCCCCCCCTACGGAGTATCTAGGTAGCCTTCTGGCAGTTTGTTGAAGCTGAGAAGCCTTCAACAAGCAAAGAATACTAAAGGAAAACTGCACATCTACGTCTGTGATTTTTAGTCCATCATCGCTACTCAGATTGGCTGATGATCGATCCTAGAAATTACATTCTGTACACTATATCTCAAGCATACCCTGGGGATAAGGGTTCATATTTGGCAACCCCTTGAATAAAACCTGTCTAGTTCACATAGACGCAACATGCTCTTACCTCTCGGTGAGTTGCCCCTTCTTGGGGGGCGTCTTCCTTGTCCACCAGGTTCTTGGGCATACCCTGGGTATAGGGGTAATAAAACCTGTCTAGTTCACATAGACGCAACATGCTCTTACCTCTCGGTGAGTTGCCCCTTCTTGGGGGGCGTCTTCCTTGTCCACCAGGTTCTTGGGCATACCCTGGGTATAGGGGTGATAAAACCTGTCTAGTTCACATAGATGCAACATGCTCTTACCTCTCGGTGAGTTGCCCCTTCTTTGGGGTGTCCTCTTTATCGACTAGGTTCTTGGGCATACCCTGGGTATAGGGGTAATAAAACCTGTCTAGTTCACATAGACGCAACATGCTCTTACCTCTCGGTGAGTTGACCCTTCTTTGGGGCGTCCTCCTTATCGACTAGGTTCTCGGGCATACCCTGGGTATAGGAGTAATAAAACCTGTCTAGTTCACATAGATGCAACATATCCTTACCTCTCGGTGAGTTGACCCTTCTTTGGGGCGTCCTCCTTATCGACTAGGTTCTCGGGCATACCCTGGGTATAGGGGTTGATGGGCGGGGGTCTCCAGAAGGAACCGTGCTTAAACATGCGGAACTGATCCGTCTTCCACTTGTAGGGAGAGTCGCCCTGAAATAGAGAATTGGGTGTTTCATTGTAATTTTCATGATGTAATATCTGGAATTGTTAATTTTCAAAATGGTGCATAAATAAACTGCTAAGTAATATGTACCCTTGATTAATGGTGACAGTGCATTTCAGGGCAAGTGGATGTTTTCCATCATTCTGTTTGTACATGTCCAATAGCAGGATACAAAACAGTGAGGGAGTGTCTTATTCTCAGGTGATCACTCACAATAACAAACTGCCTTCATGTGGAGACATCAGAGTAGCAATTACATCAATTTTATATATGCATTTCATATCTTAAACGATACAATAAGATACTTACGTTTTTTATTCAATACTTCTTTCAATTCAATATTGCTATTTGGTTTCATATTGAGTACTTGTACCTATCCCTATTCCTGTAGGACAATGATCATTTTGTGCCCGGTCTTACCTGTAGTATGGAGTAGAGTTTCCAGCGATAGTAGACGTGTGCCGGACTCTGATTCTCAAACAGGAACCTAAAAGCAAGCACAAAATCATCTCAAAATGCCCGAAAAAAACACACAATGCAAGCTCACAACCAAGATAAAGGTTGATCCATTATTTACTTTTAAATTGTATCGATTTTAGGCCTACTTTAGCGGCAATCAGCCTACCGAGACTTGTATCAAGTTTTAACCAATGAAGTAATTGTGTATCATGGGTTAAAGAAGATCACTAGTATTTCCACAATACTTGTCAATGATTTTTCTTTGGCTCTTTTCTGAAAACAGAAATTTTACTCATTTTTTTTTTTACAAATACTGTGGTATGTTTGCTTGTATCCCTTAAATTCAATTAAAGTTCGCTGCATAATTGGAAATTTATCTCTTGATCGAACTAAGATTTACTATTTCTTGTTGTCTTACCTGAACATTGGGTTATTGATCTCTCTGTTCATAATCATGGCCTCGAACATGGGTCCCTCACGCACCACAAACTCAATCATGCGATGAATCACGCACAAGAGGTTCCTGAAAATAACATCCCAGGTCACCTAACCGTGAGAGGGGGAGACGAGCGGCGACGCCCCCCTCGCGTCAGACACAGCGCCACCTATACTTAATCCTACTAGCTAACTCTACTAACATCCAAAAAACGAAAGAGACAGAAAAAGCATTGTTTGGACTAAATTACTATGATTTATCAAAAGGTATTTATAGATATTCCATTAACTTTAATACTGATAAGCATGCAATTATAATTTAGTGAAATGAATGCTTTGGTTATTATTAAGGAGGGAATTTTCGCCCCAAAAATAGGAAAAGCAACCCACAAAGATTAGAAAGCAATTAGATGAAGCATGCAGATTTTATAGAGGAAAAAAATAACTTGCAACATGTTTGCAGATCACAAAGAGACAATAGGAGGTAGAACTATGTAGCAGGTGAAATAATTATCATCCAAGTAGTGCAGGAGAAGCACAAATACATGACATAAATATTGATATTGTATATGTATAGATATGCATACATATATATATATATATATATATATATATATATATATATATATATATATATATATATATATATATATATATATATATATATATATATATATATATATATATATATATATATATATATACATATATATATATATATATACATATATATATATAAATACATATATATATAAATACATATATATATAAATGTAATATAAATATGTATATACATATATATATATATATATATATATATATATATATATATATATATATATATATATATGAATATATTTATATATGCATAGAAATAGAAATTCTTATATATATATATATATATATATATATATATATATATATATATATATATATATATATATATATATATATATATATATATATTTAAGTAAACAACCTGTTATGATGTTAGTCATTAGAACCAAAACTCTATCCAAGGATGAGAGAAGTCAGATTAAGCTTTTCACTCGATAATCTTTCCCATTTACAAGTTGTCAATGGTACCAAGTCAGCAGCGGCACAATGGAAAGCAAATCTAAGATTTCTAGAGTTTTCAACACTTAAGATATTCCGAATGTCCACAATTTTCACAAAACTACTTTTTGATTAAATCTAGGCTATGCAACCAAAAGCTGTCATACTAACACACTACCCTCACACACTTTACTATCTAAACACTAGCCAGAGATGAGAACACCTTTGGCCATGGTAAGAATCCTATTATTTGAGTTTTATAATCACTGTATGTAGAAGTTATATAGTGTAGATCTAAATGTGCTACTTGTGCTAGTTTGAAAACTGGAAGCATATGTACCTTCACTCACTACTTAACACATTCATGCCAGCAGCAGCTAATAAAGACAGTTTTGGAGATATTTTCAACCAAAGTCGATTTGTTAAAACAGTGCCTATGAAAACTTTACATCTGCCCTAAAAAAAATGTTTTTTTCTTTATTCAAATTTAAGATATATGAGCACCCATTGAATATTTCAAGCGATAGATACTCAAGGCATGAGTGAATTAAGAGAAAGTGATTCTATTGTCCTAATTAAAAGGCTAACTTGGTTCCACTTTTGTAAAAGAAACCTTTTGTTGAGGTATAACCTGTAAGTTTACTGAATTTTCATTTACTCTAAATAGATACTGTAGAATAGGAAATTAATCTGAGGTGCAAATTAGCCAAATATGTGATTTCAAATTTTTCCTAGAGATTTTATTCCGAAAAGTCAACATTGAAGGCTAATATTCTAATGACAGGAATAATACTGTAAATGTATGGTACATTATTCCGACTTTCATTTTGCCGGACTGACCCCACTCAGAAAAGTTTGGCAGAATAAACCACTCAGATTAATTTCCTTTTCTACAGTAGTCAAATTTGTTCTTTGCTCTTGCTCACATCTCTGTCTGACCTGGTTCCATTTTCATTTAAAATACCTTCACTGGCTCAGTGAAATCTCACAAAAAACTGATAATATGGAATTATCATTTATCCGAAATGTAGTATTCATTCATAACAATTTGTTATGTAGATGGCTACTGAACAAAGGGTACTAGTTTATGTTTCGGGATATTTAACTAATTTTGCTTCATATGAAATCGGAATATGAAATTTGTTAAACAGTGTATACAAGCCAGTGAACGTTTACAAGTTTTCTTTTAAAGAAAAATCAAGATAAGCTACCTTAACACCAAAGTGAACTGAAATAACGTTGCCTTCCAAGGGGAAAAAGAGGAAGACATTTCAAACTACATGTACACTGAAACCTGGTGATAATGGTAGTTTTGATCATATATACAAAGGTACACAACTTGATATTGATAGATTGACAACCACTAATTCTAGTCAAATCAATCTTAACAATTTGATAACGAGAAATAAGATTAATTTCAAATGATTAAGGTATACCCTTTTAGGTGTGAATTTATGCCTCATTCTAGGGTCATTTTTGAAAGAATTGTGGATGAAAATATGCAGACAGAACTTAATGTCTAATCTAGAAGAAAAGCCTTCATTGTAAGGTTTATAGGTCAAGTCAGAAATTCCAGGAACATGGACTTGTAACTTTGACAGAAATGATTGTCAATCTATTTACACTGTGAAACAAACATATCAGCGTGTTTTAAATGTTTTGTGTGTGAAACGGATAGTGATAGTACCTATTAGTCCTGAATCTATCTAATGTATTTTTCCCTATTATGTTATATAGTCTAATTCAGATTCATAACATGAATATGTATAATTTTACTTTTTTGCACCATAGAAGTTCTAATTTCCTTCTCACCAATAATAGACACAAGCATATATAAATATAAATAAATATAATATATATATATATATATATATATATATATATATATATATACATATATATAAATACACATATATATAAATATATATATATATATATATATATATATATATATATATATATATATATATATATATATATATATATATATATATATATATATATATATATATATATATATATATACATATGTATATATACATATGTATATATATATATATATATATGTATATATATATATATATATATATATATATATATATATATATATATATATATATATATATATGTATATATGTATATATGTATATATGTATATATGTATATATGTATATATATATATATATATATATATATATATATATATATATATATATATATATATATATATATATATATATATATATATATATATTTATATATATACATATATATATATAAATTTCCTTAAAAAAAAATTCCAGGCAAACTTTTGCATTGAAGCTGATCTCTCATTCTTTGAAAATTTTCTTCTCCCTACACTTTCTTAGTATCATTTAAGACAAGTTAAAGGTAAGGTTTAGTTCTTTATGCGACCGCCAGGGCACTGTAAGAGGTTCTCCTAGTGAGTATGTCTGTGTGTATATGTGAATATATATAATAAACAAATATCAACAAGTACAATTTTCTATCAATCAACCACCACAGAGCTTCAAGATCTTCAGCAGAATTGACGGGATTGTAATTCACTGAATCATTACAAAATTACTTATGTGTCTAATGTCTAATGTCCAATGTAGATTATCTGGAGAGGAGGGTAGTGATTTTTATCTTAACCTGTTTACGCTCAGAGCGGCCATAACAGGCCTGACAATTTTGGAAATGATTTTATTAAAAAGGCATTTTCTGGAAAACATTTGAAAGATAAATGTAGATCTGAAGTCATGCAACAACTCTCCTTCAAATATTTTGTAAACTTTCGCTACCTTCGCAAGTTATTTTTATAAATACGAGAGTAGCAAACGATATTTTTTGCAGAAACTTAGAGTGTGAATGGGTTAATACCCGCAAGAAGCAGAACTCATATGCAGAATTCATTTGCAAGACTTTCATTTGATTGAAGATTCAAGTTTTTTTTTATAGAACAATAGCTTCACAGTTTAAAAAGCTAAAAGGTTTTTTTGCGAAAATAAAATGCAATGAGGACCTAAATATAAAGAATATAAAACTTGAGTATCAGGGCTTGAAATTTAGAAATTCGAACCATGTGTATGATATTGTAATCATAGTTTTACAGACCAAATTGCTCTTAATAATATCAGATCTGGAAGTTACAATGGTTTACAATGAATATAAAGGTTTACATGTTTTCAAGACTTAGATGGCATCGCACTAAGCAAAAATGTATCATCAAATCCTTTTTCAAATCTCAAGTGCATGTAATATATTTTATCTCAACTAGCAGATATACAATTCTTTTCATTTCAAATCTAGTTCATTTTGAAAAGGAAAATTATTTTGTCAGGGAAATGATCTTTTGAATTTGAAAAAATAAATCTATATATAAGTTGAACAATCAAACATTCTCTTGAAGTATAAAATGAAGAGATAAATCTTTATTTAACTAGTAGTCTGACTAATCTTATAAATTGAACAATTATGGCTACACTTGTTTTATTCAGTACGCAGAGAATCTGCTGAGAGGCTTGATAACTTTAAGAAACCGAGATAATCAGTGAAAATAAGAAGTAAATACATGTAATGAAAAAATGCTGATGACATTATTAGAGTAACAATTTTGATGAAAAAGTAATTGAGTAAACATGAATTTGTAAATTTTATTAATTTTGAGAAGTATCGTGCACATTCTTAGTCTCAACTGCAAATGGCTGTGGGAAGTTGACCAGGGGGGAACATAAAACAGTATTCACCAGTAAATTTTGATAAGGTTTACGATCCAGTTTGAGTACCGGCGTGCAACCCAAGTGGGTACGAATGCAAACTACAGAAGAGACATCTATAAGTTTAATTTCAAACTAATTCTCTATCAGTGTTAATTGGGAATGGTCATGCTCGATTTGGAATGTGGAATTTCATTTTTCGTCACTTTTTCTGCCACATTGCGGCCGAGTTGTAACTGGTGGAAGAAAACGAAGTACCCGGCAAAACCACAAAACCACCGCCTAACCCCAAGTCATTGGTGATCATAATTAAGAGGCGTGATGCCATCTTCACAGAATATACTACTCCTCAATCCCTCTCCTACCTGGCAGCCGTGATTTTGGCACGATCTGATTGGTCCGCTGGGTCCACGACGCCCTACGTCCTCTCGCCTTCTCTCGTTCCCAGCGGCGCCCTCTTTTGGACAATCATCACACTAGCTTTCATTATCATTGTAACTACTAAATCACTAAAAATATATACCTTTCTGTTGGGATTACCACTTTCACAACAGCATTGGCTAAAGTCTGTGAAGACGCCGTCGAAAAATGAACATAGACATCTGTCATTATATTGGTCAGATAAGAGCATGCACTGGGTGCAAAGTCGACAAAAAAATTGTCAAGAAACAGAAGTCAAAATACTGAAATGATTCTTTTTTTTTTAAAGAATTTGTTTTGGATTTATAAGGAGATTTCTCATGATTGCTAATCAAATGCTAATTAATTGACATGAAAACAATTATAACATTTTTTATATGTTTTTTTTTTGAAGAATGGTTATTTCTAATTATATGCGTAAAATACCAGATTAGAGGTCTTAATGGTGCCCTGATTGGATGAGATGATAATGCAATAAAGAAAGTTATTTTGTGTTTTCTCTTGCTCAGACATAGTTTAAGAGGGGCGTCAGAAATAACACTGGAACATATCTAGGCAACACAATTCTGCAAAGATCATGTGAAACTCTAACAAATACAATATCATTTCAATTCATATCGATTGAAGTGAAACTGATGAAAATCAAAACATAAATTTAGCCCATTTCAAAAATGTAGGTGACACTGATGAAATTTACATTTAAAAAAAAAATCACAACATAAATTTTGCTCATATCAAAAATATGAGTTTTATCATTTATCCTGAATAAATCAAATCAAGCTCTGAGCTTAAGTATTAACTTACCATTGTCCAAAATCATTATATCACAAAATAAGACTAAACCATTCATGCCTGTACCAGCAAAAAAATGACCAGACTTTTTTGGACAATGAATTTATCATGAAGGTATCTTTAATGAGAAATTTACGTAATCACCCCTTCAAATATTTTCGAAGTTTTCACGAACCAATTATTTTCAAAAATATCAATGATAGAGTATTTTTACAACCAATGAATTCAAAGCATGAGGGGCCTGTGCTTTCAATTTTATCCAATAACATATGAATCGCCTCTCTTTTTTTTTAACTTTGAAGAATTTTTGACTCATCATCAGGTAAGGCAAATATTACCATAGCCAACAACAATTTTCTGTAGCCTTTGGCTATGGGGCTAGTGGCTAGCTGGAAATTGAATTGAATTTTGAATTTCAGATTTTTGAAAATTGTATTTTTGATTTATCATCATGTAACTTCTAAGATCATGAACTTTCCAGTATTGTGTTCCAAGATGCCGCAGCAATAATATATGTACAAGTTAAAAATGATTGACTAACTATGGAGAAATTGTTCAGAATGTTTGTGACGCCAAACCGTTGTCATTACCTTGTCGAATTCGTCCTGTTCGTCGCGCCGCTCCATCCCGGGAGGCGGGACGTTCCCGTAGAGCTTCTCGGCGCGGCTGTGGCGATTCTGCTGGGGCTGCGCGTTGAAGGGCATCCCCGACGGTGGGGGTGGTAGGGTGAGTTCAACGAGCTGACGAGGAATATAGACAGGATGAGGGGGTATAGGCACTGCCTTACCCCAACCCATCTTCATTTCAAAACCACGCACATCCTTGCCTACGAGAAGAGACAGATACGAACACATCCACACATTAATAATAGCCATTCTACAACCTTACAACAGAATATTGTGTATCCAACTTTCAGGGGTTTTTTTATAAAATAATTGAAGTCCATTCTTGTCACGATTCTAGAACTACAACACATTTCTATTTAGTAAAATTAAGTGATAATATGATATAGCATTGTTGTCTTGGTTCCCTATTTATTCAAATCCAGTGCAGTAACTTAATGTTTAAATTTTCATCTTAATGTTTAACAAACATGCAGAGAAAGTGACAATCAACAATGAATCAGAGAAAGACAAAAACAAGATTTAGTTCAAGTCAAGTTTGGAGACTATGTCAATGTCAGATATAGCTAAATGCAGGATTCTTTCATCACTCATCAGGGTTCGACTTTCCCGGGGACCCAGGGGCATATACCCCTAAATTTTGCTGTGGGTCCCTAGATTTTTCAGACTAGGGGTCGAAAATTGTATTATTTATGTATTAGAACCACAAATCCTGTTTTTGACCACTAACTTCTATCATAAGGCCTTCTTGGGCCCCTAGCCTGAAATCTAGGTGTCAGACCCGGCCCATACTCACCCTTCAAGGCGTTCAGAGCTCTTTCGCCATCTTTTTAATTCATGAACGCCACAACGCCACAGTTGTATAATAACCAGAAATCCTGTTTTTGACCACTTATTTCTATCAAGAGACCTTTTCAGGCCCCTAGCCTGAAATCTAGGTGTCATACTTACCCTTCAAGGCGTTTAGCGCTCTTTCGCCATCTTTTCTGTTCATGAATGCCACGAAGCCGCAGTTCCTGCCGCGGGCCCGCTCCTCCTCTGTTCGCGGCCACATGATCTTCACGCTCGCCAGCGGGCCGTACTTCCCGAACAGCTCGCACAGCTGCTGCTCAGACATCTGAAAGAGCACAACACACATTAGGCCTTAAAAAAAGTTGTTTGTTTCCTGTAACCCTACCCTAACAAGTTTTTATTCAAAAAATTCCCTACCCTAAAGTTTTTTCCGCCCTCCCAACTCCCAAGCAACGTAAAACATGCATAAAACACACATTTTGACCAAAAAAATAATGAAAAAAAAAAAAAAATTACCGACCTACCTACCCTATTTTTTTTCAGACCGTTACAGGAAACAAACAATTTCTTTTTTTAAGCCTTACAAAAATATAAATGATAAAACTGGATATATGTCAACTGTAGAATAATTTGACATATACTGTCCAGATTCATTTTTCAAGTGATTTCTGGGCCTGCTTGGATGGCCAAGTGGTCTTAGTCGCCGCCACTGACTGCTCGCTGTCTCTCACCACTGTCTGGGTTCGAACCCCGGCCTGGGCATGTGAACAAGTTGCCAATGACTTTGGGTTAGGAGGTGGTTTTTGTTGGGTACTCTGGTTTCCTCCACTACTTACAATTGACTAGTCTCGAATTAGCCACAATATGGCATAAATGTGACGAAAAACAAAATTCCAAATTCAAGTGATTTCTTAAGTTGTAAGATTTCATGGGACTTCTGAGTTGGTACAATAATTACATTGCATAAGCCTTTTAGAAAATAACATGAATAAATTAAAGTAAAATTGCAAACCAAGAATGCAATGTTTATCCTTTTTCATTGCACCAAGAAAAAGTTAAAAACACCCATTCATGCATATCAAGTACATGTATCATACACAAATGCAATATAGTTTTGTAAGTAAAAACATTGCTTCAAGGTTTGGACGTAAGTTGGTCACAAGCTTTTGGTGAAATGAAATGAGCATCTTTATATATTCTAACACTATTTGATGGTGATCATTGAAGCACAGGCACATTGATGCTAAAAATGGGGAATTAACTATGATCAATACTTACATTTGGATTAAGATTTCCTAAGTACAGATTTGTGGTCTGCATATCAGCCTCAAAACTGGCAAAGCTTTTGTCTTCAACTGAAAGAGGTGAAATAGATGATTGTTATACCAATAGAAAAATACAGGTGAACTGGCTTAATCCGGACGGATGTGGACCCTAAATTTCTGTCTGGATTAGGCAAAATCCGGATTATGCATAAAGGTATATAAATAGAAGAATTTAGCAAGTACGCAAAGCAGGGCGTGTACATTTTAAAAATCAAGACGGGATCGTGACCCATCGACTATATATTTACAACCCCCCATATCTCCCCTCTTTCCCTGACCCTCCCACCATATCCCCCTGTCTGTTTAATTGTCTGTCCTCTTCGTTTTTTGTGGGAAAGGACATTATTTCTGCTTTCTGTGGTAATGACTTGGGCGTGTCGTATCATGTGATAGGGCGCGCTAAATTCATGATCGGCAATCCGGATAAAAACACATGCTCTTAAACCTTAAATGGTAAAGAGCGTGCCTCAAAAATTGTCCGGTTTAGGTGAGGTACAGATTTAATTGTCGTAATAAGCACTGAAATTTGCATGTAAATGTATAAGGAGGGACCGGCCCCTGAAATCTGTACCGTAAATCCGAAAATCTCTCTCTTTTCATGGGTCAAAACTTTGAACACTGCCTCCTAACACTCTAATTTCTGCAGGTAGCCCAAAGATGTACTAGTTTCTATACACAACACCTTTAAGTAGCTTTTGAAGATGCAATTGGGCTCCCAGGAAAAAAAACTTAATTTCGAGCCCTGAAATCCATTTCAAGTCCTGATATACATTTCAAGCCCTGAAATCCAGTTCAAACCCTGAAATGCATTTCAAACCCAGAAATCTAATTCTAGTCCTGAAATCTATTTCAAGCCCTGAAATTCATTTCAAGCCCTGAATTCTATTTCAAGCCCTGAAATCCATTTCAAGCCCTGTTATATATTTCAAGCCCTGAAATCTATTTCAAGCCCTGAAAATAGATATTTATATCAAGCCCTGTCTTACCTGCAGCCTTCATGGCTAGTAATGTCTGCATGGCCTCCGGGGGCTCGAAACGACTCCTCCTCTCCCCCCGCGCCTCAGCATCCTCAAACTCCTTGATCTGTTTCTTAATACGGTGGCGCTCCTGGCGCTCTTCCTGGATGCTGCGGAGAGAAAATGACAGAATGATACATGCGTCCAAAGCACAAGGACGCAAAGATCTTCAAAAATCATCTAAACCCTGTCATGTTGGTACTCATTGGATAGCTGTCGCTGAGTACTTTCAGATGAGTACCCATTGGCCAGGGTTTCAGTCATTTTTCAAGTGTTTGCATTATTTTGTGTTGGCCAAATTAGGAGGAAAATTTGAAGGAAAAAATGACAGAATGATACATTAATAAATTGATAGGAAGGGGTTGCAAGCAGTCTTAGGCAACAGGGCATCTAGGTATCATTTAGACATCCAAACCCTCAAAAATCATTCCTCAGTATACCCAAAATTTCTTGGGAGTAATTTACTAAAATGTCATTTTCAAACATAAAATGGAATTATTTCAAACCAATATAAATCCCATGGCATTGTATAAGGATAGGCTCAGTAGGCTGACAAACCTAGCAAAATATGAAACATATTCCTTATAATTGTTTATCCTTGTTAGTTAATAGTTTAAACATGCATATATGTATGTAACTGTTAATGTGACTTACATTTTCAATTCCTCTTTAAATAATTCTAAATTGCTCTTCTTCTTTTCTGCCGATTTTTTCTTAGCCTGTGCTGCCTGAAATACACAAAGAAAGAAAGGTAATGACGCAGAAATAGCAACCAACATGGACATACATTAAAAGATCTAGGTGTTTTCCCTAGAGGGGGGGGGGGGGACGTAGTCTAGACTCTTGTGAAGGGATTTTGTTACCAAGCATTCTTTAAGTAATCAAGTCATCAAAATAAATGGTTTCTTTGTAACAGATGAGTTTACGGTGTTAAAGGATAAGGGTTGCCTCATTTGGGCTCCTGTCTCTTGAGGGGGTAATTTCTTACCAAAAGCTCCTGAAAGACATCTATCTAGTTATCAAGGCATCAAATAAACTGGTAGCACTATAATAAATGAGCTAAATGTATTGCCAATAGATAGGGGTGGGTGTGTAGTGTTAGCAAGCAGAATGTCTGGACATCATTTCCAAACCCTCAAAGATAACCCCTCAGGACACCCAATTTTTTGGAAGGAATGTCTTAAAATCTCATTTCAAGCATATTATTGAATTTTTTCACCTTATAATAATTCCCTTGAGATTGTATAAGATTTGTATGCCATATTACAAGTAGTAAATACATTTTTATTGTTGTAATCAGATATATTCTTCTTCTTCCTTGCTACCACCTAACTTCTTGTAGGTATTGTGATCCCCTTGAAAAACAGAATGCCAACAATTTTTACAATTGCCAATTTTTGGCACCCAGTTTCTAAATCCTGGCTAAGACCTAAGTGGAACTGGTTTGGGCTCCCATTTCTTGAGAGGGTTATTTCTTAACTTGAATCCTGAAGTGATTTTGAGTCCTGAAGTGTTTTAGTGTAAAGGGATAGGGGTGGGTGGCCCAACTCTTGGGAGGGTGTGTGTTTTTTAGTGTTGAGGGATATGGGGTGGGTTGGGTTTGGGCCCTTGGGAGGGTAATTTCTTACCAAGCGCTCCTGCTTAGCTCCGTAGTCCTCATCCTTCTTGGCATCCTTGACGGACTTGAATGTGGACGCCAGCTCTGCAAGCTTAGACGTCGGCTTGTACAATCGTCCCTTGTCAGGTTTATCTGAGGCTGGTGAAAATAAAAATAAAATCACAATCATAAGGATAAATAAAGATAACAAAATACATTCACAATCTATTGTTAATTCTCGAAAAATAAGACCACCCTAGGAATAAAGGTTAGAGATAACAAGATATATACACAATATACTCTTGAAATATCGGAAATTTAGACCACCCTAAAAATTAAAGCCATTATAACTGAAGTGTCTCAAAACACACCTTTTCAGGCTCGCCCATTGAGGCGTGGTTGACTATGACTCAAACTATGACAATGTGCAGCGCTTTTGAACATTTTATGAATGGAAATGGCGCTATATAAATTCCAATTATTATTAGGCCAAGAAAAAAATATTGTTTGTTTCCTGTAACGGTCTGAAAAAATATAGGGTAGGTAGGTCTGTAAAAATAAATTTTTTGCATTATTTTTTGGTCAAAAATGTGTGTTTTATGCATGTTTTACGTTGATTGGGAGTTCGGAGGGCAGAAAAAACTTTAAGGTAGGGATTTTTTTGAATAAAAACTTGTTAGGGTAGGGTTACAGGAAACAAACAATTTTTTTTCTTAGACCTTATTATTAGGGTATATATTATATTAATATAGGAGTGTGAACCTACTTGATTTGTCAGGGTTGACCAGGCCTCCCTTGACCCATGCCTTGGAGAGTCCCGACTTGCCAACATCGTCGAAGGAAGCAACGAATTCTTGATACACCTGTGCGGCTGCCTGTTCTTCCGCCTGATTAAAACAGAAATATGTAGCTATGGGGTTGTGTCTTTAAGAATTATCAATTGGATTAAGTTGTAATGAAAATCAACCTTCTATTGATTTTTTTCTTAATACTCCTCACCCTTTCCTCTGATACTATATGAGTAAATTTTATAGAATAAAGAATAAAAGATTGGGTAATGTTTGAGGAGAGTTGGTTGTAATTTTTTCTATTTCCATTAAATTATTTTCCTGTTAAAATTTCATTAAAGATATCTCCCTATATCAAGAGACAGGACAATTGTGAAAGAAATAGATGAAAACGATAATTGAATATTCTGAACAACTTACTTTCTTTTTCATCTCATCTTGTTCCTTCTTAGACAATGCTCTTTTTGGTATGTTCATGCTACCAACATTGAAGGCTTTCAGTTTATTTTCTGAGATGGTCTGTAAAAGAAAAGAACACTGACATTTAAAATGTGATTTTGACTTGAGGTCAATCATTCAACATACAATCAGGCACAATAATAAAGGTTTCCTCAACAATGACAATCTCGCATGTTTGTACTGTTGTCAATTGTTGGCAATGGGCAAATTTTACGATGGGACCTAATGAGCAAAATAAACATTTTGCTTGCGACAAAAAGTATGTTTATACATACACGCCGTAGTGCTGCAAAGAAGTTTGCCAAATTTGGAAGGCAAAAACAAACTTTTTGGGGGGGAAAAAAGCGGTTAGCCAACTTAAAAAAACATTTCATTAGATTCCCCAACAACATTCATTCTAATTTTAAAAAATTATTTTATCTTCCTTTATTTCAAAAAATTTGGGGACATTCTTAAGGGGAAACTTGTTAAATGTCCCTAAAATGTAAACTGGTCATGTTGGACCAGTAGAGGTCCTTACCTACTGGCCCGAAGCAGGGTCTTAGCCAGGATTTTCATAACAGGGTGTCCAAAATGGGGTTTCAAGAAGACAGGGTGTCCAAACCCCATTGTTGAAAAAAAATAAGTCATCATACTGACCATGTACATTGACAAATCTAGTAATTATATGCTTTATTTCTTCAACAAATGTTCTAGTTATCATTTAAGAATAGACTTTTATAAAATATCTACTTATAATTGATATTTTCAAAAAATTCTGACCAAAAGATAGGGTGTCTTTTCCCCTCAAAATAGGTATTTTTCGTGGACCAGGGTGCCAAAAAGACACCCGGACACCCTGCTGGCTAAGACCCTGGCCCGAAGCCATTTGTGGGAACTTTTAACGCCAAGCCTTGGTGTACCCTGACTACTACTTGGACCATTGCCATGGCAACTGATTAGTAAAAGATTTTTTTGAAATTAAATGAAAGGCCTTTTCTTGTACTTTGAAAGCATGTACACTCCTTTATTGATTCCACCTATTGATTGATATATAAGTTTTCAATATGGCTACAAAGCTGATACGGTATTGCCACCAGGTGACAGACTATAGTGCACACTCTTTTCCTTAATTCACAGATCACCCATCAATATGCAAACTGATCTTTCGCATAGTGCCCATAAAAATGCTGTGGGCCAGCCGGCAGGACCAATTGTCTGATTTCCAGGAGTTGATTGATTGGATACCCTGACCCCTGTCTTGCCAATCAGTCATGAAAGTAATGAACTTTTCAATTAACGATTACAGTGGGGTTTGCCAAAAAAGGGTGAAGTTGGGTACTATTTTAATATGAAATAATTTCATGCCGCTTTAAAATTGCGGTTGTTGTAGCAACACACTATAATACCCAAGTCCCAACACCAGGTCCGGTTAGATACCCCGATCGGGATATTTCTCCTGATCCGATCGGGGTACATTGTCAATTATTGAGACGTGGCCACAAAACATTAATTACTTAAAGATTGAGCACTTCAGCCGTCTAGTAGCTGCTGAGCTGGTATTTCCTCAACTCCCAGACGTCTGGGCAGCCTTGAGCTTACTCAATATATTTCCCAGCAGGCCATTGACTCTGTTTACGTGCATTGTCGGGACACCCTGATAGGATTTTTTTACATAAAATCAGTTTCGGACATGGGATTCTGCTTAAGTCAGTAATCCCATAGTTAATAAAGATATTTTTAACTTCCATTTCCGATTTTTATTTTGGATGAGTGCTTTTCGGAAGGTCAACAGTTAAAGTTGACCTTCCCAATTAGATTGAATACTATACCCCGAACGGGATACTTATCCCTGACGGGAAAAAAATGTGGTTTGAGAAAAGTATCCCGAACGGGGTACCCATGTCACATGTTGTGAACTCTTCAGAAGGGAGGTAAAGATTATTGAGCTGGAGAATCATCCCGATTGGGAGATTTCTTGGTACAATGTATCCCGATCGGGAGAAATATCTCGATCGGGGTATCTAACCGGACCTGAACACAGCTGCCTAGCTTGATCTTAATCCATTAGGGCTTATTCATAAGGCGAAGTCCCAATATTGAAGCAACTTTATGAAGTCCTATGCTGCGATCTCGAGCCTGGCAATAGAAGGAAGGTGCACTGAGGGGCCAATTAGCTTGCAATACAATCCTACTCTTTTAAGTTTAAAATCCTAAAACTAAAAAGGCCTGGCTAAGGTTTTATTCTCAATTCTGATATAAATTTGACCATGTAATATGGCATGTTGATAAATTGTTTCAATCACATTAAAAAAGGCAGGGTTGCAAAATGGGAAGCGTAAAAAGAGACAGAAAAACAGAATGTGAAGATAAGACGTTGTTTTTGAGCAGAAAAGATCCAAGCCTAACACGACAGATAAACCACAAAGCATCAGCACGTCCAAACCACGCACGCCTTCTATGCGTACTCAAGTCAGAACAGGGAGGACATGTTTTCGACGAAATGCCGTCTTATACATGCGAAGATCTAACTATCCGAATAAAACCTGGAGATAAAATTTAAGAAAGTATATGTTATTTCCAAGCATTCATCGGTACTCATTTTTCTTTTGATACAAACCTTCATCGAGCCCGGACTTATGCCATCGCTTTTTAGACCCCACGGTAGTTTCTCCGCCGCCATTTTAGGCTGCAACTATCCGGAAATACCCGACGCACAAAAGGCTGTTTACGATGTTGAGAAAAGACGTTATCTTAATCAAAATAACATCAATAATACATCTAGATTCTTTTTGAAAGTATTTGATTTACTATTTTGATTACTAATAATCTATTACCGTTCACATGAAATAAAACATCTTAGTTTCAGACCCATAATGCGCTACGATAACTAGGTCACAGGTCGATTCGCGAGAATCAGCCGGCTGATGCGGCTTACAACTGGCATCTACTTAATAAACCGGGTGATTGATCTTGATTTACGCATCGACTGTTTGATATGATGCGGGGAGGGAGGATGGATGTACATTTTAGGAAAACATCTCTGAAATTGTGAAAAAATATTATGTCTGAATATTTTTAAAAAACTGTCCCTGATAAAGAAAACAACAACATGTCTTTAATTAGTTCTCATTTCTAGCGCCAGGAAATCACTAAAAATGCATTTCAGAGTGTTTAGACCCCTAGGCTAGAGTTTCTGGGGTCCCCTTTTTGCAGATATTATCTTGCAATTTAACAAGCGTAAAGTAAGAGAAGGACCTCTAAATTCTCCTAACTGCGCCATGGTGAGCATCAAAACGTGGAATATAGCGATTATATGCAAAATATATTATTTTTCACATTTTATAACATTTTAGTAGAATTTAGTTATTTTTGACTGTGTTTCAATACTGACATTTGAAGTTTGTTAGAAACAAGCCCCTGCAGGACATGAGTATGGGAACCCCCCATTTTTTAAATCAATTTTATGATGGTATAATATAAGGTTTATAATGATCAATGAATTTCAGAAAGTTGGTAGTGTTTGAACTTTTTGGGGCATTTTAGTGAGGAAAATTGCATTTTTCACTAACCAGAATAATTGATTCGAAATACTTCATACCCTTTTACCCATTTTGAATTTATTTTTCTTAAAGACAAATACAACTTACACATGCAGACAACTTAAGCATCCATAGATGAAGATGCCGGTTGCAGGGTAGAATAATGAATGTCTGGATGTCATTTACCAAAACACCCTGTAGATGCCGCCGTTTTATACAAACGTTATGGGGTGTATACTGTATGTGTATATATGTATATTTTTACAATTATGACAACAATGTTGTATATATATGTTGATTTTTCTAATGATATTATTGTATATCCTCTATGTACCGCAAAACGCGGTTAGAGAGTAATAAAGTTCATATTCGTATTCGTTAGCATTTGGATCACCCTGTTAATTGCTTTCTCGAAATGACATTATCCAATGAACCTTTTTTTAAATTCGCTATAAACAGCTGTTTTTTATTGTCTCCATTCATCCAGGTAAATCCGTAGTAACATTGAGAGTAATGACCTTAATGATGCATTATATAAACAACAAAGCGAAATAGATAAATTGCAATGAAATCTCAACAAAGACGATAACAAATTAAACATCAATAATCCATAATTAACCCATTCACACTCAGAGTTCCATTACAAAGTTTCGTCTGCTACTCTCATACTCTTGAAAATAACTTGGGAATTAAGCAAGAGTTCACAAAATATTTGAAGTAGAGTGGTTGTTTGGCTTCTGATTGACATTTCTCCTTCAATCTTTTTTCCAAAAAATGCTTTTGTTTGAGAAGTATTACCTAAATTGTCAGGCCTATTTTGGCCGCTCAAAGTGTGAACGGGTTAATCCAATGAAACTTCCTGCAAATGTGTTAATGCCAGAATACACAGCATCGTCCCTACTCTATTATTATCTGGACTGGACATATGGTGTGATACCTGGATATTTCTCAATGACAAAGCAATAGTTTGAAAAAATAGTTGACAGAACTCACAGAAGGGTTTTTGTTGCTGTTTGTTTTAACTGAATTTTCAAATATCAAAACTTTAATTTTCAAAACTTCTCTTTCAATGTGTTTTGTTCAAAGTTGAAATACCACGTACGCACTTCAGATGGGAAAGGGTTAATACGGCTAATACTCACAAGACAAACTCTAATGCAACACATAGGAGAATGGACATCCTTTTTATTAATATATATTTTTAATTTCTGCAATGCACATGCTTAAATCGTAAACGTAGGAAAAACCATAATAGTACCAAATACACACTCACTGGTAGATTTCAAATACCTCATATTTCTTAGCAATTCCAATTCTTCTTTTTTTCTTTTTTTTTCTTTTGTTTTGTTTTTCAATACAGGCTATACTGAGTATTGGGTTTTAGAGTGGGAGAAGAAACAGGGGTGACCTTTAAAGCATAAGCTTATTGTATAGTGTTACATTACCATACGGAGTGAGATTTTTTGGGAAGCCAAATTGCTAGGAACTTTTTGACTTAAAGTGTAACTCCACCTACAAAATTAAAAAAGATATGTTTTAGAGCTCAGTGTCACCTTTCTCAGGACACCTTGATTACAATTGTACTCCGCAAATTGACTGAGATATTTAAGTTTGTATCTTGAAAAATACAGCAAATTTACTGCCTCAGCTGGTCCATGGGGACACCATCTTGGAGCTTATCAGAAACAGGAAGTGACGTCATACTGCTACATCCAGGCTGCTCAGGGCCATTCAGAACTGAACACCCTAACACATTCTGTCATTAGTAAATGACTTGCAAAGAGGATAGTGGTGTATCAGACTCAGCAAACAGAGGCACCGTGTCTCAGTATATACCTATATGGTGCAATTTTATTTTCTAGAGGTATACCAGGTTCTGTGTGGCAAAAGCAATGAGGGAAAAGAGACCTGCAGTAAAGGGGCTATGGATGAGCTTTAGGGCTCTAGAGATTCTACCAGTTTACAAATTAGCCTGGTATTTAGTACTCTTACAATGTCCTGACACTGTTATCTTGTGATGAAAGGAAGTTTACAATTAGTAAGCTGTGTGTATATTGTCATGTAGAGTGTGTCGGGTGCTCAGGAATTGACTGCAATACATATTAATCTCAAAGGAATTGCGTCTGCTCTATAGTCTCATGCTTTACCTAGGAGGTTAACTGCAATAAACATCCTCTGGGCACAATTATTTCCAATTGCAGTCAGCCTAGTTACTGTTAGGAAAACACAAGTATTTGAAGTACAATTGTGAAACCAGACAGCCTATAAACCATCTTCCAATTATATTGTGATGATGTTTAGTTCATATTAGCTATATATTACTTCTAAACTAATGCCTACAATTTAAACAGAAATACGGCAAATATAACATATTTTTAATTTTGTTATTGTATGACAGAAAACTATTATTATTATTAGTGTATTCTTCCGATAGTTGGAGGGGGAAGTCAGTGAACATCCTTTTCTGGCATTCAGAACTTCCCCCACTTAATCTTAATGTTCCTTGCCTTTAAATGTGACCATATATTGATCATATTTTTGGCGGTTCAGACCGTATATTGATCGTGTTTTCACTGGTACATGCGCTTATTTCCAAAATCTTTGTTGCATCCAAACTGGAAGCTTGACAATTCACCATCTTTGTGCTCAGTTTTTGAGCTGTCCACAGTCACGGTCTTAGGGTTCAACTTTCCTAGGGGCATATGCCCCTAGATTTTGCTGTGGACTCCAAGATTGTTCAAACTAGGGGCCCAAAATAGTTTGTATCATAACCAGAAATCCAATTATTGGCCAATAGTTTTTGTCAAAAGACCTTTTCGGGCCTCTGGCCTCAAATCTAAGTGTCAGACCCTGGCCACTAGAGCTAGCCCCTAAGCTCCCTCACTCTCTCCAGGAAGTCACAGCATGTCATCACACGCATCTAATTAACATCACTAATTAGGTTCCCTCTGAGCAAACATGGCAGCCCCCATAAAGTTACCTTTAAATGGTATTATCTCAGTTTATCTGCTGAGTACAATTGTAATCAAGGTGTCCTATGAAAGGTGAGATTGAGCTCTACAACATATCTTTTTTAATTTTGAAGGTGGAGTTACACTTTAAGCTATCTTGCTTTCCATGCAATAGTTATTGCTTCGAGACTAATAAATCCAAATCGAAAAAAAATCCAAGTTAAAGAAGATTTTGCACCTACTTTTCCTCCAGTTGTAGAGTTGTTATAAGTTAGTATGTTATAAGTTTATTTTTATGGTCTTTATTTTTCTCAGTCCGCCAATCTTTTCAGTCGACTTTGTTTCCGTGTAGTCCATTTCAGTTTTTCATATTCGAAAAAAATCTAAATCAATGAAAAGAGTCGGACTATTCACCTTATGGTCAAAAAGTAATCAGTCTTGATAAAAAATTAAATCGCACAAAAGAATGTCCTTCCTTTGGGGGGGGGGGGGCTAGGCCAGGCACGAGCATTAGTAACCGAAAATACAGGGCGTCCCCAAAAAATGCAATCCTCCATTTAAGCATTATTTCTTCAAAATAACTCAAGTAACATCAAAAATGACTTCATGGTTGAAGAGAATGATATCTTAGAGATAATATGTTGCAGTTTCAAGCAAATCCGATCATCCAAGACAAAGCTGTGAGGCAAAGTTTAACCCCTCTATCATTTCACTCCAACACAAGGTAAATTTCCAATGCATGGTTGTATACTGAGCAAGTAAGTGACGCTGCTATTTTTAGCATGCAGCTCTGGCTGGACACTCAAAACAAGTCTTCACCATAGGTTTTACATTGCGTTGGAGTGAAATGATATAGGTGTCAAATCTTGCTTCACAACTTTGACATGGATGATCGGATTCGGTTGAAACTATAACAGTTTATCTCTAAGATATCATTCTCTTCAACCATGAAGTCATTATTGATGTTACTTAAGCTTGTTTGCAGAAATAATGGGAAAAGGGGAGGATTGCATTTTTTGGGACGCCCTGTATGGCCATAGAATTGTACTGTGATAAAGCAAGTTACAAGTCTTAGGTTATGCCGTTATGGGTATATACAGCAAACAAAACAGAAGACGTGTATCTTGTTTTATCACCAATTTATTACAGTTTATTATCTCATTTTCAGTGACAAATGGCCCTGTGGTTCAGATACCGGTATCCTGGTGTGTCAATAAATATTCGCAATCCGGGCCTTCTTTCGCACTATCGTCAGTTCGGTTAGCAGCAGATATCAAAAGCATTCGAAATAAGTTGCTGTTGTAAAGTAATCCCAAGACGTGCAACTCAATTCCAGGTAACTTCTATAGACAATTTCCCCACAATATGAACAATCAGGATGATAGCAATGTCTTCGAAAAACAAAACTCCAGATTTCCTAAAAGAGAACCCTTTCCCATGAACAATCACTACCACAGATGGTCAGAAATCAGTTCGTTCAAAACACGATAGATGGCAGCACCTATTTCTGTCAGTGTATGCATTCAAGTTAGGCATGGCATGGTTCATAAAATTATATTACTCAATTCATTTTCCCCATCTATTTAAAGTGTTCATATCGACATCACACGACCCCGCAAGGGACACACCTTATCAGGTGGGCAATAGGAGTTGGCACTTGCCGGGGAACCCTGAGCTGGTGTGGCACCTAGTTCAGACATAAACCCTACATATTTTACCGTTTCTGTTATCCTCCTATCCCATATGACGTAGGCTTACATGCATCAAATAGACATCAACAATAACGACATCAGATGCATAAGTAAGGTTCAATATTGTTGAACTAGTGTGGCACCCTGCTAGTCTCAGAGAAGAAGGGGCATGAGTGGATCTGTCTATTGATACCCTGCATCCAAAATATCCCTTGGTCCTCTTTAGATCTGAAGGCTCTTCCTCTTTTTATCTTTCACCTAGAATAATTATGGTTTGTCATTGTTCTTCAACAATGACAAAGGGCCATTTTTTGCTAATATCTTATGGCACTAAATGACCTCTGTGTGTCGATGTGCCTTTAAACGCGCATTCATTTATTCATTCGATATCACACGTTATGAACCCTGAGAAAATAGCAACAGATGGCTGTGGACGTAAAACAAGTTTGTTGATTTTTTTAGAAAAAGTGTTTGAACAAAGATCGCTCATGTAGAGGTGAGTGCCACAGTCTGAAAAGTAAAGGAGAAAAAACGAATGAAAAGTGTGTTTAGTTTGATTTCTAATCGGACCCGAAGTGTACTTTTACAAAAGGGACACTAGGGCATGGGTTAAGAAACCAAACAAAACGCGCCTGTTATTGGTTTTTCCTTTATATCTCAGAATGTGGCAGACACATGTGGCTCATACCTAATTAACTCTATTGGTTGAGTAGGGAACGCCGCTGAGGTGTTGGGATGCCCTGATAGACAAGTGGTCTAAGGCATTGCTACTTAACACTTTAGAGAAAAAGATTAACTGACTGAAATCCATATTGTATGTTCTAATGACTCGCGCTACATTACAATACTGTAAATAGCTTCCCCTGATCAGATATCACAAAATATCTATCAAGGTATTTCTAATTCTTGTTTATATGTTTGTGTGTTCACTTATTCATAGCACTATATTTTGTTATATGTATGATTCTTTGTAAATCGAAAGTTTACAGTCAATAAATATACATACATACATACACTGACTGCTTGCTGTCAGTCCATTGGCAGAGTTCGAATCTGACTCGAGACGTGGGTGGCCAGTGACATGGAGCTAGACAGTGTTTTGACAGTTTTATTTCACCATTGACAATTCGCTAGTTAAGAATTTTCCGCAGAATGACAGGAAAATGACGAAAAAACGAAATTTCAAATTCCTTTGCGATGTGAACACCACTACCAAAGGCCTGCCCTGTGGGCCGTGCGGTCTAAGGCGTTGCCATTGACTGCTAGCTGTCTCTCACCACTGTCCAAGTTCGAATCCCACATGGACATGTGAGAAAGTTACCAGTGACTTGGGGTTGGGCTGTGGTTTTCGCCAGGTACTCTGGTTTCCTCCACCAGTTACAACTGGCTAGCCTAACCCCAAGTCGCTGGTAACTCTCACATGCCCCGGGTGGGATACGAACCCGGCCAGTAGTGAGGGACAGCTAGCAGTCAGTGCCAATGCGTTAGACTACACGGCCATCAGGGCAGGCCCCCTGAATACCTCTGAAAGGCCATGATGTTTTTCTCATCTCTATCTGATGTGACCCATATCTCACTTTCTAAGAGGACTGTAGGAAAAACCACTACCCAGAATATCAGGTTGCTGGTCATTATGTTTATCCTACTCTCCCTGATACCTAGTCCGTGTGAGAAAGTTCACAGTGACTTGGGGTTATGGGAAGGTTTTCGCCGGGTACTCCGGTTGCCTCCACCAGTTACAACTGGCTAGTCACGACTTAGCCGCAATATGGCAGAGAAAGTGAGTGACGAGAAACGAGATTCCAAATACCTAGTCCGGCAGACGCTCGTCAGAGGCCTCCTCCCTTTACTTATTTGATCTAAAACCCTGCTATCATCATCTACAAAAGGCGGTGACTTAATACCAACGTGGTCGAAAGGCTTTTTTTCACACACCTTTTCACTTCCAAGTTAAATTAAAGACTCTAAAGTCTGTTTTTTTTATTCATTTTGATAAAGAGGCGGATATAGATTTTTGCAAATTCAATAAAGGTTTGCTTTTTAAACATTTCGGTAAAGGAAAAGCAGTCATACAATTACCTATTTTGGTAATAAAATAAAGGGATTACAAAACTCGAAACGTTTGTATATTGAGTATATAGAGAAAAGGAAAAAGTAAGAACAAACACATTTTCTTTTTGTCACTTCATTTTACCTTCACCCGGTATAAAAATAGTGGTTACATAACTTACATAAGAATGTTGGTAAACAGTACGATATATATATATATATATATATATATATATATATATATATATATATATATATATATATATATATATATATATATATATATATATATATATATATGTATATATATATATATATATATATATATATATATATATATATATATATATATATATATATATATATATATATATATATACATATATATATATATATATACACACACACACATATATATATATATATATATATATATATATATATATATATATATATATATATATATATATATATATATATATATAAACAGTGTTATCTGCTAAATTGAACATCTCCGCACAATAAACTCCTTCCTACGTTGAAAACCTTTTTCATTAACATGACCTTCCTACGTTGAACACTTGTCTACCTTGAACATTGAATACCACAATCTGGTCCCATTTAAGCACTCCTGTGTAAATTGAACACTTTTTATTGAATTTCTATCTAGATAAAATCTGATTTAGGAATATATATATATATATATATATATATATATATATATATATATATATATATATATATATATATATATATATATATATATATATATATATATATATATATATATATATATATATGTGTGTATATGGTCTTAGTTTTGCTGGTATTAACATCAAGTTCAACATCTCAGGCCATATTGCGACAAGATGGAGTCCGGGACTTAAGAAGAAATCCCCTCCTATTTCTCAAAGCAGAATACTATTATTGAAGAACGTATGTATTTTTGTACGTAATCGGGAAAATCTGGTCACAAAACAAACTTGTGAGGTTGGAGTCCTTCTTGCTGATAAGTCCTAACTTTAAGGGGTGCACAGACACCGCGTCCTGGGTGTCTGCGTACCAGGTCCACGGCGTGTCCCTATCAGTATAATAGTTCCAATTATAGTAAAAGTCCCCTTCCTCTATTTCATGTGCCTCTGTCAGGCCAAATATAATAGTGGCAACCGCCATTTCGTGCCAGAGCCTTGCGCTCCGCATCAATTCAGCAAGGTGCAGAAATCGTTTGGAATACGTTTGGGGCACATAGTAAAAGTCTGCCCAACCTTGTGGAATAGCGGTTCTACCACCAAACCTCGCTTTCAGGTTATTCCAAGCTCCCAGTGATAACTTAGAGTGTCGTGCCAGAAGCATGCTTGCAGCAATGAGTTCCTTTTTGTATCGTTTGTACCATGGCCATCGCTCTCCTTCATAATCGCACTCCACAACGAGACCATCTTCTTCAGAATCAAAACATTCAATTCCGTCACGCAGCTGAAAATCGTAGAATTTATGGGGAATGCTCTCGTACCACCAGAATTTGTCCGGGTTCATATCTTTCGTGTTCCAATGGTGAAATATTACGTCATCCGCCATGTAGACGTATCCTCGCATCTTTGGTGCGTGACGCATCGCAGCCTCCACGCACCAAAATGGCGTCTCCATTGGAGACATTTCGAGCGTGCTGAAATCATACAGAATATACTGGGCGTTGAATACGATACTGCTCTTCGTTTCCGAAAAGAAATCAAGAGTTATTGTTAAATTCCGAACTTTGCCATCCTCTGTCTCTGCTCCGTATGAATCAGGGCCAGTATCGAATCTCATCTGAAATAACTTGAATTGCACAGTCTGAGTTGCGTTAAAAGGTACGTTTGGGCAGTACAGTATGTTGGGAAATGCCGGACGATAGAGAGCTTCAATAAAAGGTATCGATTCGTAGTGGATAAAATTGAAACCGACAATTAGATATTTGTCCGAATGAACTACTCCGGGTTCCGTGAGGTCGGACGCAGAAATTGTCTTATTGTCAATTTCAAATGTTCCACATGTTTCTTTTACTATTTCGTACATTTTGGTAGTTGGAGAGGATTTTCGCTCTTGATTTGAAACATCTTCAATGTTGTTGTTTTTGTTTTTGTTTTTGTTGTTGTTGTTGTTGTTGTTGTTTACACCGGCCTGGTCCGCTGTGGCGAGGTCTCTCGCTGGTCTCTCTAGCCGGTCCAGTCCTGAGCCATCTCGTCTTGTAGGGTTGATGGAAACCTGCAGAGAAAAACAAAAATATGAAATTATAATCATGTCGAATTAGTATTTAACCAGTGCTTATTTATTTTGTTTCTTTATTTTGTCGTATTCTTGATTTAACCCTTCTAATGCTGATGCTACTTTCGTCATAATCACAATGATGCAAAGATCTTTGAAAACTATCTAAACCCTGCCATGTTGGTATTAATTGGATAGCTCTCGCCGAGTTCTCTCATATGAGCTTTTTTGCATCATTTTGTATAGGCAAAATTAGCCACTAGCAGCAAAAGGGTTAATCATTTTCTTTTGACTTCATTTTCCTCAAGTATAACTATCAAGCGTTATTAACTCTTACATTTAACACTTTAGTATAACATATCCTAAAAAACATTATACGCATTATCTACTCAGCAGTATTGTCGTATTGTATATCTATTGACTTTATCAGCATGATATAAAAGTATACAAATACAGAAAAAAGTAATCAAATTGCAAAAATATAGTGTAAGAAAAAGGACATCTTAAACCTCTCCAATGCTAAAGCTAAAGGTCCAAAGCTCAAACAAAATGTTTGTAGTCATTGGATAGTCATGCTGAGAACTCTCAGATAAGTACCCACATGCCAGGGTTTCAGTATTTTTTTTTAGTTTTTTGCCTAATTTTGTATTAGCCAAATTAACCAACACCAGCACAAGGGTAAATACATACTACATAGTGTTATAACATAAAATTATACTCTATGAAAGTAAAGGAAATTAAACGATCGTTAACACATAATATTGATCGTCCGTTTTATATCTATACATATCTAGTTTACCGAACAGCCCATTGGTGTCGCAACCCTCAAGATTACTTTAAGTCTAGCGAAGAATAGTTTCTACCCTATACTATAACACCCGGTAATCATGAGGTATTTAATCCAATGCCCTCGTTTTCCGTATTGCTTTGCTGTACATGGAGACTATCCGTACTCCAGCAATTTCCCACAATAGGATCATGTCGGCTTCTTCCACGTCCTCTATAGGCTACCCTAGTAACCTTATGAGGTTTTTGCTTAGGTCTTGTGCAAAACTTATGGCCACCAAAGCATCAACTTTATACACTTCTTCAAAAAGAATTATACCAATAAGCAATATACTACCTCAATCATACCGTTTCTTTAATTAACCCTTCCAATGCTTAGGCTACTTTCGTTCAAAGCACAAGGATGCAAAGATTTTTGAAAATCATCTAAACCCTGTCATGTTGGCATTCATAGGAAAGCTCTCGGTGAGTACTATCAGATGAGTACCCATATGCCAGGGTTTCAATCATTTTTCAGTTTTTTTGCATCATTTATTATTGGCCAAATTAGTCACCAGCAGCATGACGTCCTTAACCAGCCTGGTGATATTGGTGAAATCTTTCAGTCAAAAGCATGTTTGTGAAAATGTTTGAAAGAGAAGTGCTAATCAGAGCAATACCAACAACTCTCCATCAAATATTTTGTAAAATCATTATCAACTCAAAATTCACCAAGAAAAGAATCAAAGTTCCAGACGACATTCTTAAAATTCTCATCAAGAGCTATGAATAAGCATCACGTAAGGGGCACAATACGAGCTATTTTTATTCAGTGCTATCGTTATAAGCATTACTTACAAGCCGTCTTACTATAAAATTACTTTAAGTTAAACGCACTCGTTGACATTATGCTTCGTATAGAACATCTTAGTTGGCTAGGTGCCAATACTTTCGGTTGAAACGTTCCAAATGTATGTGGTGTCTTTGGAGAATCTCAGACAAACATAGCAAACCAATACCGAATTGTAATCCACTATAAGGCTAGTTAACTCTTTTGACCATTCAAGTTTTAAAAATGACCAAGGTATTGAGTAGGTTTCCAACTTTAAAATCTGGTCAAAACACTGTTACATCATCATTAATGCATCTAACTTTACTTTTCCTGTGAAAAGCTTAAATGCATAATGCCTTTGCTTATGAATTTTGTATCGCCACTCTCGCTTCTAACCTTGAGGTAGGTATCCTTACAAAGGTCCTTCCCTCAATATCATATCCAGCAGCGATCCCGAGAGCCCGATATTTCTACTTCTAGCTAAGTCACCAATACCACCGATTTAACCCATTAATGCTTAAGAATTCCTACAGGCTTATCGTCTGGATATTATATACTTTTGGCAATTACTTTGAAATTGAGAAAGATTTTGCAAAATATTTGAAGGAGAGTTGTTAATAATGTTTGATTAACATTTCCCAATCGAGCATTTTCCAAACTATCAAAATATCAGGCTGCTTTAAGCCTCTTTAAGCATGAGTTGGTTAACAATTTAGTCTTAGAATCGCGCAGGTGACCCTTGAAATGAAGAGTTTGTTGTTGCAGTGAATCCGAATTGGCTCCTATACTAGTTTTTATTAATGGATGGTAATATCATAAAGCAAATAACCAAAGTTATAAATATCAGGTTATGCACATATGTCGGCTGGCAACAGTGAAGCCGTTCACTCACCCACTCAATACCGTTACATGTCCTACGTATAACATTTCGTGGCAAGTAATGCAGGATTAGCTTTAAACATATAAATGCCACCCCCTGATATTGTTCTTGTTTCCGTTTCCCTATTTGCTGTATGGGGCTCTATTAAGGTATGTGTGTTGGGGGGGGGGGGGGGGGGGGTTATAAGCCTACCTCCCAGGCCAAATGTCGATGTCATCGCGTCTGGATAGATGGCAACGCGGTATAGTAGGAGGGTAGTTGGAAACTATACAGCCACTCGTGTGGCAACAAGCCTTTATGTAGTATAGGTGCAGACATACATTCATATAAGATAAAGTAAAAACACAGTAAAGCCTATAGCTAGGCTAGGTGGGGGGGGGGGGTGGGGGTTACACCGCTTGCATGGAGAGACTGGGCTCTAATGATGAACCCAGGAAACTCCACAAAGTTATACATATATATATAAATATATAAATAAATATATATATATATATATATATATATATATATATATATATATATATATATATATATATATATATATATATATATATATATATACATATATATACACATATACATATATATATATACTAGTATATATACACATATACACATATATACACATATACCCTGGTTTCTGGTACTATCGATTTACAATCTTTTTTAGGTAGGGGCACGATTCCATCAGATTTGTAAAGGTAATCTATAGATGGTTGTCCCTGGCCTCGGCTTGCCATTGGCCTGATCCATCATCACGTTCTCAGTAACCCATAGATATCTCATAACCCTGATCGATAAAAGATTTACACTCTTGGCTATTTTGTCTTCATGGTACGAGTACGATGGACCAAGTTTGAAAGAGAAAATAAATCTAAATTTAGTTTCACCCCCGTTTATTAGGGAGAGGAAATAATTTTAGATTTAATAATTATTATGGTACTCATCTAAAAGTACTCAGTGAGAGCAATCCAATGAATACCAACATGACATATATGTTTTTCAAAATTCTGTGCGTTCTTCTGCTTTGGACGTACGTAGCCTCAGCATTGGAGGGGTTAAATATCTAGCCAAAGCCACTTTTATTATCGTGTTTGTCACTCGGGTACGATGTCAATTTCCCATAGAAGTTCCCCTTGGCCTCTCATTATGTATGCTATCGACCCGACAGCGATGCCAATACCCTGGTTTCTGGTACTATCGATTTACAATCTTTTTACGGGGCTAAGGGTCTAGTGTAGACATCCTCCTGGCCTACCTTTTAGGAACCTGGAGATACACCTAGTTACAGGATTATGCTGCTTTGAGGTGTGTTTTGGGACAGGGCTTTTAACTGGCTTGCAATGGTACCCATCACCTTAAGTGTACCTACCCAGTGTATGGTGAGAAGGAGGGCCGCGATGAGGAATCCACGTAGTAATAGGGCAGGACTCCTTAGCGAGACAGCCATTCTGATGCTGCTGCTACTGCCGATCACGACTTTCCTACGACTGGTGAACAATTAAGTGTACACGTCGCTAACACTGCCAATCAAAGAACGCAGCCACAACAGTATATTTACACTAGTTTCAGCCCACTCGCACCCAAATGCCTTGCTGTAACCTACATACCCTTTTACGTGTCACTGTGATGCCCAAAATAACTTTCGCACGACTTGGGGGCCATCACGATCGTGACGCTGTTTACGGTTGACGAAAGATGAACCCGACCATTCATGCCAGGTAGAAGTAGATCTCAATTGAATGCCCTAAGTTTCCAGGTACTGAGTATGAGGATGTCTTCTCTGAGGCAGACGCACACTTAGCCTAGTCAGGCCAAGAATTTTTTATCAATTTAAATTTTTTAATCAATTTAAATATTTGACATGAAGACTATTCCGACTTAAAAACTGCGTCTACCCTTATTTAGTTCTTAAATTGCTCAACAGGTGGCCCACAGTAAGATGTGAACACGCACACATACATGCATACATAGACGTGTGAGTGCACTCACACATAGATAGATAGGTAGATAGATAGTAGAAAGATATATAGAAGACAGAAATACAGGCAGACCGACAGGTAGATAAATAATATACATTGTTAGATATATATCTTCTGTAAAGTTGTCGGGTAAAAATAAAGTTTTATATACCCAACCTGTATAGAGGGATAGTAAAAACGTTTTATGGAGTGGTCGGGAAGAAATACATATGTATATACCCTCCCCAAAAGACAGACTTGGAAAAAAGGTTTTTTATTTGCTCTTTCACACTTGGTCCATCACATCTGCAACAGTTTTCCATGATTCCAGTTCCACATTTTACAACGTGCCATTTCCAATAATAGAACAGACAAGTGGGTCTCTCTACTTTTCTGGTTGATTAGCGTTTATGATAGTTTATGCATAACCAATATCTTTATTTGCAGTATTTGATGATAACGGAAATTAGGAAATATGTTTTTCATATATTTGATGAGAAATAGCATCCTTGTAGATAAATAATTACATTGTCAAAGTGTGGGTCATATTTGCAACTTATGGCAGGTTTTATGAGCAGCCCGATCACGACATATTTTCATATCCATCACAGGGGGAAAGGCTGTCCGCCTGGCAAGGCCAGTATTCGAGCGAAATTAGCATATCACGCCAATATTCGAGCAAACCATGTGGTTGAGTGGAATTTGCTGTCATATTTTCTTGGGAATTCCTAGTAAGTACAACATTTCATCATTATTTGATAAGACCTCCAGTTAGACAAGTATCTTAACCTGCTACAGTCAAGTTTTTAGTGTCAAGCTTATGAGATAAAGGAGGATACTAGAGCGATTTCATGTGATGTAGCACCTTCAAATGCTGACATGTGTTACTTTAAATACTTCTTAACCCATAAGTGTTAGTACTACAAAGTTTTAGTAATTTTCAGGGTAATCTTAAGAGTCTTTTCTCATTACCTACCAATTATGGTGTCTTTCCATGAATGATAAATAGATACAAATATTACAAAATGTTTTAGTTCCTATTGCTATCTGGTGAGTTTCACTGTACGCCTACCCTTCGAGCATGTACGCCTACTCTTCGAGCACATTTCAGCAACTGTACGCCTACACCTCGAGCAAGTGACTCACATCTAAGTAAAGATTTGACCATTTACCACCATCTAACTTCAACAAAATATGTTTCAGGTGTCGGTAAACATGACTGAATACAAGTGCTACAGTTGTGATGCTGAGAGTCCTGATCCAGCTGTGATACTGGCACATACTATCATTCACCATCCAGACAAGCCTCTGTCAATAAGAGTTAAATGTGTACATCATAGCAGAGTTGCCTTCCGTTCATTACACTATCGACACATCCCCAGAAAAATTGAGGAGAGACATCAACCAATATGGATTTCACCCAACAGTTTGAAAGTATGGATAGCAGATCATGAGGATGCTGACCAAGTTTTTGACAAAGAAGAGGTTATGAGCCCAACACCGAAGAGATTACGAAAGGTTCAAGATGATATAATACATGATGGGAAGGTGACTAAAAACTTGGATCTCACAGGAGATGATGTGGAACACGATGAAAACCTTGAAGACATATCTCCTCTCACCAGTGATGCCTCCTGTCAAGTGTCACCACAGGGACTCTCAATGGACTTGGAAGAAACATATGCCCAGTTTGTTGAGTTACTACCTGCAGTCCTTAAAAATCTGAAGCAAGCAGGAAAACTCGATGGCTATACAAAGTTCATGGAAATGATAGCTTATGACAGGTTCCCAATGGATAATATAGCACACTTGCTATTTCTTGATGTTATAGAATGGTTTTCTCTTGAAAACGGGGCAGCAATGCGGTATAATGATAAGGTCAAGATGTTTTGGAGGCTAGGTTGGCGCCTTTTTCGTGGATAGTTTCTCCGCCTAATGGGTGGACCCAGAGTACAAGAGGATGCCGATAGTGATACACTGTCTAAAGATGCAAAGGTGAACTTCATTGTTCCCTCAGAGATATCTTTGAGGGTTACAAAATGTGACTCAGATTTCCTCAATCCCGGTGTTATGATTGATTTTTTGAACAAGTACATCAAAGGTGCTGGGCCTGAAGCTATAGCTTCAAAAACGTATAAAGTATGTGTTGATGGGAAGAAGATAAACAATAGCAAAAGAGGCGACCAGGCTAAGGTAGACTTATTCGGTCATGAAGGTCCACCAACAAAAAAAGAGAATGATCTACAACAAGAAGCTAAAATTCAAATGATAAAAGATTTGATAGCATTTTTTGAGAACACAGATCAGAATCTGGGAGGAATCCAAACCAAAAGAAAGAGTGGTGTCATGAAAGATTTTGTGAATTAGTAACTCTACTAAGCCAGAATTTTGTGTTTTTGATAACTATGGTGTATGCATGAGAAGTTCCACCACGAAATTATATAGGTCTGTTGCTTAAAACAGTAATACATGACTGTTTAAGTTGGGTTTAGTTTGATTTTGCTCGAGGAGTGGGCGTACTGTGCTTGCAGAGTAGGCGTACAGTGCCTCGAAGTCGCTCGCGCTGTAGGCGTACAGTGAAGAGATGGTTGTGCAACTTTCAAAAAAATATTATAAATTCTAAGCTTCAGTTTGTTTAAATATTCTTACATATTTTAGTTCCTAAGAACCTCTAATCAATGGTATAGCTATTTGTCTTCAAATGATAGGTAAATTTGAATAAGGGAGCAATTTGTGTGGAACCTACGAAAAACTAGGACATAATTGACCATTAAAAAAATACTGCTGGGTATTTTGTTGTCATTTTTCACATGGAGGATGGTTTACTTACAACAAATGGTTCATGAATGGTTCTTAAATGTTTAAACACTAAATCTGTGATTTATTAGCTGTTCAATGTAAAAACCGTTAGAGTATCGCTCGAATACTGGTACAGTATTCAAATTTGCTCGAATACTGGCCTTGCCAGGCGGACAGCCTTTCCCCCTGTGTCCATTGCCATCTTGCTTCGGAGTGACCTCTTCTGGCAAAAATCGACACTATTGTGGGAGTGAAAGTCGCTAACGTGGCAAATTAAAACATCAGTGACCTGTTGCACATTGATACTATGCCAGTACCCAGATAGGGCCCCGTTGAAAGAGGTACTGGGAGGACAGTACAATTACAGAGAAGGAGGACGGCAAGTGTTGCGGCATGGCGCTAAAGGCCGCAGGAGGAGTAGAAGTTGTCGATGTAGTAAGGATCCGTGCGCCCAAAAAGTGAGTGGCGGGCGCACGGATCCAAGCCCAAAGTACAGGTGGTAGGTACATGGATAGGGCACTGATCAGCATGTAGGGACGTGTGAAAGGGCAGATAGAAGGTAAATGGGTGGGAGTTGCATAAAGTAATAGTCATGTGCAGCAAGTGTGCATGCAAGTGACAATACAATACCAACGTCATAGGGAACTTAATGGAACATTTCCTTCATCAACAGATATAAATTAATACTTACACCCATTAAACTTCACAGAGCTCAATTTTTATATGAAGGCTAGGCATTACTTACATCCATTAAACTATAGATTTTCTCGAAGAAATTCCCAACTTCACAACTGTGGAAATGTTTATTATAACTCAAAGATAAAAGATCGTTTTTAGTCAAGGCCCAACATTAAGTCATCGGCCCTTATAGCGAACGGCAATTCAGCGGATTTGACCAAAAATTCATTTTAGTAAAGTAAAGTAAAATCAAAATAAAGCCACCGTTAGATAGAGGAAGTAATATTTCTAAGAATCACACAAAGCACTAGGCAGATGGAAAAGATGTTAACAGTTGCGGGCAGACGGAATGGATCCCGCGATCCCATGTCTCGTAGGCAAGCGCTCTAGCCATAACGCCACGGCGACTTGTGTCAAGATCGTAGTTTGAAAAGAGAACTATATTGATGAAATCCCGTAACTCTATTTGGGATTGTTCCTAGCATTCCGAGTTTTCAGTTTAGTCTTGTCATTTACGTGACTGACAACCAGAGTAAATCTTTGAAAAGGACCTCTAGGCCACGTTTATCAATGACCCCACATATTTACATACGGCCCGAAACTGATCATTACCTACCTTCGTCATGCGAGCCGGTAAATATCCAAATCAAATATGGCGCCTGTTGTCTAACTACTCCCAAAGGGCTCGCCATCACTGGAATGTCGTTAGAACCCAATAAGGAGCGCCAAAATAGCACAAAATTTGTTTTTGATCTATTAATCTAATGCCTTTTCAAATAAATGAACAATAGTAATTCTATCAATACGCCTTTACATATCGTTAACTTTGTGGCATCGCAAGCATCGCAATCCAATTTTGCCTATACTATGAACTTGCTATTCTGAGGTTCAGTTAGTTACAATTGTTGCCGTTTCACTTTTGCGGCGCTGCACGCCGGGTATGAACATTAGCGTACGCCTTTACATGTCGTTAACTTTGTGGCATCGCAAGCTTCGCAATCCAATTTTGCCTATGCTATGAACTTGCTATTCTGAGGTTCAATTAGTTACATCTGCTGCCGTTTCACTTTTGCGGCGCTGCTCGCCGGGTATGAACATTAGCGTCCAGGGGAGGAGTGACGGGGGACAGAGCGGCCCACCTGCCTGTTTTTGATACGTGTGTTATTAGATGGGTTAGGGAGAGTGAATTAAAATTAGTAATGAAACGCCACGGGGGACGAGTTGGCATTATACCGCTTTTTCCATTTTTTTGTGACAAAACATTCGACTCTGTCATCCAAACCAGGCAAACATCTTGGGAGCACTACTACGTGTATGTATAAACATACCTTTTAACTCATCTCCACAAAATGTTGATTTTGCCCATAAGTCCCATTGTAAAATTTGACCGTTGACAACAATACTAATCTCGCGCGTACACTAGTTGGTGTCTGATCTCATCTCGGCTCCTGATGAGTGGAATCATTGAGTGTCACTGTCTCGCCGATACAGGACAGGCATCTGGTTGACCTGTTAACGTCATAATTTTGCCTATCTGAAGCTTTGCAGAATTTTCCGAATCTAAGTTTACCGGTAGCGTCTGGACGGTAAATATCTACAAATTCAAATCATCGGTAAATTAACAGGATTTTTATATATATATATATATATATATATATATATATATATATATATATATATATATATATATATATATATATATATATATATATATATATATATATATATATATATATATATATATGTATATATATATATATATATATGTATATATATATATATATATATGTATATATATATATATATATATATATATATATATGTATATATATATATATATGTATATATATATATATATATATGTATATATATATATATATATATATATATATATATATATATATATATATATATATATATATATATATATATGTATACATATATATATATATATACATATATATGTATATATACATATATATATATATATACATATATATATATACATATATATATATATATATATATATATATATATATATATATTTATTTATATATATATATATATATATGTGTGTGTAGTTTTTAGCTCTCTGCTACAGACATCCGTGTGGACGTCTGATTATTTTGAAAATATCTATATGGAATGAATAGTACAATGCTACTACTACTACTCCTGCTGCTGCTGCTGCTGCTGCTGCTGCTACTGCTGCTATTTCCTCTTCGTTCTTCAGTGTTCCTGTTTCCCGAGAACGATCCGATCAAAGACAGAGTTGCGACGGTTTTGACTTTTGATCGATTCAGACATCACTGACTTATTCAGACATTTTTAAAAGATAGAGAAAACATTTCACCTGTGAAGATGTGAACACTCTCGTCCGCTCAATCGAGGGAGTTCAGTCTAGGGGTGTCCAACTGTCGCAATGTTGCACCAGTGTGCGACAGGGGCTTCAAAACGTGCGACGAACCGAAATCTTTAAGGATTGTTTAACTGGGATTTTTCTTGGCAAAGTATGAACAATTGAGCCTATCAGATACGTTGCTTGAATAACTTTTGATACAAATTGTTTTTGAAAACCAGTGAACTTCATTTAGAAATATTGTTTATTGATTGGTCGTGGTCTTAACTACATGTTTTGCAAAAGGGTTAATATAGTAGGCTTGTGTTACTAGGGCATTAAAAATGCATAGCATATGTGCGTCACCGGTCATACCAGTACACCATCGAACAAGAGGCTCTTAGTGAAAGGGCGTGCGATTCATAACAAGCAAGCAAGAAAGTGGCGCGCCACCAGGTGACAATATTCATTATAAGTTAATTAGTTTTTATCGAACCACGGCCATCAAACTTTGCTATCCCCCAGGACTAATTGACTCGGTGCTCCGGGACATACATGTACTATAGCATATGTTCTGTGTACTCAGTGCGTGGGAGTCACCGTTGAATGCAGAGAATCGTGACGATAGTTCCATCTACCAAACAATGCTCACCTCTGTTGTTGTTTTCGCTACAAAGTGTGTTTGAAGGGGCGTGGTATATTTCCCATCTCTTTACCTGAGTCTTTAGCCTAGATTTCTAGGCTGTCGTATTTATGTTTCTGTCATGCTTTCTGTTACCGGGCACCAAATAGTCTAGGTGACCATAGTGGTCAATGTATGTTACACTTATCTCACCAGGGAAATAGAGGATTCAGATTGAATGTCTAAATCCTCTAGAGATAGGAGAACCGAGTGGCGCCATCTATCTACCATACCTGGTATTACACCACACTGCTTGGTCGACACAGAAGGGATTGTCAACATGTTAGGGACTAGGAGCCTGGTCTACTGAGTCGTATGTGCAGGTGAGCGCATACGCAACAGAGGTGCTCTGCATCATGACATACATTCATGTCTTAGATGAATAAAAAACAAGTGGATATGAAACCAGCCGGTCAGTCTGAGCAAGCTGGCTGTGGCGAATAGCCCAAGAGTCGTGTTTTGCGCATGTTGGTGCGCAAGTTACTATGCAATGGGAACGATACAAGAACCCTCATTGGTCTTTGTCTCCTAGTGACGTCACACTTAGGCAAGAATCGAGACCCCATGGCATAGCCAGGTCTTCACTATAGCGCATATAGTAATTGGTCTCTTGCTACATATCCATTCTTTTATTCATCTAAGATTTTAGGATTGATTTCTACCCATCACTATTGAGGTTGTATAAAACAATAGGTAAACCTTATTACCTGGTATGGTGGTCACTATCAGATAATAAGCCGCATTTAACGGAAGAATGCTAAGTCATGGCAAAGTTGGTTTGTGATGCGAGCCAATAGAAGTGTCATGCCACTATTCTTAAGGATAAATCGAACAGCATGAAATTATGCATGACATGTGGTAATATGGACAGAGAAAATGTAAGCCACACGATAATGTCATGTCCGATGCATGATACAACAGGCAGAGCTATGTTTAAAGAACCTCAATGGTGGTGTGGGCAAATTGATTACATATTATGCAGACAGCTGTGTTGACGTGTTACAGGGGAAACCGGTACAAAGTTATGTAGCCTGGTTCTCAGGCTGTATTAGGTATAATGCCCCCCACCATTATTAGTAGTAGTATTAGCCAAGTACCCCATGAATATTGACACGGTAAGTAAACCTATTTGTAGGTCCCGCTAACCCTGCTTCATAGTTCTGAGTTCACTTGGTTGTTTACAATCCAGCGTGGCTTGTTGTTAAGTGGTGTATGCGTTAGTGTATTGACATTTCTAAATGTTGACTGGGTCAAGTTAGATTGAATTTAGTTACTGTCGTAATTTGTTTGGGCATTGTAGACAAAATCGTGATCTGGCAGGGGGCTCAGGGCGAAGGAAACCGAAGTATGGTGATGATGATGATAATGATGATGATGATAGCAACAACAGCCATGATAATAATGACGGTCACGAAGATGATGATCATTCTACAAATACCATTACTACTACTCCTACTACTACTACTACTAATACTGCTACTACTACTAATGATAATGACGATGATGATGCTGATTATGCTTATTATGATGATTAAAATGATATAATAATACTGATAAATTAATGATAATAATGAAAATAATAATAATAATGTCAAATGATTTTGGAATCAAGCATAAATTCACAAATCATTTTGAATAGAGTTGTTTGTTTGGTTGTGGTCAATATTTCTCTTCATATATTTTTAATGTCCAGATCATTAAGCTATCGCAACACAAACAGGACAATTTTGTGCAATTCTGGTATGACTGGGTTAAGTAAATAAATACTTAAACCTTAAACATGCACCTTAGATCGGCTTCTTGTTTGCTCACATCCCTTGATATGAGACCTTGCATGAGAACTCATAACACGTCACGAGCACATGACATGACATCAGAAGCACATGTCATGACGTCACAAGCGCATGGCATGACGTCACAAGCACATGGCATGACATCAGAAGCACATCACATTAGGCATTGACCATTTGATATCCAGGGGGGGGGGGGGGGGGGCGTGTATATAATTGAAAAAAATAATCGTGCCCTGAAATTCTGTGAAAAAAATAATTGAGCCCTGATAATCAGTGAAAAAATATAATTAAACTCTGATTCCATGAAAAAAAATGGGCTCCGGCCAGACGGCCCTGCACACCAAACAAAGGGTCTCAGATAAGGCTGAGAATGTATCTCAGAGCATCTAGAACCCTCTGGCTTCTGGGGGCCTTGAGCACCACCCGCCGCAATGGCATTGTGCCACAGGCAGACAGGCCTGCACACCAAGAAAGGGTGAAAAAGGTAGATTGTTTTCTCAAAACAGGAAGAATTTTTTATCTGGAATAACTCATTTAGGGCTCAGATAAGGCTTAGAATGCATCTCAGAGCATTTAGAACCCTCTAGCTTCTGGGGGCCTTGAGCAGCCCTGGCCACTATATGTATTAAAAGTAAGTGGCACTGTACCACGGGCACGCAGCCCTGCATACCAAAAAAGGGGAAAAAATGGTAAATTGTTTCCTCAAAACAACAAATTTTCATCTGGAATCACTCATTTGGGCCTCAGATAAGGCTGATAATGCATCTCAGAGATTCTAGAACCCTCTGGCTTCTGGGGGCTGCATTGGCAGCGGCAGACGGCCCCATGTGCGCCAATGGCATACGGACTTGGACACCCTAGGTCCCTGAAAGTGATGAAAAAAATTGAGCCCTCAAAATCTGCGGAAAAAAAATATTGAGCCCTGAAATGATGAAAAAAAAATTGAGCCCTGAATCTCAACGAAAAAAAAATTGTGCCCTAACTTCTATACACGCACCCCCCCCCCCCCCCCCCCCCCATGGATATCTAATGGTCAATGCCTTACATGACGATAGGTTCAGAACTCTTTTTCTTCATCCGATAAACAATTAAACTTCATAGAAGACTCAGGTGTGGATAAGTGCCTGATAATAAGAGTATAGGAGAGTATGAACAACAGCGAGTTAGTTTGTTAAAAACCTGACCTCTATTTAGATGGTAGTTGAGTCTAGTTCAGACATAAACCCTACCTATTTTCCCATTTCTGATATCATATCGACGGTAGGGTTTAGTCCCATCTCTTATAAAGTATGTTAGCAGTTTTCTGCTGAAAACTATGGCGGAAGCATTTTGTTATAACTTGGGCACATACAAAAGGCTGGGATACGTATTTTTCCTCTTTTCAGTCACCGACGGCTAGTTCTATGTAATGCCGTCATAAATAAAAAGCCAGCGCTGTTTAATCTATATCAGACTCATTTCTGCTCCAGCCAACAATCGGGTTGGACTATTTGGAAATGTCCGCCATATTGGTTTTGTATAAGCCCGAATTATTTACAATATGGATTCAATTTGAAATTTGGATTAGCGCAGATGCAACAAGTATATTATTAACCTAAATAATTTGTATTGTTTATTTTACAAAATATCCAGAATATTTGCTGGAAGAAGGCATATAAGATGGTAGTTTATGACACTCTCAGGACCAGGAAGCCTAGCATTGGTTCCGTTTATGGGTTTTATGCTTAACCACCTCTGCTAGCTTAAAATTAGAGGATAGCATTGAACCTTACATGTGCAACACAGAACATCCACAATAAGATATCGTTGCATATAGTAAGGTTCTATATTATTGAACTAAGTTGAGGCTAGCTTTGGATGCCTCAGGTGTCTGAGATTTTGGGATGTCCGGTGATAGAGCATTCCACTCCCTGGGGCCAATTGCACCAACGTGACTCAAGCTCAAACTCAGGCTCAAGGCTCAAGTTGATTGTCTACAACAATAGATGCTATTGTTGCAGACAATCAAGTTGAGCCTTGAGACTAAGTTTGAGCCTGAGTCACGTTGGTGCAACTGGCCCCTGATGATTCTAGGGAAGGAGTAATATTTGTGGTATAGAGCTGGGGACAAGGTCACCAGCAGGATGACATAGACTGGAAGGTCTTGCTATCGATTTTAGGTAGAGCGATGCGGGTACAATAACCATACCATTGGCAATTTTGTACATCATGGCTAGTTGCATGTTCCTCTTACGCTACTCTTGCGTCTCCCAGCCTAGCAACGAGATCATATCTGTGACACTCTCAGTTCTGCCCCATCTATGGCAAGCATTCCATGCAAAAAATCACTATTTTCTGATATCCGAAGTTCAGGTTATTTTTCCGATATCCAAAATTCATTTATGGATATCCGAAATTCAGCTTCATTTACGGATATCCAAAATTCATTTTAGTATATCCGAAATTCATTTACGGATATCCGAAATTCATTTACGCATGTCCGAAAATCAGCTGAATTTCCAATATCCAAAAATCATTCTAACATTGCATCAGGCATCAGCTCTACCTTTTAAGAGAATTCCATTTTCAAAGTATCAATACGCCTCACTTATATTCAAGGTGTTAAGTCATCTATTTATAACTATTTTGCGTATTTTTCAATTACTTTCCTCCTAAATAGACTAAGGTTTAGTGTTAAGATCAGGTTAATACACGTTTGTACACACATTGACAAGATCCATATTATTCTATTATTGTTGAAAACACATGGTTTGAATTGCAGACCTATCTTTCCCTCACGTGTGATGTAGGATAACACACCAAAAAGTAGTTCCCCATAAGAGACTGAATAATCATTTACTTTAATGAAAGTTGAGAGGGCCAGAGCTAATTACTCTTTTGTCAATAAATAAAAATATAAAATAAAAAACGGTACTATTTTGTTTTATGTAAGCAACGTTTCTATTGGCTTAAAAATGGGTATGATGTCATTATTCTGAAATTCCCAGTTGCACCTCCTCTAAAGTACCATCCTTACTAATGAACTGATGTAATTAATTAAAGAATTCATACGGTCTTCCCAAATTATCATTCATGCTGAAATGATTAGGAAAAAAAAGTTAATTTGCTTGAAAACTATCATTCATCTTAAGATTATATCTTCACAGGAAGTGGGACTTCTTTTTAATGAACTCTCTAGTGAATGAAGGCAGTAAGCGATTTTCCAATATCCAAAAATCAGAGGAATTTTGGGTATCCGTGAATGAATTTTGGATATACGTAAATGAATTTTGGATATACGTAAATGAATTTCGGATAACTGAAACTCATTTACTGATATCCGAAAAAGAGCTGAATTTCAGATATTCGAAATTCATTTATGGATATCCCAAATTCATTTACGGATATCCCAAATTCATTTAAGGATATTCGAAATTCATTTACGGATATCCAAAATTCATTTACCGATATCCAAAATTCCTCTGATTTTTGAAAATTGGAAAATGAATTTCGGATATCGGAAATTATTTACTGATATCTGTAAATGAATTTCAGATATCTGTAAATGAATTTTGGATATTCTTAAATGAATTTCGGATATCAGAAAATAATGATTATTTGCATTAAATGCTTGCCATACCAATCTGTTCATCACAACTCTTGCTGCCCTTCTCGGTACCATCTCGATTTTGCTTATGTTGTCCTTGGTATATGGATCCTAGATGGCTGCCGAGTCTTGTAGGCCTTGGACTTCTGAGGCAGATCAATGAGAGGAGTGTGAACTCAAACCTCTTCGCCCCGGAGCGCTGCGTTGCTGTACCCCATCACCCTTCCTAAAATCAATAACAAGACCTTCCCATCTATGTCACCTTCATACAAGAAGGATATTGCTATCTAAACACCTCCCAACAGACACAAAATTGAGGCACTTTAGTCTATTAATGGCTTATATCAGCAGCTTATGTGCACATAGGACATTAGCAGTAATGTAGAGAATACCTTAAGAAACTATTTGGGTCTATGTTTAATCCATGGTGGAATTGTCCTTTTAAAAAGACCTGTGGTCCCACGCTATATTGAAGTACCTTGAGAATCGGGCTGAGAACAGAGCATGCTTATTGGCTGCAAACAGGGTAATCCGCCACTGCGAACCTTAACATAGGTCACACAGCGAGATTTGGCGGCTTCTTAACCATGCAGATATTCATCTTCGTTTTATTTTTGAAAACGAAAAAAAAAAAAAGTTTTTATTAAACTCATCTGAGCTTGACAGTTTGATTCTTCGAAAACAGATCATAAAGGCTTTATGAACCAAGGCCACATGGTCCGTAGCATAAAACTTTGCATAGTGCTTGCGATTTGCTTTTGATTAGGAAGAATGTGGGAACAATGGATTTTCTAACCTCAGGGCATGCATTACATTGGTGTTTTAAAGAAATATATTTCAAAGTAACCCTAATATCGACAATTGATAAACCCTGTTTCTACTTTTAAGTGGAAAATTTGACCTAAGTTTGGCTATTTTCGACATTTGGAGTTTTCGCATTATATATGTCTGCTAGAAGTTAAGGGTAACGGGCTATGAAGGTTAAATACGAAACACATTTTTTCATACTTTTTTTTCTATCATAGGTATGGAATATGCAACAGTTAAATTGTGAACAAATACACAGAAGTATGCAAAGAAGTAATAGATATAAGAAAATGTTTATAGATCCTTAAGAGTGTGATATAAATGGGTCCCATTTTTCCAGGAAAGACGTCATTTGCTAATGCAATTTGCTGTGTATTGTTCTACAAGCATTGTATATCTAATATTGTTAAGAATATGTTTAAGATGAGGTACTATACCTTTGTACCTGAATCTGTAGATTACCTTACTGCTAATGACTAATAATTGCACCTGCAGCCTGCTTAAAGGCTAAGATGGCCGCCCCCAGTGCTTTTATTTTGTGTCTATTAGGAGGTGTTTAAACAGCAATATACTTCTTGTATGAAGGTTGGCACTGGTGGGAACTTGGGTTTAAGTAGAGAATACCATAAGAAACTATTTGGGCCTCTGTTTTATACATGGTGGAATTGTCCTTTAAGGTTAACGGGCTAATACGATACACATTTTTTCTTACTTTTTATTACATCATGAATATGTAATATGCAACGGTAAAATTGTGAACAAATATACACAGGAGTAAAAGATAACATTTTATCAGAAAATATTTATCGATCTATCTTTAAGAGTGTGATATAAATGGTCCCATTTCCCAGGAAAGATATCATTTGTACTTGCAGTTTGCTATGTACTGTTCTACAAGCATTGTATTTCTAAAACTGTTAAGAATACGTTTAAGATGAAGCACTCTACCTTTAAACCTGAATCTATAGATGTGGTATTCTGTTACTACGTACAAGTGATGTATTTCCTCCGTCACTCACTGGACCCAATGAAGTATCTTTAACTTACATCTTAAAATCTTCTAAGTTTTCATTTTAAGCCAATATCTAAAGTTGGTCCCCACGATTTGTACTTCTGGCCAACTGAAGAGAACATACTCAATTGTGTCTGTGTCTTCTTAAAAGGAGCATAGATAATCTTCTAACCTGAACTGTTTTACTTTTGTTAGTTAGAAGAGTGCGACTTGTAATCTCATATGGGAGAATTGCAAGTTTACCGAGATATTTATATATATATATATATATATATATATATATATATATATATATATATATATATATATATATATATATATATATATATATATATATATATATACATATATTGTTCCTGCACTCCATAGTATCCTGAATTTCAAAATTGCACTGTGACAACCTTCACAAATCTTTTAGTCTTTGACCTTGGCAGGTCGGTGTAATCCTACGAGTTTACTTTTGTTGCTAAGCAGTTATTAATTGAATTCCAGCGTAAATACGTCTTATGAGGAGACACTTAAGTACAAAACGAGAACATGTATTCGTGCCCCAAAAGAATACAAAACCCGCCAGGGAGACCCATTGTTTCGGGCAATGGATGTCCGACAGAACGCATATCCCAATTTATAGACCATTTCCTACAGCCATGTGTTAAGAACATTAGATCTTACATAAAGGATACCATTGATTTCTTATATATGTTAGATTCCGTGGGAAACTTACCTGCAAATTGCCTGTTGGTTACCCTTGATGTAGCCAGTTTATACACCAACATTCCAAATGAAGAAGGGTGTGTAGCAGCACTTGAAAGCCTAAACCAATACAGGGGAGAAAATTCACTACCCTCTAATACTTACCTGATAAAATTACTCAATAGGGTATTGAAATGTAATAACTTCGACTTTAATGGCAACCACTATTTACAAGTAGGTGGGACTGCCATGGGCACTAAAGTCGCACCGGCGTACGCCAACACCTTTATGGGTTGGTTTGAGGAAAAATATGTATATAGCTATCATAAACAACCTCTATTGTGGAAAAGATTCATCGATGACATCTTCGTCATCTGGCAATACACTGAATCTGATCTTGATGACTTTACAACATATTTGAATGAAAGTATGCCAAGTATTAAGTTTGAGGTGGACAAATCGCATACCAATGCTCACTTCCTGGACGTGACTATCCAGTTGAACAACAAAGGTGAATTATCAACAACGCTATACACCAAACCAACCGATTCACACAACTACATCAATTTTACATCATGTCACCAAAAGTCTTGCAGAATGGGAATCCCATATGGACAATTCCTTAGACTTTGAAGAATCTGCAGCACGGAAGAATCCTTCGTAGCAGAAAGCAGAAAATTATCTCTCTACTTTCATAGGGCAGATTATCCTGCAGAATTAATACAATCCTCTTTCGAAAGAGCATTTCTGCAGGATAGAACAATCTTAATAACACCAAAAGAGGAAACTGAAACACCAACAGATGACAACCTCTATCTAATAACAACCCATCACCCAACATTTTTTGAAGTTAACAAAATAGTTAGCAACAATCTAGAGCTACTGGACGGTTCCAGCTCAACACGCCCCGTATTACAGACTTAACTGATAAGGGGATTCCGTCGTTGTAAAAACTTACGCAACATCCTGGTTAGAGCCAAAATTATGCCCTCAAACAATATGGGGGAAAACGAACCCATGAGGGCCAACAACCATAAATGCAAGAGACCAAACTGCATCTATTGTGAGAAATTAGACCACAGCGGCTCAATAAAATCAAAATTTACGGACCGCAAATATATTACACGCACAAACATCACGTGCAGATGTACAAATCTTATTTATTGTATCGAGTGCATATCCTGTGGCAAACATTACATAGGGCAAACGAAAAGACGTCTGAGGGACCGATAAATGGAACACTATCGAAACATCAGACAGGACCGAGGTACACATATATTGGGCAGACACTTCAACAAACCCGGCCACAAGGGTCTAAATGACTTGAACATATATGTCTTGGACTTCATAAGAGCCCAATTCCGAAAACCCACAGGCTGCAAAAATGAGGGTGACATTGAAAAGAAATGGATCTACCAATTAAGATCCCAAGTCCCCCTAGGTCTAAATCTATTTGACTAAAGTGACCTAAAATAATTGCCATCAAGAGTAATACTTACCTTGAAATTTTACCTACATTATCTCTATGGTGAGGATATTTATGGAGTTTTACACTACTCCAAAGAACACTGAAAAATGACTGTTCACACGTCATAAAAACAGTATATTTAAGCCGCAAGAATTTTTTTGTAGACAAAATATACAATTTGTTTACAAACAGCTGTCCTCAACCCTGCGACACAAACAGGGATGAATTATCTCCTTGCTCCGCATTAACAAATACACATTTAGGTACCACCCATAGTGGGATACGTACACGTTTTACACTGAAATGATTTTCCCAATACAATCCCACTAGTGGGAGGAATAGGCGTCCCGACAGGTGAAACACCCCTGTCGGACTAGAAAACGACTCCGACACATTATTTATAACGAGAACCCTGCAATATAGAGAAACACACCTATAACAATCACAAATAGATGCTACTTACCTTACAAATAATTTAAGGTGGACCTTTACATGATTATAGACATAGTTTCACATGTCTGCCGTAATCATGTAAACATTTCATTAAAAACATGTAAAAAAATGATTGGGACAGCCACTTTAAGCGCTCAAGCCCCGCTTTGGTCCTATTTTTATTTTTTCCATGACTTCCATCATGGAACCGTAGCGGCCTCTGACGAGAACCCACAGTGAGGTTCGAAACCGTTGTTGACGACGGGACCATTGTTGTCCTGCTCCACGCCATTGTTGACGCCACATACTCATTCTAGATGTGACGCCATGGCGACCAGAACGTGATCATCAAAACACGTTGGAAAACACATGACGCAACAATACGTCACGTGAAATTTCGATTGACGCATCTATTTGGACGCAGTTGTTCTCAGGATCAGTTCATTTCCGACTGATGACACGGTCAGGCTGATGTCAAGGAAGCTAAATTCTAGTCGACACCAGAAGACATTCTCACGTTTTGATATATATATATATATATATATATATATATATATATATATATATATATATATATATATATATATATATATATATATATATATATATATATATATATATATATATATATATATATATATATATTTATATATATATGTATGTATGTATGTATGTATGTATGTATGTATGTATGTATGTATATATATATATATATATATATATATATATATATATATATATATATATATATAAATATATATATATATATATATATATATATATATATATATATATATATATATATATATATATATATATATATATATACATATATTGTTCCTGCACTCCATAGTATCCTGAATTTCAAAATTGCACTGTGACAACCTTCACAAATCTTTTAGTCTTTGACCTTGGCAGGTCGATGTAATCATACGAGTTTACTTTTGTTGCTAAGCAGTTATTAATTGCATTCCGGCCGAGTAAATACGTCTTATGAGGAAACACTTAAGTACAAAACGAGAACATGTATTCGTACCCCAAAAGAAGATCCAGATAGGGCCCCGTTGAAAGAGTTATTGGGAGGACAGTACAATTATAGAGAGGGGGAAGGCAAGTGTAATAGGGATCCGTTTCACGTTTCCATCACGGTATGAACAATGGCGTCGAGGAAGGAGGGTACTTGATACTCTCACACAATAGCGCACGGTTGGATTTAAACCTAATCAAAACTTCAAAGGCTCCTATTACACATACATTTTAAAATGTTCCGATCTCTGGGAAAAGGTCAATGGATAGTATATAGTAAACAACGGCAAATTATGATTGATCGATTGCTTTTATTGACCTCACAAAGATTTCAGTACAGAGTTATAAGTCATTGATATACAACATGAAAAATCTGACTCCAAGTATTAAGATATTGAAACGTAAAATATGAACATAAATCTATATGGACTATCTGATAGAAAATATAGCATTGAGTAACAGGATTTACCAACCATTTTAATGACTTCAGATCAGTGCTTGATATAGCCAGAATAAAGGGTTTCTTAAAGTCATTAAATATCATATTGAGCTTTGAAAAAATGCAACTCCTTGGTCATTATAACCTTGACCCTGAGCAAATACACGTATCTTATCTTCAACCCCATTCTTCCAAGATGTACAAATACTATTCTCAGGAGTACGGCATGCCGAAATGATATTAATTTAACTCACAATATATCATGCAACTTTCAAAATATTGTTCAACTATGTTAAATATATCGGGCAACTTTTAAAATATGGTGCAACTTTTAGAAATATATCATGCAACTCAGGAAGGAACAAAGTATTTATTGATATATGATATTTTGGAGCTGCCACCTTCCTGTTTCTATGTGTAAAATATGTGACCTCAGTCGAAATCTTGGCAAAAATCTTCTTGTAACTAAATTTTTAACCACTAATAAATAAGGTTCTAGTTTAAGTTCTGTTTTCGATTCTATAGGTTCGAAGAATAGGACAAACTGAATTGTCTACAGTTTGGGATTGCCACGGCCTATCCCAGTATTGTTTATAAAGGTTTTTCTAAATTTACAAATTATTCCCTTTCACTTCATACAAGTTTTGCAGATTCCTAAAAACTTTTCCTGATCTCATAGATCCAAGGAACATCTCCGTTATAAGATAACAGATAATTGTGCATATATATATATATATATATATATATATATATATATATATATATATATATATATATATATATGTGTGTGTGTGTGTGTGTGTGTGTGTGTGTGTGTGTGTATACAGAAATAGATAGATAGATATGCAACAGTTAATGAATAGTAAAACTTCAATACCACCCAGTTTGTTATTCATTTCCACCCGTAGACGTATCGGTAATACCAACTATTCTATTACGAAATCCGCAAAGTGCGATCAGTTCACGTCTAAACAATGGTCCTCCCAAACAGTACAAGTAGAAATTTATAGCTGGGTTGACAAACCACAGAAGTAAGGTCACGTAGTAGGCATCATAGAGGCGAGCAAGTGTAAATGGATCAACTCTTACGTAAGTGGTGATCACAACTACCAGATACCATGGTATGACGAGGATGAGGAACACTACACTATTAACTGTGAGCATCACGTTGATGTTACCAATCTTCCTCTCTCGTGAATTTTCAGTACCAGAGCTTTTGGTCTTACCTGCCTTCCACAGTTTCACAACTATCATGCCGTTGCAGATGGCAATTATTGAGAACGGCAGGAGAGCTCCCATAGTGAGATCCAGTATCCCCCACTCGTTTAGGAGGAAATGAAGATAGGTGGCGCTGGCAGGTTCACAACCCCCTACGTACGAGTAATTGACCATGTACTCCGGTCCGGTCTTGTAGTCTGCCACCAAAAGATGAAGGTTCTTAGCAAAGGTCAAGAGAGCCATGGACGCACACCCTATAATGCTTGCCTTGTGATTGCACAGCCATTTAGCTTTTGTTGGTATCCAGACACTCACAAACCGCTGCATTGTAATCAAACACAAAATCCAGCTAGAATTGTCTCCAGAAAACCAAAGCAAAAACAAAAGCATTTTGCAGCTCAAATCGGACCTTCTTATGTCATAGTCAAAGGCAGCTTTCACCCACCAACGCCACAAGCCACTGTGCATGCTAATGGTATCAGAAGCAGCTAGTACAATCAGGCATATACTGAAAGCATGCTCCTTAACCACTTTCCTTCGGCAGACAATTATACAGAGAATATTGCCCAAGGTACCTATAGCAATGATAGGTAATGGGAAGATACTGTATAACCACTTGATAGCCTCCTTCATTTTAGACGAGTTGAGCTTAGCTTATTCAATGTCTATATGGTTAAAAACCCGATATATCGTGTACATATAACACTCTGACTATATGACTGATCAATTTATCTTTCACGTTCTGTTACAGATATACCCACTGTCATCGACAAGCCTCAGCACGTGTTTGCCTTATGGAATGCTGAATGTTCTATCCGCAAGTGTTATGGCATCTGGTAGGTAGGTCGATAACGTTACCAGGTGCATCAGCTGAGGCAACTGTCGCCCAATACACAAGGACGTAAATATTTTTATTATGGTTTTTGGATCATTTTCAATTAGCCAAAAATGTCACCTGCAGCATAAGGGATAACATGTTAAACATATTCAACCGCTATCCATGCATGGTATGTGGTAGATTAAAACATGCCCTTTTCCACATAAATCAACACTCCTCAAAAGGTACTTAATCTAAGCCTGGTTTGCTTTGTCTTCATCTTATTTTTTTGGGGGGGGAGGGGGGGTGGGGGATTTCGTTTTTGTCACGTCTGCCATATTACGGCTTATTTGTAACTGGTGGAGGAAACCGGATTACCCAGCGAATCCACGGTCTAGCCCCAAGTCACTGGCAACTTTTTCACATAGGCCAGCAGTATGGATAATGGAAAGGGCTGATTATCTACTTTTGCAGGGGCTACCCCAATAGTTGAGTGGCCCTTGAGGGATTCGAAGATATTATGTGCAATTGGTAGATCTCTAGACTTACCTATGCTGTATTATTAGTCTCTAAGGATCTGCCAAATACAAAGTTTAAACAGAATATGAAGCCCTACTGGAAGTCAGAATTGGCTTTTTTGGATCATGAGAAAGTGAAGATATATGGTAAATGGCTTATTATGGGCAGGCCTAGGAACAAGAATAATAGTTTATATTGTAATTATAAAAAAATAAAGAAATTGTTCGCGTATTTAACTAGAGAGTATGCAAATGAAGAGATTATCAAAGCTGTTAGGTCTGCCGAGATCGATAGAAATAGTTTTGGGGATATGGTTAGAACATGTAGGATAGGCTCAAATGAAAAATCGTTAGAGATAGGGCGTGGAGATGGTGATGTTGTGCATCAGCTCAACGATGTCCTTGAGGTCTGGAGGAATCATTTCTCTAAATTGGCTACTCGGAATCGTATAGTTTTGATGATATGCATTTTCATCGAGTGACTGATTTCATTAAAAGATATAATCAAAGTGAGGACAATAGTGTCGTTTTTCTACAGCGACCTATTGATGAAATACACAATGGCATTAAAACCCTGAATAAAGGTAAGACAGCTGGCTACGACAACATCATTGCTTAGCACATTATTTACGCTTGCAAGGTGTTGCTGGCCTTTGTCTTTTGTGTAACAGTGTGTTCGAAAGAGAATACATTCCACATTGTTTTATAATAGGTGTTCAGGTTATTTTTAAGGGAAAGTATTTAACTAACCTTGTGACAGATAATTATAGGGGTTTCACTTTAGTTATATCTACGTTTGACAAACTGTTTGAAATTTTGGTATGGCATAGGATGAAAGACTGGTGGGTGGATGATTCTGCAATATCGGAACTTCTGGCGCTTGTAAAGCTGGACATTTCTGGGTCCACACTGCTTGTAGATTACAGGATACCATAGCCACGTTATTTGAGGACAACAATAACTTGAATAAGTGCATTGTTGCATTTGTAGGTGTATGATAGTGGCATTACAGGGAAAACATGGCGACTGCTATACCAGTCGTATAATGACTTTAAATATTGCATGAAAATTTATAGAACATATTCGAATTGGTATAACCTGCACTGCGGGATCCATCAAGGTGGATATCTGTCATTGATAAAATATGCAGTTTTTATCAACTTGCTCCTTAACCAGCTTAAACAGTTCCAATTATGTTGTAAGCTGTATAAACCCCTAGTGTGCCTGTGGGATATGCGTATGACATTGCTGCAGCCTGTCCGCCGAATAAGCAGAAAAATGGATCACACAATAAGTATTGTATACTACCACAGGCGCACCTAGCGATATAAATCTAACACCAAAAAAGTGTCATTTTGGTGTTTGATGAGTCACAACGACAACATAAAGTGAACATGGTAAATATAATTTTTCAACTTGGGCAAGATAAGTAGGTGTTTACGCGGTTTACGGTGTTAAGCAATGACATATTTACTGACAAAATGAACTAATACAGTACGTTGTTAGGTCACATGGGACTTCTTTCCCGACGCCAGATGGAGGAATTCGCTCTGACATCAACGTCACCCTCATTATAAAAAATCGCCACAGTACAATATGAACTGTTTCCGTAATGAAGTGGTTATCACCTTTGCCTTTAACGCGAAGGGACCTGAGTTCCGAAGCTGTCAGAACCTACAATCTGTATGTGGTCGAGTTGATTAAAAGATATTTTATATGAATGTTCTTTCAATAACAACAGAACGTGTTAGTTTTCATAACCCATTTTTCTATGATAAGGCTTATGCTGTTACCCTTATCATAATAACTCATTAAAGAAAAAGAAATGTACTTAAAGTCATAACAAACACAAGAGTTAGGTCTATCACTTCTTGGAAACTGATTATTTTAGGTTTGATATTTTTATCTTTATGCTAAATGAAGGCATGGAGTAACGTTCCCGTCTTACAAGCGTACCCAATGGTACTACTCCTAGTAACCTTTTTTGATTTTCATTTTTATTACAATTCATTTAAATGTTATGTTCCTTTTCTTTGTGTTGTCATATAATCTTTCCTTTTGAGTTCATATGCTTGTTTCTAATTATCATTTGTATTGTTATTGTTTGTTTTGCCAATATCTAATTTTTGTAGTATTTCTACGGTCAATAAACTATATATACTAGTAATATAACTCAGTTTTCATCCATTTCCATCCGTAGGCATATTAGTATTGAACATTCATTGCCTGGCTTGTTGGTGGATAGTGCAGATTATCACCCCGAGAATGAATTATTCGCAAGGGCAACGCTCGATGGAAATACTACCCTTCGAGGGGTGATAATCTGCACTATCCACCATCAGGACAGGCAATAACTGTGTTGCCATACCGAACATTCTATAGGCCTATTAAACAAGTGCCAAAATCGTAGAACAGGACCAGAGCTGATTTCGATGTTCAGCAGCAGCATTCATTTGATAAACCGGCTCATGTATCTGTGCATCAGTGCACCATTAGTGTACTTAAAACTATAATTAAAATCACCAAATCCGTTGAAGCGCTCTTGTAACCACCTAATAAATGTGTTGGCAAGCTAATATCATAGCTTTTTATAGATAGTAAGTCGGCAAGCGGCTCACCACATTTCACCCGGTCTTATTAATCAAATGCGGCCGGCCGCCAAGGAATTACATAGATTATTGACTGGCAATTATTCACCTGCCTGTGCTATTATTCCCCTCTTTCTGACTGATAGTGTGAATTATTAAATGACTCTTAATATAGGGTGAGGTATAACAAGTAAGTTTATTGACTGGAAAATACAATTTTACAAAAATCATACCTCAATATAGTTGGATGCTAATAAATTAAAGTTATTAAATTAGAGTTAGATAAATAAAGATATTTCAAACAAAACTAGTTGATATATAAATCAAATATAGGCTAGACAATATAATTGGAAATGGTATTTAAATAAATCATTGCCATATGGTTTTCCATGCAGTTACATATTTACACACAAATCTACTCACTACCTCCACAAGACATTCTTGGAAGTTACAGTGTGTAACCCTTAATGGTTTGGCAAATAGGAATATTTTTTATCCTATACCTTAACGTTTTCCAAAGCACCCTAGTTCATTAAACTCACATATTTACAAGACATTTCCCACACTTCCATCATTGTTTGCAGCATTATATCTTCACTTTTCTTATCAAAGAGTGTGTAAAGTATATTGGCAGACTTCTCAAAAATATGTATATGGGCACCATTGCCCACTCTGCCAATACTCTCGTACATCTCCCTACAAAGGTCTGCAGTCCCTTCGCATTGCACAGTGATGTGGCTTGCATCTTCTACACAAAACAGGTTGCACATTTCACATGGTCTAACACTTCAACTCAACTCATCTTTAAATTGAAATCATCAGATTTGAATCTGCTAGGCCTGCATATTGTCTTTGTCATAATTTCACAATATCTCATTAGACTTGGGTCCTCATCAGCTATATACTGCCATATCATATAATTTCCATCCCCAACAATCTCACTTAGTGCCTTCCTTACTTAGCTTATCTTTTCCTCTGAAGTGTAATTTCCTGAGCATTTCTTCAATCCTACATGACCATGTAGGCTTTCGTTTATTTTCTAGGTCCCCATCCAATACTGCCTATTTTGGCATTTGTCTTCTTTTAATTAGCTTTTTCCCTATAGACTAGCACAGCACACTTTTTTGCATTTAGTTGACACCTTCACATACAGCTGTGTTGGTTTACTAAATCCATTTCAAGGTTGGCATTATTCTTCGAGGTACTCACTGTTTTCATATCACCAACGTAGCCTAAAGGCCCGTTCCCACTAAGGTTTTTTAGTGTAGCGACCGAACAGCGAGCGTTGCGAATTATGAGTCGCTGCGGTCTTTGCGTGGTTGGTAAGTAGATCGGTGTGGTCCGTTATGCCCTCGTTGCGGTCGGTACGCATGTGGAGCGGTTCGCTGTGGGCGAGCATCTGTTGCGATTTTTTTGAACTGTAGAAAAAGTAGGGCACTGGATCGCTAATGGTCCGCAGTGCAGTCGCTGTTGTCGTTGTGAGGTCGATGTGCTATCGATGAGGTAGCTGTGCCATCTTAATCATCGTTATGCTATCGTCTCACTCGTTACGTACTCGTAATCTATCGTTACCCTAACGACCTATGGAAAGTTCAGTTAAGCCCCGTTCCCACATCTGCGATCTAGTGTAGCGACCGCAGCGAATTATAAATCGCTGCGGTCGCTGTGCGGTCGCTACACTAGATCGCAGATGTGGGAACGGGCTCAACGATCTGGTCGCTACAAACATTAATTGGGTCAATCTACAGCGACCACGCAGCGATTTACAATTCGCTGCGGTCCCTGTTCGGTCGCTACACTAAAAAACCTTAGTGGGAACGGGCCTTAATGGTGACGTTTTCACTCCAGAAATAAAGCAGCACAGGCTGGTTTTCTGCAATTCAACTGAGAGAGAGTCAATAAAGGCAATATATTTGATTAATGACATGTACCCACCTTGGTGTATTCCACGCGTCATGCTATAAACCACTGTGAGTACATGTCATGAATCCTAACCTTACATCTGAAATCTACAAATGACTTATATAAGAACCTCCATGTTTTTCCTCTAATCGTGAGAGCGTGCAGGCAATAAAAGAGCCTGTGTATCCACACACCATCAAATGCTTTTGACACGTCATAATATGCAATGAAAAACCTTTTTACCTGCTTCTCATTGAATAGCTATTGTTTCCTGATGAACCATTGCCATGTGGACACACGACACTCCTCGCCTGCATGCTCCCTGAAGTTGAGAAAACCTCATTCCCATTCCCCCATACTTGCATCCTTTCCCATGAAATTACTTCAAATAGTTTGTTCAGCATATAAAGGAGGGTAATGCCCCTATAGTTGTTTGTGTCAAATGCAGAGACATTCTTCCACTTATACAACGGAAACTGCACCCCTCTACGAAAATTAACTAAAACATATTAAATTTGTAAAATCCATTTGAACAATATAAAGTATTTCTACCAGCATAGTATCCCCTGCTGACAGGTGTTCGTTTGTCACACCAGCTTCCCTGGTACTTTCAAAACAACTCAGTTTTTATCCATTTCCACCTGTAGGTGCACTCGTAGGCGGATTAGTAATACCAACTGTTTTACTACGAAATCCGCAAAGAGCGATCAGTTCACGTCTAAACATCGGTCCTCCCAAACAGTACAAGTAGAAATTAATTGCTGGGTTGACAAACCACAGAAGTAAGGTCAAGTAGTAGGCATCGTAGAGGCGAGCAAGTGTAGATGGATCAACTCTGACGTAAGTGGTGATCACAACTACCAGATACCATGGCATGACGAGGATGAGGAACACTACACTATTAACTGTGAGCATCACGTTGATGTTGCCAATCTTCTTCTCTCGTGAGTTCTCGGTACCAGAGTTTTTTGTTTTACCTGACTTCCACAGTTTCACAACTATCATACTGTTGCAGATGGCAATTATTGAGAACGGCAGGATTGCTCCCAAAGTGAGATCCAGTATCCCCCACTCGTTTAGGAGGAAATGAAGATAGGTGGCGCTGGCAGGTTCACAACCCCCTACGTACGAGTAATTGACCATGTACTCCGGTCCGGTCTTGTAGTCTGCCACCAAAAGATGAAGGTTCTTAGCGAAGGTCAAGAGAGCCATGGACGCACACCCTATAATGCTTGCCTTGTGATTGCACAGCCATTTAGCTTTTGTTGGTATCCAGACACTCACAAACCGTTGAATTGTAATCAAACACAAAATCCAGCTAGAATTGTCTCCAGAAAACCAAAGCAAAAACAAAAGCATTTTGCAGCTCAAATCGGACCTTCTTATGTCATAGTCAAAGGCAGCTTTCACCCACCAACGCCACAAGCCACTGTGCATGCTAACGGTATCAGAAGCAGCTAGTACAATCAGACATATACTGAAAGCATGCTCCTTTACCACTTTCCTTCGACAGACAATTATACAGAGAATATTGCCCAAGGTACCTATAGCAATGATAGGTAATGGGAAGATACTGTATAAGCACTTGACAGCCTCCTTCATTTTAGACGAGTTGAGCTTAGCTTATTCAATGTCTATATGGTTAAAATCCCGGTATATCGTGTACATATAACACTCTGACTATATGACTGATCAATTTATCTTTCACGTTCTGTTACAGATATACCCACTGTCATCAACAAGCCTCAGCACGTGTTTGCCTTATGGAATGCTGAATGTTCTACTAGTATCCGCAAGTGTTATGGCATCTGGTAGGTAGGTCGATAACGTTACCAGGTGCATCAGCTGAGGCAACTGTCGCCCAATACACAAGGACGTAAATATTTTTATAATGGTTTTTGGATCATTTTCAATTAGCCAAATAAGTCACCTGCAGCATAAGGGATAACATGTTAAACATATTTAACCGCTATCCATGCATGGTATGTGGTAGATTAAAACATGCCCTTTTCCACATAAATCAACACTCCTCAAAAGGTACTTAATCTAAGCCTGGTTTGCTTCGTCTTCGTCTTATTTTTTTTTTGGGGGGGGGGGGGGGGGGAGGTGGGGTGGGGGATTTCGTTTTTGTCACGTCTGCCATATTACGGCTTATTTGTGACTCAGTTGTAACTGGTGGAGGAAACCGGATTACCCAGCGAATCCACGGTCTAGCCCCAAGTCACTGGCAACTTTTTCACATAGGCCAGCAATATGGATAATGGAAAGGGCTGATTATCTACTTTTACAGGGGCTACCCCAATAGTTGAGTGGCCCTTGAGGGATTCGAAGATATTATGTGCAATTGGTAGATCTCTAGACTTACCTATGCTGTATTATTAGTCTCTAAGGTTCTGCCAAATACAAAGTTTAAACAGAATATGAAGCCCTACTGGAAGTCAGAATTGGCTTTTTTGGATCATGAGAAAGTGAAGATATATGGTAAATGGCTTATTATGGGCAGGCCTAGGAACAAGAATAATAGTTTATATTGTAATTATAAAAAAATAAAGAAATTGTTCGCGTATTTAACTAGAGAGTATGAAAATAAAGAGATTATCAAAGCTGTTAGGTCTGCCGAGATCGATAGAAATAGTTTTGGGAATATGGTTAGAACATGTAGGATAGGCTCAAATGAAAAATCTTTAGGGATAGGGCGTGGAGATGGTGATGTTGTGCATCAGCTCAACGATGTCCTTGAGGTCTGGAGGAATCATTTCTCTAAATTGGCTACTCGGAATCGTATAGTTTTGATGATATGCATTTTCATCGAGTGACTGATTTCATTAAAACATATAATCAAAGTGAGGACAATAGTGTCGTTTTTCTACAGCGACCTATTGATGAAATACACAATGGCATTAAAACCCTGAATAAAGGTAAGACAGCTGGCTACGACAACATCATTGCTTAGCACATTATTTACGCTTGCAAGGTGTTGCTGGCCTTTGTCTTTTGTGTAACAGTGTGTTCGAAATATAATACATTCCACATTGTTTTATAATAGGCGTTCAGCTTATTTTTAAGGGAAAGTATTTAACTAACCTTGTGACAGATAATTATAGGGGTTTCACTTTAGTTATATCTATGTTTGACAAACTGTTTGAAATTTTGGTATGGCATAGGATGAAAGACTGGTGGGTGGATGATTATGCAATATCGGAACTTCTGGCGCTTGTAAAGCTGGACATTTCTGGGTCCACACTGCTTTCAGATTACAGGATACCATAGCCACGTTATTTGAGGACAACAATAACTTGAATAAGTGCATTGTTGCATTTGTAGGTGTATGATAGTGGCATTACAAGGAAAACATGGTGACTGCTATACCAGTCGTATAATGACTTTAAATGTTGCATGAAAATTTATAGAACATATTCGAATTGGTATAACCTGCACTGCGGGATCCATCAAGGTGGATATCTGTCATTGATAAAATATGCAGTTTTTATCAACCTGCTCCTTAACCAGCTTAAACAGTTCCAATTATGTTGTAAGCTGTATAAACCCCTTGTGTGCCTGTGGGATATGCGTATGACATTGCTGCAGCCTGTCCGAATAAGCAGAAAAATGGATCACACAATAAGTATTGTATACTACCACAGGCGCACCTAGCGATATAAATCTAACACCAAAAAAGTGTCATTTTGGTGTTTGATGAGTCACAACGACAACATAAAGTGAACATGGTAAATAGAATTTTTCAACTTGGGCAAGATAAGTAGGTGTTTACGCGGTTTACGGTGTTAAGCAATGACATATTTACTGACAAAATGAACTAATACAGTACGTTGTTAGGTCACATGGGACTTCTTTCCCGACGCCTTGTGGAGGAATTCACTTTGACATCAACGTCACCCTCATTCTAAAAAATCGCCACAGTACAATATGAACTGTTTTCGTAATGAAGTGGTTATCACCTTTGCCTTTAACGCGAAGGGACCTGAGTTCCGAACCCGTCAGAACCTACAATCTGTATGTGGTCGAGTTGATTAAAAGATATTTTATATGAATGTTCTTTCGATAACAACAGAACGTGTTAGTTTTCATAACCTATTTTTCTATGATATGGCTTATGCTGTTACCCTTATTATAATAACTCATTAAAGAAAAAGAAATGTACTTAAAGTCATTACAAACACAAGAGTTAGGTCTATCACTTCTTGGAAACTGATTATTTTAGGTTTCATATTTTTATCTTTATGCTAGCTAAATGAAGGCATGGAGTAACGTTCCCGTCTTACAAGCGTACCCAATGGTACTACTCCTAGTAACCTTTTCTGATTTTCATTTTTATTACAATTCATTTAAATGTTATGTTCTTTTTCTTTGTGTTGTCATATAATCTTTCCTTTTGAGTTCATATGCTTGTTTCTAATTATCATTTGTATTGTTATTATTTGTTTTGCCAATATCTAATTTTTGTAATATTTCTACGGTCAATAAACTATATATAATATAACTCAGTTTTCATCCATTTCCATCCGTAGGCGTATTAGTATCAAACATTCATTGCCTGGCTTGTTGGTGGATAGTGCAGATTATCACCCCGAGAATGAATTATTCGCAAGGGCAACGCCCGATGGAAATACTTCCCTTCGAGGGGTGATAATCTGCACTATCCACCATCAGGACAGGCAATAACTGTGTTGCCATACCGAACATTTTATAGGCCTAACAAGTGCCAAAATCGTAGAACAGGACCAGAGCTGATTTCGATGTTCAGCAGCAGCATTCATTTGATAAACCGGCTCATGTATCTGTGCATCAGTGCACCATTAGTGTACTTAAAACTATAATTAAAATCACCAAATCCGTTGAAGAACTCTTGTAACCACCTGATAAATGTGTTGGCAAGCTAATATCATAGCTTTTTATAGATAGTAAGTCGTCAACCGGCTCACCACATTTCACCCGGTCTTATTAATCAAATGCGGCCGGCCGCCAAGGAATTACATAGATTATTGACTGGCAATTATTCACCTGCCTGTGCTATTATTCCCCTCTTTCTGACTGATAGTGTGAATTATTAAATGACTCTTAATATAGGGTGAGGTATAACAAGTAAGTTTATTGACTGGAAAATACAATTTTACAAAAATCATACCTCAATATAGTTGGATGCTAATGAATTAAAGTAGAGTCATTAAATTAGAGTTAGATAAATAAAGATATTTCAAACAAAACTGGTTGATATATAAATCAAATATAGGCTAGACAATATAATTTGAAATGGTATTTAAATGAGTGAAATAAATAATTGCCATATGGTTTTCCAGTTACATATTTACACACAAATCTACTCACTACCTCCACAAGACATTCTTGGAAGTTACAGTGTGTAACCCTTAATGTTTTGGCAAATAGGAATATTTTTTATCCTTTACCTTAACGTTTTCCAAAGCACCCTAGTTCATTAAACTCCCATATTTACAAGACATTTCCCAAACTTCCATCATTGTTTGCAGCGTTATATCTTCACTTTTCTTATCAAAGAGTGTGTAAAGTATATTGGCAGACTTCTCAAAAATATATGTATGGGCACCATTGCCCACTCTGCCAATACTCTCGAACATCTCCCTACAAAGGTATGCAGTCCCTTCGCATTGTACAGTGATGTGGTTTGCATCTTCTACACAAAACAGGTTGCACATTTCACATGGTCTAACACTTCAACTCAACTCATCTTTAAATTGAAATCATCAGATTTGAGTCAGCTAGTCCTGCATATTGTCTTTGTCATAATTTCACAATATCTCATTAGACTTGGGTCCTCATCAGCTATATACTGCCATATCATATAATTTCCATCCCCAACAATCTCACTTAGTGCCTTCCTTACTTAGCTTATCTTTTCCTCTGAAGTGTAATTTCCTGAGCATTTCTTCAATCCTACATGACCATATAGGCTTTCGTTTATTTTCTAGGTCCCCATCCTATACTGCCTATTTTGGCATTTGTCTTCTTTTCATTAGCTTTTTCCCTATAGACTAGCACAGCACACTTTTTTGCATTTAGTTGACACCTTCACATACAGCTATGTTGGTTTACTAAAGCCATTTCAAGGTTGGCATTATTCTTCGAGGTACTCACTGTTTTCATGTCATCAACGTAGCCTAATGGTGACGTTTTCACTCCAGAAATAAAGCAGCACAGGCTGGCTTTCTCCAATTCAACTGAGAGAGAGAGTCAATAAAGGCAATATATTTGATTAATGACATGTACCCACCTTGGTGTATTCCACACGTCATGCTATAAACCACTGTGAGTACATGTCATGAATCCTAACCTTACATCTGAAATCTACATATGACTTATATAAGAGCCTCCATGTTTTTCCTCTAATCGTGAGAGCGTGCAGGCAATAAAAGAGCCTGTGTATCCACACACCATCAAATGCTTTTGACACATCATAATATGCAACGAAAACCTTTTTACCTGCTTCTCATTGAATAGCTATTGTTTCCTGATGGACCATTGCCATGTGGACACACACGACACTCCTCGCCTGCATGCTCCCTGAAGTTGAGAAAACCTCATTCCCATTCCCCCATACTTGCATCCTTTCCCATGAAATTACTTCAAATAGTTTGTTCAGCATATAAAGGAGGGTAATGCCCCTATAGTTGTTTGTGTCAAATGCAGAGACATTCTTCCACTTATACAACAGGAACTGCACCCCTCTACGAAAATTAACTAAAACATATTAAATTTGTAAAATCCATTTGAACAATATAAAGTGTTTCTACCAGCATAGTATCCCCTGCTGACAGGTGTTCCATTGTCACACCGGCTTCCCTGGTACTTTCAAAACAACTCAGTTTTTATCCATTTCCACCTGTAGGTCCACTCGTAGTCGGATTAGTAATACCAACTTTTTTACTACGAAATCTGCAAAGAGCGATCAGTTCACGTCTAAACAGCGGTCCTCCCAAACAGTACAAGTAGAAATTTATTGCTGGGTTGACAAACCACAGAAGTAAGGTCACGTAGTAGGCATCGTAGAGGCGAGCAAGTGTAGATGGATCAACTCTGACGTAAGTGGTGATCACAACTACCAGATACCATGGTATGACGAGGATGAGGAACACTACACTATTAACTGTGAGCATCACGTTGATGTTGCCAATCTTCTTCTCTCGGGAGTTCTCAGTACCAGAGTTTTTTGCTTTACCTGCCTTCCACAGTTTCACAACTATCATACTGTTGCAGATGGCAATTATTGAGAACGGCAGGAGTGCTCCCAATGTGAGATCCAGTATCCCCCACTCGTTTAGGAGGAAATGAAGATAGGTGGCGCTGGCAGGTTCACAACCCCCTACGTACGAGTAATTGACCATGTACTCCGGTCCGGTCTTGTAGTCTGCCACCAAAAGATGAAGGTTCTTAGCGAAGGTCAAGAGAGCCATGGACGCACACCCTATAATGCTTGCCTTGTGATTGCACAGCCATTTAGCTTTTGTTGGTATCCAGACACTCACAAACCGTTGAATTGTAATCAAACACAAAATCCAGCTAGAATTGTCTCCAGAAAACCATTGCAAAAACAAAAGCATTTTGCAGCTCAAATCGGACCTCCTAATGTCATAGTCAAAGGCAGCTTTCACCCACCAACGCCACAAGCCACTGTGCATACTTACGGTATCAGAAGCAGCTAGTACAATTAGGCATATACTGAAAGCATGCTCCTTAACCACCTTCCTTCGACAGACAATTATACAGAGAATATTGCCCAAGGTACCTATAGCAATGATAGGCACGAGGAAGGTACTGTATATCCACTTAATAGCCTCCTTCATTTTATTTGAGCTTAGCGTATTCAATGTCTATGGTAAACGACCCAGTATGTAGTGTATATAGCTCTCTGACTATATGACTGATCAATTTCTCCTTCAAAACCAAGGTAATTACCGTAAGTACAGTATATAATTAGAATTTAACATACGGTTGGCGATGGTATGCTCTCAGATCTTAACCCTTCAAATGGTAAGGCTACTTTTGTCAAAACTTCAATGAAGGTTGCTTTTTGAAAACCAACTAAGTCCTTTCAAGTTGGTATACATTGGATAGCTCTCGCTGAGTACTCTCAGATGAGTGCCCATGTGCCAGGGTTTCAGTAATATTTCAGTTATGGTGCATCATTTTGTATTACTAAAATTAGCAACAACAGCATAAGGGTTAATGCCCGCTGGTTTGGCCCATGCATTTTTTTTCAGAAAATAGTGGGGGTGCGGTTAAGGGGTGTGTGCGGTTTCTTCAGACGAATTCGGTAATTAGGATTTCACGAGCGGTGGTCGATGATAAGCTCTCAGGTAACATCCGGATGTTCATGTATAATCTTACGTATGCACTGGTATGAACATATCGTTTACCAGAGAAATACATCCCCTCGATCCGCAACCCCATAGGCACAGCATGCCAGTACCTAGGGTATGTGCGCCTCGGGTTACGCGGTGTAGCTTGGTTTTGCAGCAATTTCAGTCTGACCCAGGGCCTGTGAAACCAGCAGGCAGCCAATCATGGGGTACACAGGTGATCTATGACTCATAGTGGTGTGAGGCAGCGAAATTTGATGATGCATGCACAGTGCCCACTCCCTGTCTACTACTCCCAGCGTTTACTTAGTTTACGTCCATCAGTAGTTGGATATCACTCCTGCATTCATACTTTTCATCCCTCAATTTGGAATTTCGTTTTTCGTCACATTGGTGTCATGATGTGGTTAATTCGTGACTAGCCAGTTGTAAGTAGTGGAGGAAACCCATAGTACCCGGCGAAAACCACCGCCTAACCGATAAAGATGTATGTCTGATGAAGAACCTAAATCAATAAATGATGTAAGAATATGCTTGTGGTCGAGTGTTGATTTTTTCTACGCAGGTGTTGTTACATGTTTGCAGAGAGGTACTACTACTCCCAGATGTTTGGTAGGTCGATCACGCAATTACCCGGTTAGATCGAGCCACTCTATCGTCAGGTATGCCTTTGTTTACATTATGAGGTTGATTGGCCATACCCACGATAGGTATGGCCAATTAACCTCATAATGTAAACAACGGCATACCCGACGATAGAGTTGCTCGATCTATTACCCGGTATGTGCATTAAAATGGTAAATGTACTTTTCTGCTATCCATGCGCAATATTTACAGTAGTAGATTAAAACATGCCTTTTGCCACATAAATCAATACTCCTCCAAAAGGTACCAACATCTACTCATAAAGGGCTGGATGATGGGAGGGACTCACTCGTTACTTTTGCAGGGGCTACCCCAATAGTTGATTGTTGCAAGAATTACTCTTTGACTGCTCCTTGTCTCTAACGACAGCCAAGGAGGCAGTAGTGGTAGTTATAGTAGTAATTATAGTAATAGTGGTAGTAGTAGTAGCTGTAGTAGTAGGGATCCACCGTGGCCTGGTTGTTACGATGCCTAGCTCCCAAGCGTGAGTTCGCATATTTAAATCTCCGCAGGATCCCCAGGCAGGTGGGACTGGTCGCTATATAAATGTGCGGTGTTGTGGAGGGCTGCGTATGGTTCTTCTGCAACTAAAAGACCTCTTGGAACTATTCATGAAGAGAAGGAAATTCTGGATTTCTATCTCATCACAATATGACCTAAGCTGTTGAAAGCGACGTAAAAACCCATTGCTTCCTTCCTTCGGTAGTAGTAATAGTAGTAGTAGTAGTAGTAGTAGTAGTAGTAGTAGTAGTAGTAGTAGTAGTAGTAGTAGTAGTAGTAGTAGTAGTAGTAGTGATTGTAGTAGTAGTAGTAGTAGTAGTAGTAGTAGTAGTAGTAGTAGTAGTAGTAGTTGTAGTAGTAAAAGTAGTATTCATTGACTAAATGCATATCTCAAAAATGCAAAACTATACTAGTCAATGTCATACACATTCACTACATTCAAAGCACCATACACGGAGCAGAACAGTAAATGCATGAAACGCAACTTAGATATAGGGATTAGGATTGGGTAGATGGCCTTGTGATGATTTATAGCTGAGGCCTGAATGTCCTTTGGTTGGCTGAGGCCGTTAGGCCGAAGCCAACCAAAGGACATTCTGGACGAAGATATAAATCAACACAAGGCCATCTGCCCAATCTTAATGACTATTATAGCACGCCAGAATTTACAAAGTTTATTGATACTCTTCAATAAATTATGATTTGATGAAGTACCAGTAAGGGGCTTGGCAGCCATCTTGTTTAGTCGTCTGCTTGGAGTCAGAGGCAGAGCATCATGGGAGCTTTTTTTAGGCATAATTTTTTTTTCATCATCCTTTTCTGAGTTTTTATGGGTTCAATGTATGGAGCATATATAGTAAACTACAAACAAGACCTCATTTTAGAAAATTTACATTAATTTATATACTTTTATTTGATTTTTCTGCCCGAATGTTTCGTTACCATAGCAACAGGCATTGCGCAGAATCCCGGCCTTAAGGCATTGCGCAGAATCCCGGCCTGGGCCTCCTTTTACTTGGCATAGTCAAAATATAATGTTGGGACAATGCCCCACCCAAGTGCTATAATTAGTAATAAGAAAGAGTTAACACATCAGGGACGTGAAGGACAAATTATCGAAAGACAAAACTTAACATTATTTGCCTGCTAAACTTTTGAGGGTTACACGTCCTAATTACATAACATACAAACTTACGACATACTTAAGTCAAAAAGAGTTAAATTAACTAAATATCTGCCTACAGTCTCACATGACAGCTTTTAATACCCTGGCAGCAGTCATATTTTTTATTCAAAACTTATTTCTAGCCTAAAATTGGATTTTAAGCAAATTTAGGGTAAAATTTAGTTTTCCCAGGCAACTTGGCAATTCATTTTTTTTCAGCCCAATCAGTCTTTGTCATATTCAAACTATTGCTGGTACAAAAGATGAATAAAATGAACATTTCAGATTCCAAAAAATCATTTTAAGCTATTTTTCGGTCATTCTTTCAATATAGGGATAGTGGTAAAGAAAGTCCCATTACATCACGCACGAACCACCAATGGAGCCCAATTTTGTTTTATGAAGTAGATAAGAGGTTGTTTGTAATTTAGATATATAAGATGGGGTGCTGTTGTACTCATTTGACCAATAGTTGAGTGCTGCTAGAATTACTCTCTGACTGCTCATTGTCTCTAACGACAGCCAAGGAGGCAGTAGTAGTAGTTGTAGTAGTAGGGATCCCCCATGGTGGGACTGGTCGCTATATAAATGTGCGGTGTTGTAGAGGGCTGTGTATGGTTCAGTTCTTCTGCAACTAAAAGCCCCCTTGGAACTAACTATTCATGAAGAGAAGGGAATTTCTTCCCGGTTCCGGGTTAGTAGTACTTAGTAGTAGTAGTAGTAGTAGAAGTAGTAGTAGTAGTAGCAGTTGTAGTAGTAGTAGTAGTAGTAGTAGTAGTAGTAGTAGTAGTAGTAGTAGTACTTAGTAGTAGTAGTAGTATTTTTGGATTATGTTTTCAACATAGGGATAGGGGTAGAGAAAGTCCCATAACATCACGCCGAAACACCAATGGAGCTCAATTTTGTTTTATAAAGTAGATGAGAGGTTGCTTGTAATATAGATATATAATATGGGGTGCTGTTGTACTCATTTGACTAATTTCGAAGGATAGGAATAGAGAGCTTCTTTGGTAATTGTACCTGTCGATCAGTTGACCAGACTAGCAAATTTGCAGTATCTCAGAGTATTGCAAGTGTCCATACCAGCCCCACTTATAAAATGTCATTCCCACCCCTCAAATGTGGGAGGTACCAATCTTCAATCCCCCCCCCCCCCCCCCCCCCCCCCCCCGGGAAAAAGCACCTGTGATATAAGTGCAGACAAGCTGATATGAACACCTCAGGGTATAAGCTTTTTAGAAATAAAGGTCTTCGAAATTCCTAGGGGAGGGGTTGCCCATCAGCTCGCGGATTTCAAGCATCAGTGGGTTCAGTAACGTAATGAAATTAGCGACTTGAACACAGATGTCATTAGGACGTATGATACTTTTGAAAGTAACTACTGAAATATCATTTGGTACCAAAATATGAGTGAGAGTTTTTCATTACACTGCTATCTATATTTCTCCTTCAAATATCTCAATCTTCAAAAAATGCTTGGCCATGAAAGATATCACCAAAACGTCAGGACACTTTAAGAAATTTTAAGTGACCCATTGACAACATGTACTCCTCAGCTTCAAGAATGACAAGAAAATAACTCAACACACGAATAGATGTAAACATGTTTATTAAAAATGCCAAAAAGGCTTAAAAGTGTAAAAATAGATGTATACAAAATATATGAATAACTTAATGAAACTATCTATTGATCTACATAAATCGATTGAAACATAACTCTATACATACTAAGGATTTTATACAAGATGTTATCAGTATGAGAATGCTGAACATGACAAATACATATCTTATGAATTTCCGACACAAATAAAACATCAAAATACTAAATTCTTTTGAGAATGGTTGTAGGAATGCATAGCAATTCAAAAACATACATCTGTTGCAGGATGGGGGAATGAGAATGGAGTGAAGGGATGTGGGAAAAGAAAAAAATGTACAAACACAAAGAAGTTACTGAAAAGGAAAACAAAACCAATGGGGATATACGCTGCAGTTACAAACTCGAGGAGCACTGAGGGAAAGACACTGTGGCCTTTGAATCAAGAGGGCTGGTTAAAACACTTCCTGAAAGACTGCAGTATTAGGGTTAGAACTTAGAAATGGTGTCACTAGTCTTTCCACTAAAGATACAATGTTAAATGCCAAAAATAGATGAAATAGCTATAGAATTCAGAGAGCATAATTAGGACTACAGAAACAAACCGACCAACTACGTTGCTAGATCTGGTTAAACAGTATGCAAATACTAGTAAAACCAGGGTGTAGCCACCTAGTGGGCTGAATAGGAACTAATACAAGCACACACTTTGCTTATTGCACCAATGCTGGCAACAGTGGCACAAGTAACAAAATGTCTAGTTAATTAACTGTTATTGATTTTTTTTGTTTTGAGGCGGATATAAGAGTTCAAAAACATTTTGCTCATTACACCAATGCTGGCAACAATGGCACAAATAACAAAATGTCTAGTTAATTATCGGTCATTGAAATTTTGGTGTTGTTTGGGGGATATACAGTTTAAAAATATGAGCACCAAAGGATCAAAATGGTATCAGAAGGAACTGCAGTCTTCTGGATCATGCCTTGACAGTTCTTGACTCATTGGAGGCCGGCCACTGGTGCATTCACACAACAACGCGAGATGGTTCTAAAAGATAGGGAGGCTGCAAAGAGGGGTTTAAATGACTGGCATGAGACAGGATATCATAAAGCACTACACACTCCTACTTGGTTGTGAGGTTTAATCACAGATAATTCAATTATAAAAAACTACTGTTGAAGATTGAAAAAAAAAGAAAAAGGTGAAATAATGATTAATAAATAAGAAAATGCGTTTAACAAAGAATCCTACCAAGCCAGCGTGAATATGCTTGAATAAAGAAATAAGGGATTTAGTATGCGCCAGTCACTCATTCAATATGAAATGTCAATGCTCTATATACAGTGTTGATTTAAAGGGGGAAATAGCATAACAGCCAAAAATGCTAAGATGTCACAGGAAGCCACAAATGAATCTTAAGACAAAAAGACTCAATAGTTTTGGGATTTTGTACTATGTATCTTGTAAGAAGATGAAGGAAAAATTAATCAAATGGGTTCATTATTTTTGGAATAACAATGAAAGAACTTCGGAAGAATGCAAATATGTGATTGCCATGAGAAACAGTATTAACCAGATTTTTTTTGCATGAGAATAGATACCAAAAGGTTATGAATAAAGACTGAACTTATATTATAATCTAAACAATAAGGTTTTGAACCATACCTGTATACAAGTCAAGCATTTCATACAAGGTGTTATCAGTACAAGAATGCTGAACATGACATATAATAATCAAAAGAATTTCTGACACAAATAAAACATCAAAATAATAAGTTCTTTCCTGAATGATTGTAGGAGTGCGTAGCAATTCATAGATATAAATAACATGATAGGAAACTGGAAATTAGAAAAAAGCAAATGTGTGATTGCCATGAGAAACAGTTTTAACAAGTTAAATTTACCACGAGAATCAATACCAAAAAGAGTTATGTTTATAGACAGAACTTTTATAGGAAATTAGTGATGGAATGTAAGAAAAGGAGATAATGTCAAACAAATTAAAATGATGGGCAAATTACAGAAGATGCTAACTAAATAAATGGTGTTCCAAATTAAAATTCAAAATACAGGGGAGCTGAAGGACAGACACTTTTGCCCTGAGTCAAGGAGGGCTGGGCATAACACTTCCTACAAGACTGCAGTCTCAGGGTTATGGATCTTTGAAATGGTGTCACCAGTTTTTCAACCCACAGTACAAGTGTACAAGTCAGGAGAATAACTAATGATATATCAAGGACCAAAGATATATATATCAAAGAGATAATAGAACTCATACTTCAATAAGATGATGTTAGAAACAAACAGATCAACTCAGCGGCCAGACCAGGTAAAACAGTATGCAATTACTAGTAAAACCAGGATGAAGCCACCTAGTGGACTGAATAGAAACTAGCAAGAATATATCTTGCTCTTGGCACCAATGCTGGCTACAGTGGCGCACAGAACAAAATGTCTAGATAATTATGTTATTGAAATTTGGTCGCTTTATGAAGGATATATACTTGTATTCCAAAAAACATGAGCACCAAAGAATCAAAATCTGGTGTCAGTGGGTAGGATTCTGCAGTCTTACGGGTCATGTCATGCCAGTTCTTGACTCATCGGAGGCAGGCAATTAAGAAAAGGAGATGTGTACACAACAAACAAAACACAACGAGGGGCATGTTACTGAAGATACAGACCAAACGAATGGTGTTACAAGCTGCAAATACAAACTAGATGAGTGCTGAAGGAAAGACACTGTGGCCCCTGAGTCAAGAGGGCTGGTTATAACACTTTCTAGAAGTGCCGCGCCAGTTCTTGACTCAGTGGAGGCAGGCCATTGATGTACTCACACAACAACACAGGTATGGGTCTAAAAGATAGGAAGGTTACAGACATGATTTAGACAAGGTGGGAGACAGAGTATCATAAACTACTAAACATTCCTACTTGGTTGGGAGGTCAAATAACAGATAAGTCAAGAGTAAAAAAACTACTGAGAAAAGTTGAAAAAAAGAGAAAAGGTGTGGTAGTTAATAAAAAGAAAATGCAGTTAACAAAGAGTCCTATCAAGTTAGCGCTAAATATGCTTGAATATGGAACAATAGATATAGTATGTGCCGGTCACTCACTTAATATGAAATGTCAATGCTCTATGTACACAGTCTTGGTTTGAGAGGAAAAATAGCATAACAGCCGAAATACTAGAATGTCAAAAGATGAATCTAAAGCCAAAAAGATTCAATGATTTTGGAATGTTGTACTATGTATTTTGGAAGGTGAAAGATGGATGAATCTGAAATCAAATGGGTTCATCACTTTTTGGAAAACAATTAATGATTTTTTGGAAGTAATAAAAATGATATTCACTGAGAAACAGTGATGACAAAAATATTAGGATGAAAATTGACACCAAAGGAAATTAAGAATTGAATTGATTATATATGTATCTAAATAATTGTTATGAACCGTAACTGCGTACATGTCAAGCATTTCATACAAGATGTTACAGTATAAAAAAGTTGAACATAAACATATACAAATCAAAAAGAATACCTGACACAAATAAAACATCAAAATACTAATTTCTTTTTAAATGGTTAAAGGAGTGCACAGCAATTCATTGACAAATATCTGTAGCAGGACGGGAGAGGTGGAAACTTAGTAATGGGTTGAAAGAAACAGAGAAATGAACACGCCAAACACAGCAGTGGTTGGTCATGTAACTGAAGATGTGAACCAAATTAATGGTTTTATAAGCTGCAAATATAGAAAATGAAGAGCTGAGGGGAAGACACTATGACCTGTAAATCAAGAGGGCTGATCATAACACTAAGTAAAAGTGCCACGCCAGTTCTTGGTTCATTGGAGGCCGGCCATTGATGCAATCACCCAACAAAAGACAGGAAAGCTTCAGAAATGGGTTGAGAATTGGTGGGAGACAGAGAATATCATAAACTACTATGCACTCCAGTTGTTTGGGACGTTAAATTACAGATAATTCAATAATTAAAAAATTGCAGTTGAAGGTTGAAAAAAATAGAAAAAGGTGTGAAGTTAATGAAAATAAAATGCAATTAACAAAGAATCCTATCAAGACGGTGCGAATATGCTTGAATAAGGAATAAGGGATTTAGTATGTGCCAGTCACTCAGTTGATATGAAATGTCAATGCTCTATACAAAGTCATGGTTAAAGGGGGGATATAGCATAACAGCCAAAAATGCTAGAATGTCGAAAGATGCCAAAACTGAATCCAAAGCCAAAAAGATTCAAGTTTTGGAAATAAGTGCTATTTATTTTCAGAAGAAGATGAAGGATGAACATGCATTCATCATTTTTGGAATATGCTTACATCATTTTTTTTTAAAAACTAAAAAAAAGATTGCCATGACAACACAAGTGATAACACAATTTTTTGCATGAGAACTAGAACCAAAAAGGGTTGCCTTGAAATTTAGAATAGGTGGAAGATTAAAGGGAAACTTTATTTCAAATCAAAAAATCTGTTATTGAAAATTACAAATATTCGTAAACCAGAATAGGCTACAGGGGAGTAGCAGACTATTGTCATGGCAAAAAACTAAATATCTGGTCACCGCTCTAAAGCTCAGAATCCAGAATAGAAATAAAATAAAATAAAATATTTTTGGTTGTTATGTTATTTGCTTTTTTGGGTGGAATTTGCAATTATCGCTATATCATGCTGAGGTGTTATTTCTTTTTTCATGGAAATATTTGCCAAAGAGATTTAATGAAATGGGGAAGAAAATGGAAGAAGTTGATTGAGCAAGAATTCTCAAAACGTCAGCGAGACGGAGAAACAAATTGAACAGATAGTTAATTACTATGAGAGATAGCCAGAAAGGGATGCACTACAGGGGAGTCCTGCAGTAAGATCTCAGCATGACAAGCAAACTATAACTCCTCGCGACCACCACCAGATGGCGCCACCAGTCCTCCTCCGCCTCACTTGGGGATCAGGTCGTTGATTCCCTTTCCTTTCTCCAGCCTCTTCTCCATCTGGATCAGACGATCGACACCGCTCACCACAGCCTGAACTTGCTCAACCTAATACAGAGATAGAAAAACAACATTAAAAGATACAGAGATGGGAAAACAACATAATAAAATTAGCATAATCAGAATGTTACCTCAGATTATTTACAATAGTCATTGACACCATGAGATAAAACATGAAAAAAGTAAACTTTTCGCATCACCATAAGTTATGAAATGGTCTTTGTTTTTCTGTTCAACTGTGTTTCAGCTGATATCTATCAAAATCATAAAATCCAAACTACATGGATAACAAATGATGAGTACATCATTTGCATCAGGTCACATAAAATCACTGAATTCACGAGCTGTGGTGTACCAGACAAACACCAATAAACCATTGAACGTGAAACCATACTAGTTTGAGGAAATGTTGTTTTTTTCAAATTTTGCTCTTCCAAAGAAGGTATGCTGTTCGTTTTATGAGCCCATTGAGTATGAATTGTTTAAATCAAAAACTGAGACCCACCTCAGACTTTCCCAAGCGATCGGAGTTTGAGATGTCGAAGGTTCCTCCGACCGCTGCAGTGTCGACACCTCCAGTGCCTCGTTTCTGAAGGCGCATCTTCTCCAGAATGGTGTTGAAGCGGGAGTCCTACAATGCATAAAATAGGATTTTCAAGTCAGCATTTTCAAAAATAAAGCTGTCAGTTTCATGAATAAAAATGAAAAATGAGGACGCAAATAGAGGTATTGTGGGAAAAATAAGTCTGAATTAACTCTTTCAAGTCCTAATCTTGAGCCGAAAGTAATACGTACAAGAATGAAAACCTTCAAGGTTTGTGAGGTTTCTTATCTAATGCCTCTAGCATATCATCAGCACTTAGGGGGGGGGGGGGGGGGGGGGGCTTACTATATCTCTAATGGAGTTAAAGCGTGGATCCTGAAATGCATGAAATACGATTTAAGTGTTAGTGGAGCAGTCAGTTTAATGAATAAGCTAAAGCACTATTCCTAAATTTGAGTGACATATAAATGTCATTCAACACTATAGGTCTTACCAGGGCCAACTTTGGCAGCTTGACGTGCACGCCAGCGCGCAGGCCAGTGCCAAGGTTGCTGGGGCAGGTGAGGATGTACCCCAGATGTTCGTTCCACATGAATTCCCAGCCTTTGCCTTTAATCTGTTCTTCCACTTTGTTCAGTCCCTCGGAGAAGCGCTTGAAGACGCGCTTGATGTTGCCTCCTTTCTCCATGGAGATGACGCGGGTGTGGTCTTCCTCGTTGATCCAAACAAGGAAGTTTTTCTGGTCATTGTGCCTATCACGTAAAAACATGCATACAGTAAAATAAGAGATGGGGCATATTCAAACTTTACTTAGGAATGAAAACTATAGTCTTGTTCCCGAAACTAGTTTTCAAGAAATGTCATTATGTGGACTAACCAAACACTGCATCAATCAAATACTAAAAAATGTCAAACCTTTTATTGTTTAATCAAATGCTATCAAAATGCTACAAAACATATCTTTATGTCAGTACTGTCAATAGCTTTGTTGGGCTATTGTAGTGGATCTGTTACCAGCCTGCCAGGCAGTTTTGTATTATCTTTTTAGTATGGAGTTGTTTTTTAACTCTATTACAATTGCATATCTGATTCTGACAGAGGAGCAGTCTGCTCTGAGTGTATGTATCGAGGTAGATAAACTCACCAGATTCCGCGAGCATCGGGCCAGTCACGTGCCATACCTGCTGCCAGGAGCAGAGGAGACACTGGCTTGTCAAACAGGAAGTGATCCTGAAAGCATGCAAACAAAATTGTACTAAAAACTCACAAAAAAAGGATAATTAAAAAAAGATTAAGAATAAAATAAAAATGTAGAACATGAAAAAATAATTAAATAAACCTAAAAAAAGAATAGCTCTTTTCAAGGTAAACTAGGATTATTTTAGACTTTCCATCAAAATGACATAGAGTTAATCATTTAATTGCTAAGAAGAGCAAATTGAATCAACTATCCACAAACCAGGTGAAAAATAAGAATTTCAAGAAATTGATGTTATGGTTGACCCCCTTTAATTTAACAATGTATGAGGCCCTGCTGCAATATTACATTTCATTATTTTCAATATGCCTGTATATTTGTGAGAATCTAAGTTTCAACTTGCCATGGCAGGCAAGTAGAAATAATCAGAGTTAAATTCTACTTGCCTAGCAGTTATTATGGCAAGCAGGTTACTAAATAAAATGGAAATTCTAGTGTGTTAGAGTTTCATAGACCCAATTTAATACCTAAGAACATGTAATTATCTAATAAAACAACGACAGGAAAACATGCTATGAGAAATGTCCCTACTTACATCAATGAGGCGATTTTGTTCCTCGTCAGTCATCTTCCCGAGAGGGTAGTACTTTCCTTTGAGTTCTCCTTCAAGGCCATTCAGGGCATCCACTACCACTCTCTCCACCTCCCGACGCTCGGCACGGGAGCACACTGGTGGCAGACTCAGGCCGCGGATGCAGCGACCAGTTCTGACACGGCTTGAAAGAACGTAGTTCTTATCAAACTCTCCACCCTGGATCTGAAAATAAAGACACAAAAACAATGTAGAAGAAAAGACCAGAACATCTCCCCAGAGCCTGAAACCTACAAACGAGTTGGAAAAGTTTGAAAATGCTTAAACTGAAGAGTTCTTCGATTTATGTACATTATTACGATTTATTATTTCATCCTATTTTTATAATTAGCTTCTAAAGTCCCCCAAAAAATGTGGTAATTCTGATGAAATGAATGAAAACTTTTATTCAGTTTACATTATTACGGTTTATTCTATGGATATCCTATTTTTATGATCTCAAGTTTCTATGACACAGTAGCATGTAGAATCCTAAAAGTGATGAGGTAATTTTTATGATGAAATGAATGAGAACTTCAGTATTGATATACATAGTTTCTTCCTGCCTCACCTTGGTCCAGTCAAGATCAGTTGGATGTTTCTGACCTGGCTTGTACCCGTTATGACGCTCATCGATCACTTTGTCAAAGAGTTCACTGAAGACCTACAAACATTCAATTAAAAACAATGATCGTATTACATTTTTTTTGCATTATTTAATGATTATTATATGCAATAAACTGTAAATAAAATTGCCATTTTAAGGCTGGTTAGACAAAGCATAAATTTTTCATCGTTTAAATATCTCTTTTATTTCACCAGAAAAATAGATCCCCTTCTGAGAGATGCACACTTCTAAGCCATTAGTGCCCACAGCAGCAATTTTGACCAAATCTTGCAGGCAAGATTAAGATAGTAAAGATACTGTTGTGACCTGTTATAGCAACTTTCGCTTATAAGTTATGACAGATGCAAAGTAAAAAACAAGAACACCTTTTTAAGATTAAAAAAGTATTGGACATTTCATATCAATCTAAAATCTACTGGACCATGATTAAGTTGCTCAATCTTTCGCAAAAGTTGTTAAAATTGCTCTGTTACTTACCTCATAAGACTCCTCATCACCAGCGACACAGCCCACGGTCTTGATGTAGGGGTGTCCGGGATTGTCCACGCCTGTCTGGATACACATGTCAAGAGTAACACCGTTAGGAGTCACCTTGTCACGCAAGTTGGCATAAATCTACAAGTACAAAAATAACACTCAGAATTCAACTAGATTAAGCCGCACTTGTGGGATACAAGAAAGTCAAAATGATGGCTTTAATTTAAAATGCACTGGCAAAGGTGATGTAATGCAGATATGAAAAAAAAAAATTGCAATATTTTTGACCACCTCCATTCGTCTATGTCTTCACTGATGTCCATTGTTTCTTAGAAATCAATTTCATATCATGAATAAATGAAGAAAAACTCATGTAACTCACAGCAGGCGTCAGGTTGCTAGCCATCACGTTGTTATGTTTGGTCAGGTCAGGGTAGTTGCAGCTCGCTGGATAGCGGAGATGTCCAGTCGTAGCTGCAGCACAAACAGGTTTCTTATTGATGTTGGCACCACCTATCAGAGCACCAGCTCCGATGGCAGTCGCCACCGCCATCTTCATTGGGCTGAAAACCTTTCCAAGGAAAGCTGCCATGATGATGTTTAGCTCTAGTAGAATAGATGTTGTTGTCACTAGATGTTTCCTTTCCTTCAGTTGTTGGGATGTTAGATCAACTGTTCACTCCTAAGTCGATGGTATTGACTTATAATGCAAGGTGTAACTGCATTGATTCTGAAATAGCATCCGCATCAAAAAAAAAAAAGTAAAAATAGATTAGCAGAAACACACAACTCACCCTGATTAGCTATCTACACCCATAGTATATTGTATTCAAAATAAAAAGCACCCACCTTCCCTAAACACAAAAAAGGTACTACCCATAAGAAGTATTTGAAGACTGCTCTGTATATTCCCATATAAAAGTATTTGTATATCAAGATAACTTTGTTGAACTGATATTATTCAAATAGTGTAGCTAGAACAAAATATTCTATTTGATTATTATGCAAAACTTTGCTCTTGATAGAAGCAATTTGTGATATTTTAAGTAGTAAATATCGAAGCATCGATTGATCATTACTTTCATAGCTTAGAATCAATATCATCTCAATCACATTCAACTAATCCTACCAATTAAAAACATCTTCAGTAAGTAGTAGAAAACATTTTTAAGGACATATGAATATATAGCTCTTTGACATTTTATATAAGGCTAAAAAACAAATTCTACAATTCTGTATTTCTTCAGATTTTCTTTTCAAGCCATTGTTGGCTCTTTGAACTCTTAGCTTTATATTTTCAACATTTTTGCAGGTTTTCTCTCATATCGGAAACGTAGAGTTAAAGATGAACTGCACAAGACTGCAAACTGCAACTGACAACACTGCTTACACAGCAACCTACAGAAGAAAAACATTATAGAACATGAATGAAAACAAATATCACTGTATGTTTATTTTCCCCCTTTCTTTGCTCCACGTGGATCATAAATATTTTCTTTTCTGGTGTTTAACAATCTGTATGGATTTCTCTTCACATTCTGATGTTAAATTTTTATTTAATACTTCTGTTGAAATAAACATGATTCTTTAATAAAGCAGTTTGGATGGATGTTTCTAAGAACAACTATGGGCCTAGTTCAATAATATTAAACCTTACTTTATGCAACAATACTTTATTGTCGATTTTGTGTGTTTCTATGGGCCCTGATATTTTCAGGACTGGTTGAGTTATCACCAGGCTACCATATAAAATGTTTATTTTTCTAAAGAACCAAGGTGCTCTTGTTGTGTGCAGGCACCATTGCCACCAACAACAGTCACTTGGTCATATTGTCAAAATTGAAATAAAAGTGCTACTACTCACCTTGAGTCACCCAACAATGCAACCAAACATGGCAAGTCAATGAAACATGATAAAGATGTACAAGAATAAATAAAAAAATGATCAAAGGGGGCTTTTATTAATAATTATTATCAATAATATACGACTCTAAATCCCACTGATGACTTAAACATAACCACACGGCTATGATCATAACTTACTATACAATTGTCTTTACAAATGCGTTCATCAAAATTAATGAATGGAAGAACGTGTCAGAAAATCAATGAGCCAACTGTGTGTTTGATTGGCTACCAGCAACAATACGCGAGCCATATTTAGAACGCGTACACGTGAAAAGCAAAGTGTTTCACTTTCATTGGCTTCATTGTTTCAAATAGATTTCCTATCAGCCAATCGCATTTCAAGGCAACTCCTGAACGTCATAGCTGACGTCAGTATTTGCGTAAGACACGTGCTTAATGGCGGGAAAGCGTGTAGCAGACGATACACATCAGAACAGTTAATATTGTCTAGCTGCATTTATTCATGAACCTTAGAGGAGTATTCATGTCTATAATTCCAGTCAACAATACGCATCTGCATGCATAAAAGACTTTTCTCATGATCAGGTAAACCAGTTTGTAAACCGAACGAGGTAAAATGCAAAACAAGCTGCTATCGGACAGATCCCATATGTCTGCGACAAAAAAGGTAAATTAACTGTTAAAACGACAGCATGTTTTTTCGATACAAAGCCACATTTGTTTGCTTTATCAAACCTTGAATAACTGTGCGCGTCGAGTGAAGAAGTCAACCGCGAGCTGAGTGAAACAAATGCTTCAGTTGGATGCCAAGATGGCGCGGACAATGGTTCCACGTATTTCATTGGCTGATTCGTTGCCATTGGCAACAAAAATCAGCTGTTGTTTACAAACTTGCCTTGGACACGTGGGGCAAGTTGCGCCAACAGGCATACCTACCAGTTGCCTTGGCAATGATTGTCAGACAATCGTTGCTATAATGGCATTGCTCTGCCAACGATTGTCTGACAATTGTGTAGGTTAAGAGAACTTTAAAGCAAATAAAACATTGATTAATATAATATCTGAGACCGTTCGCACAACAGCACCTTATCGGCTTATGATTAAAACATGTCGAATCAACGTCCCCTTCAAAGTCCGGCATCCACGTTAAAAAATACGTTCTTAGACTTAGTAGAAACAGTTCGTGTTTACAATGCAAACTGTGCAGATGACATCGTGCCGTATTTTTAAACACACATTAACTGTTTAACACCAGGCATTAGTCATTACGGATGTTCCGCTTTTGAATATCCAGTCGCCGAAAAATCGCGATTTCAAGACACACTTACGACCAGAAAATAAACCCAACATCTATCATCTAGATCTATATTCAATATTAAAATATCTGACCAGTTGCAACTACCTATGTCCTATAGGTCTATAAGTGATTGCCACTGGATTGATTGTTGCAAAAAACTACTAGAAAGACTTCTATGTCGTGTGTACTATGCCAGACTAATGGGAGCCACTCGTATAATTAAATGGAATAACCTACAGCCTTTCAAAACCCGAAGAGTAATGGAACTCATGTTGTAGTAGTACTTACCACGAGCAGGAATTCAGATGGAATGATGTTGCTGGCAACGGGGGAACCTTTATATACTGACGGACAGGATTATGGGATACCATTGTCCAAGACGTTTTTTGATTGGTTAATCAAATAGGTTCAAAGTTCATTTAAAAGGGTAATTGAACTTTGACCTTTATAGTGACTACACTGTACCTCACTTTGTTATAGACCCATTTATTTATACCTTAATTTTATTCTGGCAAAGAAAAGACCAGGCCACTCTAGAAATTAACCATCTATCATTTACAGCTCGATAGCCAGTTGTTGGCAAATAATATTCATAACGTATTTTTATGTAAAAAAAGTCCTTGTACATCAAGTTCAAAAAATTGAGGGTTGAACTATCAGTATAAAATGAAATGCCAAGGGATGATTTTTATCCATAACTTCTGATTGTATTTGTGGTCCTTGTTTGATATAAATTGCTTTGTAGGTATTGTTTGTTAAAAATCCTTCTAACTCGAACATTGAGGATTAGACAGCTCCAAGGGATGAGTTCATAACATATAATTTAACCCTGGTTTTTCTAGCCATTGTTTGATAGGGCCATTTGATCCAAATAGCAGGGATGTCAACTTATTTATCTGTGCAGTGGTCCAAAGTAGCTGCATTATTCTGCAGATAAATCACTTTTTTTCTCTGGATGTATGTTCGCTATAGTTCGGATTAGGCATTAAAATAGAATGACCTTGTCACTAAGATTTCTATCAGTATTATAATTACATTCTGACACCACCATGATTCATGAATTTCCCTACATGAACGGGAGAACTGTGCATCGAGTGTAAAACACTGCCAGTACTGCAGTTGGTGTTCAGTAGATGACAGGAAATGGGATCATGTGACCCCAAGATGGATGGATGCCCCTATGGATTTGGTCAGGAAGCCCTTGGCTTCACAGAAAATTGCAGTTTCTTTTTCAACAGGTGTTGTGAATGGATTTGCGAGTGGGGCAATTGACATATACCATATAACACTACACTTTTAGCCAAAGTTATCCCAATGGTGCATTTGCCCTTTAATAAACAATCGTTTTGAACTGATTCCTAATAATTGGCCATGATTATTTGTAACTAATTATTTGGTAGTCTTTTTCTGACAATATATCTTTTTGAAAAAACTTGACTAGTATTCTTCAGCTATCTTTTTTTAATTAACCATTTACCCATAAGTGGTAGTATTTTACTTAATTCTATCACAAACAAATGTTTCAAAATACAAATATTTATTGCAACAATGATTTACAGCAGAACGCATATGATGAAATATACATAAATAGTGATCAGCACCTGTAAGCATATAAATATACTGTAAAGGTATTACTGTTAATGTGTAATCATTATTACCCACTTAAACGAGTGGGTACGTTTCGCTAATATTACAATCTGTTGATATTTGTTCTCTTTTGTATTCCAATTGTGAATCTAGTCACAAGTACACGTGCTCAGTTGATAATCATGTACATACATAGACTCATACATGCATGCTGTGATATGTTTCAAAGCTTACAACCAAATTCGAATGATGCATGTTATCAAGGTAAATCTGAGTGAACCTAAATTGCAATAAACCAATCAGAACGGTCCGCTATTATTGAAAAACGGATCGATTCGCAAAATGCGGATTCATTAACATTTTTTTCTATACCTTTACAGTTTATGGCATTATATGTATATATATATATATATGTATATTATATGAGTATACAATTTCTAATTACAAGCTTTTTACCTTTTCTTCTTGCATATCCTGATTGTACATTTTTTTCTAAATATTTTCTAAATCTTTTTTGATAAAACTGACTAGATTTCTATTAGGGGTCATTCAAACTAGACATTCTTCAAGAAATACAAAAGTAGATTCAGCATTTACCTTGAACCCTCAACATCAATTTCTATATTAACCCATTCGTGTTTAAGTTTTCTTCGACCTTTGTCATCTAGAAAGCATGAATTCTCAGTACTGTAAAACCCATTATTACCATGCACATTTTTATTCTCGCAACTGCCGTCTGAATGTGATTGCGGCCATTTAATTACATGCATAAACTGTATCACCGCTAGATGGGGCATTGTTATGCTATTTTGAATGTATATCAGCACCAGTAATAAATGCGTTATCATCAGCTACCTAGCGCAAATGCGTGAAATTAAAAGGAGCACGATAATAATGGGTTTTACAGTAGTGACTGAGAGAATAAAGCATGAATTCTCAAAAAGCTTATTAAAGGAGCATTGTCAGTTTGATTTTTTAAACTTTAAACACTTTTCCCCCAGTACTTTCAAAAGCATGCCTTTGTCAGAAAAAAGCCAGTCATGCCTTTTAGGGTTGTTTCAGGTACGAAAGGGTTTACTAGGCTAACCTAAATGATATTTATTTGTTTTAGATTATGATCACAGTTTATATATAGCTACATTTTGACCTTACATGATAAGCTAATCTCATTTTCTTCCATGTGAGCTTCTGCACTGTCTAGGCTCTCCATTCACTTAGATCCTGATATTAAGGAAAAGAAGAAGTTTTCACCGATCCCACTGTCCTCTGTACGTTCAGCAATAGGCTGTCTGGCCGGCACATCCAGGATGGTTGTGTCCTCTCCCTGTTTCACTGTACTCCCAGCTGAATCAACCTCAGCAGCTATAGAACTCACACCTAGGCCAGATTCCTCCTCCTCCTCCTGATTCACTGTAATACTATATGAATCCACAGCAGCTACTGAGGCTTCACTCAAGCTAGGTTCCTCCTCTCTCCGATTCACTGTGGTATCATCTAAATGCTGTGAACCTACAGAAGCCCCAGTGCTCAACTCAGGTTCTGCCTTGATAGAAGCATAATGCTTATTTATTACAATTAATTGGTTCGGATGAACCGGATCTTCATTAGTAAGAGTTGTTTGTGCTGCAGAAGATAACTCATTCTGATGCATTGTTGAATTGGAGGATTGCGCAAATCCTTCGTTCGCTGAACTTTGTGAGTCTATAGAGCCGACAGTGGTCCACTCCTGAGGTTCTGCTTTAACAGGAACGAACACCCCATCCACTAGAATCAACTCTTTTGGATCCATAGGACTTAAATCAACAACTGGTGTTTTTCCTTTTTCTTTTATAGGATTTATCACAGGCGGTGTTAAATTGGATAGCTGTTCATTTGCTGCGACAGCTTCTAAACGTCTTTTGGCAGATCGGGTTCTCTTGGGAGTTGCTTCCCTAGGAGATGCAGAAGGTACTTTTTCAGATTTAGTAGGTTTTTCATTAGAGTGAGTCTTCTTATGTGCGACTAAATTAGAAGTGGAATAAAATGCTTTTTCACATAAGTCACATTGAAATGGCCTTTCACCAGTGTGGGTTCTCTTGTGATTGACTAGCTTGTAGGGTTTAGTATATGACTTGTCACATTGATCGCACTCATAAGGCTTTTTGTTAGTGTGGGTCTTCTTATGCGTAGCCAAGTAATCTGCACAAATAAATGCTTTATCACATTCATCGCACTGGAAAGGTCTTTCACCAGTGTGAGTCCTCATGTGCGCTTCCAAATTAGAGGGTCGAGAATATGACTTGTTACAATGATCGCACTGGTAAGGTTTATGGCCAGTGTGAGTACTCTGATGTACAACCAGAGTAGAATTGGAATTAAATGCCTTATCACATAAGTCACACTGGAAAGGTCTTTCACCAGTGTGGGTCCTTCTATGCATCACTAGGAAACCTTTCTGGATGAACGACTTGTCACAGAGATCGCACTGAAACGGTTTCACCTCACTGTGATTTTTTTTGTGTGCGGCTAAGTTAAAAGAGGTACCAAATGATTTATCACACTCATCACATTGAAAAGGTTTTTCCCCTACTATGTTGCACGCTCGTAAATATGCCTCGTCAGCATGCAATTTTTTATGGGCGGCTAAATGTGAGGATGATATGAAGGCTTTATCGCATTGCTGACACTGAAAAGGTTTTTCACCTGTATGAGTTCTTTTATGCGTCACAAGGGTGATTTTTCGAATAAATGCTAAGTCACACTGATCACACTGATAAGGTTTCACACCAGTGTGAATCTTCTTATGCTCATACAAAATTGTACGTCGGGCGAATGTTTTGCCGCACTCTTGGCACTGGTAAGGTCTTTCTCCTGTGTGGGTTCTCTTGTGATCAGCAAGTCGAGACCATCCACTAAATTCTCTGTCACACATATCACATTTGTAAAATTTCTTTTCTGCATGAGTTCTCTTGTGTGCTGCTAATGTCGACGTATGAGAGTATGTTTGACCACATTGTTCACACTTGTATGGCTTTTCACCAGTGTGGGTGTTTTTATGTTGAACGAGATTGAAATGGCGAGTGAATGTTTTGTCACACTCGTCACACTGGAAAGACTTTGAGGAGTGGACTTTTTCATGAGATTCTAAATGAGAACGATGAGAAAAGGTCTTGTTACACAAACCGCACACAAAAGGCTTTTTACCAGCGTGGGATCTCTTGTGCAACACATATGCAGATGGGCGAGAAAATTCTTCATCACAGATATCACATTTGTACCGCTTTTTACAATTAAGAGCCACAGAGGCACTACTGCTTTTGTTTCCTTCCATTTCTGTAGTCATGTTTGTGTCATCCATTTCTTGATTCATAGTTGCTTTTTGATGGTGTTTTCAGAGCAGAAAAGGAAATTATAGTAATCATCCTCCATTAAACTTGCTTTTGGCTAATCTCACAATCCTAAACTCTTAAGCAGAATAGTCCTCTTGTGCCAAGTTCTACCTCTCACCATCTGTTTGCATACTTAGGAGAAGCAATATTTTGTTACATATCTCACACACTGATTAAAATTAAATAAATTTAATACATGAATGAGCTGTGTCATTATTGCACAAGTATGTCCATGTCTTTAAAATAGTGGTATGTTTGTAATATTAAAGTGCAGCTTTTCAACCCTTGACTTGTCCAACAAAAAAGATCACCTGCATTCCACGAAGCACAAAGTTACCAACATTTGATGAGAATTTTACCATCAAAGTGATCAAACTTGTTACAATACTGAATGTGTGATGGTCCTTATTCCCTGATGTAATCTACATTTCAAATAATTTTCTTTGTCCACCATAAGACTATGGTTTTCCAACTCCAATTTTGTGTTAGCCAGTCTGATGGATTGATAACCTGTTAAAGTTGTCAGTAAAGCTTCTGAATTTCTCTGGATCTAGCCCCTACCTTCGTCAGCTCTTTCACACGAGCAAAATGAACAATACACTGAATTCCACTTAGGATAAGCTTGAGTTTGTATGGAATCCATGTATGCCACTTGATATTTTAAAGCTGTACTTGAGCATGGAAATCTGTAAATCTCTGGTTTGCATCAACCTGAATTCAAAACCAGGTATTCCATCCAATGGTGATTTCCAGGTTTTAGGCCACCATTGATGATGATTCCTTTGAAGAACTTTGAAGTAGTTTCAGAATCCCAATATCTAGAAATAAAGAAAAATAGTGTGAACGTGGACATATATCTAAATGGTGAAAAATAATGTACTCACACCTGTAAAAGTACATAATGAAAACTAAAGTTGAAGTGCACAAGATAATAATATAGTTTGTATTTAATTTTTGCTTTAAATCTGAGTGATTGTCATATATATCTAGCGACAGCCAACTGGGTAGTAAATCAAGGTACCGGTACTTGAAACTTTAGTAGCCCATCTCAAAATGCCAGGTACATCATGTTTAAATCATCTAACCAAGTTACCAATCTATACCACCTAAAATACCCAACAAAATGTGATATTTCCTCCTGGTAGACACATTGACAATGGTATTGTGCAAGCAAGGGCATACAGGCAATTACTTGTGAAGATGTCTATTTTGACTGATAAATTTGAGTTATTTCCTGAAAAACTAAGGTTGGTTCCAAATCATCAATCATTAATGTTCTTACCTCAGGACTCAATGTTGTAAAATATTCAAAGAACAGCAACATCAGGGTTTGGTCCTTCCAAAGGAGTACATCTATTGGTTGATTGCTGTCACTGGCTCTCCTTAGGCAGCCTTTTGATCAGACACCTGAAACACATAATCATTCATAAATCTTGGAAATAGGAATTTCATTTATTGTCACATTTCTGCCATGTTGAGGCCCAGGGTCTTAGCCAGGATTTGGAAACTGGGTGCCTAAAATTGGCAATTGTAAAATTTTGGGGTGTCAAAAATTTTGAGGGAGACCACAATATACTCATATTTCAACCATAAACATGTATGATTTTTTAAAAATAAGGCATGATATTCTTAGACAATGTCATGGGAATTATATGGAGATGAGAAAAATTCAATTATATGCTTGAGATTGACATTTTAAGAAATTCTTCACAAAATATTTTTGGGTGTCCTGAGGGGTGCTTTTTAAGGGTTTGGGTGTCCAAAAAGACACCCAGACGGCCTGCTGGCTAAGACTATGTTGAGGCCTAAACATTTAGGAAGTTATATGGTGAAGAAAACCAGAAAAAAATCAGGAAACACTACGTTTTAAGGTTGCATAGGGCGGGTGGGCGACCGTCGGTTTTACCCACTGACTTAATTCACGTCATTGGCAACTTTCTGACATGCCGCTACGGGGTCAGTTACATTTTGAGATAGTTGCACAATATAAAAATACCTATATTATACAATCACGCAGACAAATTCGAAATAAGAAATCAAAGACTTTTTCTAAAAATCTGTTAGTAAAACTACCTTAGAAAAATAAAAGAATGGATATGTAGCGAGAGACCATTTACTATAATATGCACTATAGTGAAGGCCTGGCTATGCCAGGGGTCTTGAATCTGGCCCAAGTGTGACATCACTAGGAGTTAAAGACCAATGAGGGATCTCGTATCATTTGTAAATATTGCAGAGAACCTTGCTTGATAACATGTGCAAAACAAGACTTTTGGGCCATATGCGTTGCAGCCAGCCTGTTCAGTTTGACCGGATGGTTTTATATCCACTTGTTTTTTTATTTATAACACAGTTGTCCATACAACCATGAATGTCAATCCACTGATTAGTAGACTAGGTTCCTGGTCACTAAAATAAAAAGTTGACATTCCCTTCTGTGCTGACCAAGCAGTGTGGGGTAGCTCGAGGTATGGTAGATAGATGGCACCACCTGGTCCTATCTCTATCAATTTTAAGTATACTCAAAGTGAATCCTCTTTTCCCCTGGTGAGATATGTGTGAACTAAATTGACCACTATGGCCACCTAGACTATTTGGTGCTGGTGAGATATGTGTGAACTAAATTGACCACTATGGCCACCTAGACTATTTGGTGCTTGGTAATAGAAAAAAAACAAGACAGAAAAATACTTACGGCAGCCTAGAAATCTAGGCTATATCCTTACTGGGAGTATAGACAGGGAGTGGGCACTGTGCATGCGTCATCAAATTTCGCTGCCTCACACCACTATGAGTCATAGATAACATGTGTACCCCAGGATTGGCTGCCTGCTGGTTTCACAGGCCCTGGGTCAGACTGAAATTGCCGCGAAACCAATCAAGTGACCAATACTTCCCCAGGCTACAGCGCGTAACTCGAGGCGCACATACCCTAGGTACTAGCGTGCTGTGCCTATGGGGTTGCGGATCAAGGGGATGTATTTCTCTGATCCTAAGAACCAGGGTCTTAGCCAGCAGCCTGAGGGTGTCGGGGTCTCTTTTGGACTCCCTGGTTCAGGTAAAAAGACACCCTTGATTTTGGTACATATGTTGTTTTTTTATGAATACTAATTTCCAGTTAAATTTCTCAAAAGTTCAACTTCAAAATAATAACAAAAGACATTTCTTGAAGAATTAAGCATTGGGTGAAGTTTGTTTGGTCAGGTAGAGTTTATGTCTGAACCTGAGATATATAGATTTAGATAAAAACTCCCTGTCTGAACTAGCCATGGTCCCTGCTTAGAAATGAGCTATATCTAACTCTAAGGCGCTACAACCTACCAGAGAAATACATCCCCTAGTCAGCTAGTCTACTGCTCTTCTACAGTCTACAGAACTTCAGCTGTTTATCGACTTACCGTTCTTACCATTCATTTTGCGTACGACATAGAGAGCTAGTAAGTACAGACAAATAACGCAATACCCCTTTAGCAGCAGTAAAACGAGTAGGCTGCACAAATATAATTTGAATTCCTGTATCAGTGTATGGGAGAAAGGAGGTATACCTCGAGAAAGAGTCGGCAATTTGAAGTGCACTAACACTGAAAGCGAGCAGGAGAAAGTGAAACCAGTTGAAGTCGGAGGGGCAGTTACCCGCGACTTCGGGCAATGACCACTCCTGTCGCACAAGCAGCGCCTGTTGCTTGATTATCGACTGACAAAGCACGCAACCAATACACTTCTTTACTATTAATGACACTCTTTGGGAATAGACACATGATCAGTCTATAAATAAAAGACGATACCACCAAGTCTTATATAAGCACTTATATAACTACCTGATATCACATATAACTATTTCCTTAAGTTGACCAAGCCTCCACAATTTCTTCGACGCATATCTACCTCTGTGATAATTTCTCATTATAAATGCCCATAAATTTAGAAATATGCGATAGTTTAAATTCAATTATGAATTCTCATAGCATTCTCTACTTTTAGGGCTCTTTGAGTACTTGAGGGGGGGGGGGGGGGGGTGGATAGATCCGTCCGGTTTGAGTTTTCTATCCTGTTTCCAAGCTAACTTTTCAGTTTACTGATGTCTCAGAGACATCAGTAAAATGAAAAGTTGGCCGGGATAGACGACACAATCCGGGTCTGGGGATGGAAACCGTGGAATGTTCAACTAAAAATAACCATTAGTTAGGAGTCCACATAGGAGACAACATTAGAGTAATCGTGGAGGTAAGTCCCATCAGGGACAATATATTATAGGGATTTGATACAGGGCCATGCATCCGTCTCAGCAGTCTGGCACTATTGTTATGCAAATGAGCTCTTATCAGTACCCCACTGTCCATATGCACGCATCTGAGCATGTGCGATGATCTACTTATCATCATGTTCTGTAATAGCAGTGTGTGGACCAATCATACCACAGGCAGAAGTTTAGATTACATCTGTGGTATAGGGGAGGGTGTTGATATGGATATGGCTGAACCAGAGGTATATACCTGGTTAATAACCATATAAATTAGTATGAAACGTTTTTAAGTTATATGGAAAATAATTAGATAAGAATTTGCTTTGTGTAGTACACAATATTTCCTACTCAAAATAACGTTGGCTATATTTCTATTATTTTTTTTACTTTACTTTACTAAAATGAATTCTTGGTCAAAACCGTTTATCCCAGTAAGGACGTCTGCCTGAATTGCCGTTCGCTATAAGGGCCGATAACTTTATGTTGGGCCTTGACTAAAAACGATCTTTTATCTTTGATTTATTATAAACATTTCCACAGTTGTGAAGTTGGGAATTTCTTCGAGAAAATCTATAGTTTAATGGATGTAAGTAATGCCTAGCCTTCATATAAAAAATTGAGATCTGTGAAGTTTGATGGGTGTATAGATAGATAGATAATCTTTATTTATTTCAAGTCGGTAATAATTTTACATAGTAAACACAAGCTGCCAGGGCTCTTGGCCGACTACAAAATAACAATTCAAAATATAACATACAGGGTTTAACAGCAATATAAATGATAAGTAGAGGGGAAGTAAGTTTGCACACATTAATTGACAATGAGTAATAACTTCGGTCTTTCAGGACAATTTTGTGTTTATGATTATTGAGTAAAATAGCAACTACTTCTGCTCATTTACTGGTATTACTTATAGCAGCAGAGAGAGCAGGTACAGTTAGTTCCAGACCAGGTTGAGATTAGGTTTTTGAACTCTTTTAGTGATGTTGTTTGTCTTAAGTTGTTAGGTAGGGAGTTCCATACTTTAGGTCCAGTATATGTAATTGATTGCTTTCCAAAGGAGATGGTGTTATATGGAGGTAATATTAGAGAGTGGTTCCTTCTAAGGCTGTATTCAGATTCTCTCTCTGTGAAAAGAAAGCTGACATAGGGAGGGGCCCCTCCATGGACAGCTTTGTGAATCTCTGTAGCTAGGGATCTCAGTCTACCTAGATGTAAGCTTTGTAGTTTAGCCTGGTCTAGTAGCTTCTCATAGCTGCTTTTGTAATTCCTGTAAACAAAGCGTAGGGCTCGTTCCTGTATCCTCTCTAGCTTGGAGAGATTTTTCTTGGAGCAGAAGTACCATACAAGGGGGCAGTAGTTGAAATTTGACATTATGTAGGCGCGAAAAATTGTCAGTCTGCTGGATTGGTCTAAGAGGTGACCAATTCTTTTAAGAGCATTAAGTTGTTTTGCAGCCTTCTTACACATTGAGGATACTTGAATGTCAAATTTCAGTTTGTCATCCAATTCTACACCTAGAAGTTTTACAGATTTTTCAAGTTTGATGTTGATGTTGTCAATGGAGAAGTCTGTTTGCACCTTTTTGTGACCAGGGGCAAGAAAAATTGCCTGAAATTTTTCAGGGTTTGCTTGCATGCAGTTTCTTTCGAACCAGTCAATGGCAATTTTAGTCATACTTACTAGGTGTGACTTGACATTTTCAATATTCTCATCACTGTTGCAGATTGTATTATCATCTGCGTAGTTTTAAAGAGTTGTTTCATTCAAAGATGCAAAAATGTCATTTAGGAAAATGTTGAATAGAATTGGGCCGAGTATTGATCCCTGGGGTATACCTTTGGTGATGTTTTGCCACTCACTACAGTTATTTCCAATCTTAACCCTTTGCTTTCTGTTTGAAAGGTAATTTCTCAGCAAATTAATTGATCAGTTAGGCCATAAGCTTTTAATTTAGCCAGAAGTAGAGTGTGAGGGAGGCAGTCAAAAGCTTTCGACAGGTCCATCAGGATAGCTCCAACATATTTGTTCTGATCAAAGGCCTGCTTCCAGTCCTCAATAATTTTAATCAAAACTGACTGACAGCTATGTTGTTTTCTGAAAGCTGCTGTAAATGGATTATACACAGTTTCTAAGAAGATGGAGAGTTGATCTGCCAGTATGCTCTCAAATATTTTGGATATAGTAGGTAGTACACTGACTAGGGCTGTGCTCATCAGCCAGTTTTTCCTGATTCGATGAATTGACTAAATTTTTTCAATGTCGATTTTCTCGATTCGATTCTCGATACTGTACGCTTTAGTTATTGTACCAATGTTTAAGTTTTTATTCTACTGAGAAACATTTTACTGAGAGTCACCCCATTTTTGATAAGTATTCACCTAGATGAATTATTTCCCTAATGGTTAGGCTATACTATGTAAAGTTCACATACTCACATATACATACAAGAAACAATTAAAATGATAAAACAAAAGACATCCCCTTTTAAGTCACAGAAATTTGTAAATGAAGAGAGAGAAATCATTTTAAGATACTGGTATATGTTAGTTCATTTATAATACATTTTAAAAGATCATCTGTGGTTGCCAGAAACAGCCTTACCGTCCAGGTTAAAAGTTAAGTTATACACGTTACTGGCCACAAACTTATTACCAGGAGCAGGTTATATAAAGATGACCTAATTTCATGTTCTAGCAAGCCGGCAGTGTAATTTTAGGACATGAACTTTGGACCCAATTTATGGCATGCTTCAATTTTACAACATCAACTTTGACGACCCTGTTTGTGGCATATGCATAGACTGCGTTGCCTGCAGGTTACGCTATCAGCAAAATGACCGCTATCAGCAAAATGACCGTTCACACAGCACTGTCTGTGTATAATTGGCATTTACTGGCCTCTAATCTCTGTGTATAATGTGTATTTAGTACTAGGGTTGGGGGCCCCCTTATCGAGTTCACCACTCGATGCCCATAGATGTTGAACATCGATTTTACGGCTTTGCCGATCACTCGATGTCCTAGCAATCGAGCCCAGCCCTAACACTGACAGGTCTGTAGTTTCCTTTTGACATGTTGTCATTTTTCTTATAAACAGGGCTAACATTAGCCATCTTGAGACTTGAAGGGAAATTGGATGTGGTAATGCCATAATTTATCACCTTGGTAATAATAGGAGCGAGTACTGGTGAACCCAGCTTTACAAGCTTTGGTGGAATATCATCAGGACCAATTGCTTTTTTTGGGTTAATTTCTTTAAGTTTTTTATAGACTTGGACTTCATCGACAACATCAAATTGAAAGGTATCTTGTGGGTGGTTATTAGCAATATATTCAACATCCTGGTGCTGTGCAATATCATCCTCTTCATTTTCAATGCCAATATTCTTTGCAATGTTAACATAATAATCATTAAGAATTTCGCATACATTCCCTTCATCAGTAATGACTTTGTCATTTTCCAACAATATGATATCAGTATCACCGGAGCCAGATTTCTTACTTAGGAAAGGTTTAATTGTTTTCCAGAAATTTTGTGATTTTGTACCCCCATCGCAGCGTTCACCGAAAAACTTTTTGATAGAGATTTTCTTTAACCTAGTGCAGTAGTTGCGCTGCTTTCTATAGGCTTTCCAGTATGATTGTGATTTGAATTTAAAGAAATTGTTCTTTAGCATGTTTTTCTTGTAAATAGCCCTTCTCCATTCACCATTCATGGCTGGGGAGGAGTGGTTTCTAATCTTCCTGGTCTTTATAGGGGTATGACGGTCAATAACATTTTTGATAGTGTTCATCAGGGTTGAGCAGTTTTTCTCATAGTCAGAGAGGGTAATATCAACTGTAGCTAAATCATTGTTAAGATCATATAGAAATTTGGTTTCATCAAAATTTTTGTAACTGTGTACGTATTAATTTATATCTGCTGATGCACATGACTATTACTTTATGCAACTCCCACCCATTTACCACTTATCTGCCCTGTCACACGTCTCGCCATGCTGATCAGTGCCCTATCCATGCACCTTCCACCTGTACTTTGGGCTTGGATCTGTGCGCCCGCCACTCACTTTTTGGGCGCACGGATCCTTACTACACTGACCTTTAGCGCCCTGCTGCAACACTTGCCTTTCCCCTTCTCTGTAACTGTACTGTCCTCCCAGTACCTCTTTTAACGGGGCCCTATCTAGGTCAGATAGACAAAATCCATGCCGGTGCGTTACAGTTGCCGTAGATGTTCAAATAATCTGAAATTTTCTATTTTGGACTTGATGATCTTCATGTGAATTCGTGTAAACATACTGAGGTATTTTTTCCGGGGTACCGCCTTGTCCACGGATGACTATCTAATCATTCTTAGAAGGAGAAGATACTCATGTGTATCTGTAAAAGGTATATGCCTTTTGTGACTAATTAGTTAATATATGGGCGGACTGTCGAATGTCGTCCCAGCTCAGCCTCAGCTGAGACAGAGAAATACATCCCCTTGAACCGCAACGCCATAGGCACAGCATGCTAGGACCTAGGGTATGTGCGCCTCGGGTTACGCGGTGTAGCCTTGGTCACGTGATCTGATCTGTGCAATTAGCATGCAGCATCCTTTCTAGGTCAGATAGTTGCCAAGGAGATGGGAGGCAGCGACATTTGATGATGCATGGACAGTGCCCGATCCCGGTCTACTCATCTCAGGCTGAGAGAAGTAGACAGGGAGTGGGCACTGGTCATGAATCATCAAATTTCGCTGCCTCTCACTATCTGACCTAGATAGGATAACATCCCCCAGTCAGCCAGCAGTGCACAGATCACATGACCAATACAACCCCAGGCTACAGCGCGTAACCCGAGGCGCAGGTGCCGTAGAGGCTAGCACGCAGTACCTATGGGGTTGCGGATCAAGGGGATGTATTTCTCTGGCCTCAGGGACTTCAATACCTTAAAATCTATATCTCTGATTCTCTGCCCAGCTGCAGCTGAAACAGTGTCAGTGAAAGCCGTCTTCAATGTTTATTTTTAAGTGGCACTAGACAATTTTTATAGGGATTAAGCCTGAGATATAGCCAGGCTGTAGCCTAGTCCTAGGCCAAGAATTTCTTTTTAGCTCTATGTATATTACCAAAACTGAAACACTTTAATTATCAACTCTAAACTGTGTCCACCCTGATTTAGTTCATAAATTGCTCACCAGTTGGCCCACAGTGAGATTTTTTCCAGTTTCTTAGGATTCTGATTTCTGATTGACTGTTGTAACTACCCTTAGTGCCATCTAGCTACCACCAGCCACAGGACCTAACACCTAGACATTAAGCAAATGATAGAGACCAGAACAGAGAAAAGCATAATTTAATGATTCAATGAAATCATGGACGTGGACTAGGAGCTAGTCTAGCCAGACTGCTCTGTTGGAAAACCCAAAGGCAAGGGGGGGGGGGGGGGGGGGTATGATGCATCTCACAGCCAAGGTATGCTGGCCAGAGGCTAAGAGATACATCAGACCTCCCGACGTCTTGGGTTTTCCAACACAGCTGCCTGGCAAGGTCTTAAAGGGGCCCTAAAGGCTCACAAACATATCAGCTTATATGAAAGTTATACACTTCAAGAACAGGATGCTACCATTCTTTTTCTCTCAGTGATCCCGTGAGGGGAGATTTTTGCGTATTGTCATCCTCCTAGACAGCCTCTGCCAGCCACTGGGTGCGGCCATGTTTTTCAAGTGCTATCAGCTGTGACACAATCGGGTGGCAGGGATCACATCCTGTCTCCAAGCTACCTCTGGGCAGTGTATCTAACAGCAGTGCTCCTGACAAGAGCTCTCTGCACAAGTTGCATAAAAACGTATATATCAAACAAGAAAATGGTGAAATCATGTGCAGCAATTGGCTGTAAAAAAAAAGGCACGGTAGTGGAGAAAGCTTTAATAGATTTCCTAGTAGTAAATTTAGACAAAAACAGTGGTTAGCATCCATGAAACTTTTAAACCCACCTGTCCTGAAGTATGCATATGTATGTTCAGACCACTTCACTGACGAGGATTATGTCAGGAATCACACACTGCATTCAGGATTACTTCAGAGTACAGTTAACAAGGTTCTGAAGAGGGATGCTTTTTTAGAAGGTTTGGGTACTTGTGAAATAGGTGTGCATAATCTCTCACACTTCTTCAAAAAAAGAAACAGTCACAATTGATACACCTTTTATCATGCTCCATGCGACTCCTATTGCATCTAGTCTTACTTTCTTCAAGGATATAATATCTGGTAACCAATTTTCATAAATCTCTTATTTCAAGCAGAAGTGATCTTGCAATTTATCAATTTCGGGATTTATTTACTTTATTGGTATACATTTACTAGTCTCAACATGATTTACCTTCATTCAGTTGCTCAACGAATATAAGCACAGGTGTATGCATTAAATGTTTAATATTAAGCCAGCATGAGAAGGGTAAATATCATTCCCGAACTTACAAGATTGAAAGGTTATAGTCAGTCATGACCCCATTTTCACTGGGAAGAAATACATTTCTAAATAGTACTGCAATATAGAGGAAGGTTGAAATCAAAATATCTCAAATTGCAAATGACCCTTTCTTTTATTTATGATAGAATAAATGACATTTTCATTTACTCATTACCAACCTTCTCTTAATGACTTATGATTAATAATCATACTCTTCATTATTATGATCTGATGTACAGACTTTAGTAACCCTAACAGCTAACTTTCAGGGTGAATGGCAATTTTCATAGGTACCTCAACATGGTCTTTATTAATCCACTGAGAATAGACTGTGCAGGATTTTGTTAGTTGTGTTACAACTGAGGTTTTGTCTTATGTCTAGGTCCCTAGGGTAATAACAAAAGTAAGTAAAGGAAAGGGACACACAGGGTAATTGACCTTGTCCAATTGGCATTACACATCTAGACCCCATGGGACACAAGATAGTAAACACAGGAAGTGACTAGCAGTACTGGGAACAGCAATCATCTTCATTTCCTTTAGTAATTGTGTACATATTCATGAAGATTATAGAAAAGAAATGTCAAGAATACCTTTGGAAGGGGCCTGATAATTTAAAGAAGGAAAGAAGTCTGACAGGTGCACCACAACATGCTATTTAAGCGCCAGCCCTCTGTTTCCACATCTTGACCATCAAATTCATCAACACCTTGAACTATGTCCATATAATCCACCTGATCACCTTCAGCCACTCTTGGTTCAAAGTCGTAGGGATTTGCATACCTAAACATCTTGAATGTGCTTCAGAGCAGTGAAATATCTACCTCCTAGACAGAGCTATTGGCTTTATCTAATACACCCACTAAGCTGCTTGCCACCCATTTACATAGACTACAGCAGCATGAGTTGACTCAGATCCAAGATGGCGGCTGCCCTGCCTCAGTGGAGGTGCTATTCACTAATTGCAATTTGAGATTTCTCTTTGTGTGGAGCTCTAGGGCTTCTCTGTTTATGACAGATGTTGAGCTATGTTCATGAACTTTCATATAAACCTATGATGTGTTTTTCCCCAAGTTCCCCTTTAATCTTAGATGAATAAAAAACAAGTGGATATGAAACCAGCCGGTCGACCTAAACGACCAGGCAGCTGCGAATAGCCCAAAAGTTACGTTCTGCGCATGTTGGTGGGCAGCTTTCTCTGTAATGTAAACGATACAAGAGCCTCTTTGTCTCTTAGTAACGTCACACTGAGGCCAGATTCGAGACCCCTGGGATAGCCAGGTCTTCACTATAGAGCATAATATATAGTAATTGGTCTCTTGGTACATATCCATTCTTTTATTCATGAATCTAAGATTATACAGATACAAATACCTGTGATGTATCACCCCACCAATTTACCGAGAACCATGTCCATACTCTGATATTTATAATTTTATATTTATTGACTGTATGGTATGAAGTATAGAGTAGTAACCACCTAACTGAGGTACATGTTTATGTTTGACGTCTGAATATCAGTATGTCATGTCCTCTTTGAAAAATAGGACACTACAAAATTTTACGTTGGGCACCTATTTCCCAAATTCTGCCACTAAGTGTACATACCATTTCGTAAAGATAGATGCTTTTGACTTCAAATTAGCCAAATCTAGAAAATGAATGACTCAAAGTCAAAGATTATTGTACATACTACTTAATAAAAAAATTCTCGTAATACTGTACCCTATATAATTATGCAAAGTATTTATATATATATATGTATTTTTTCTCAATCTCTTAATACAGCTCCTAAATAGGAGGGACCTATCATCATCATCAGAAGAAGAAGGGGACCCATAGAGGTAAATACAGGAGTCCTGCAAGATAAGAATTCTCCAGTATATGAGAGTAAGTGCATAGTAGGGAATTTACCTTTAAAACTTTCACAATACATGTATAATACAATCATTATCAATACTTCCTTAAAGGTACAATATCTTAACAATATTTTTACGATACTGCCTGCCGCACATGAACCTAATTTTGTTTCCTTTATCAGTGTAAGCTTTAAAAGTACTTTCATGTGGAGAGGTCCAGGTAACAATTAAGTCAATTTCATATATGTTTTAAATCTTAACGATACAATATGATACTATGCTTTTTCGTTACGATACTTTCTCCTATTCAAAACAGGTGTACTTGGATATGACAGACTCAATGGGACCAGGAAAATTGGTCTGTCATATGCAAAATCCGTCGTATACATATGACGAATACTTAGTATGCATCGAACTGGGACCAAGCATATCGTCCGTCATATGCAAAAATCCGTCGTATAGTGGTCCGTCATATCCAAGTTCACCTGTATCAGTATTTGGTATTGTATCCCTAATGGCTGGTATACATTAATACTATGGAAAGTGTCACGGCATCACCACTCCAATGGTGCTGCTGTGGGGGTTCGAAATTCACAAGAGTCACGACAGATGCTATAGGTTTAGTTTATTCTTGTCTAGTATCCAATGTCACATACATATCTATAGGTTTGGTGCTGTCATGCACTTTATTCCTAATAGACACCTTCATATCTAAGGTTCTGGTGCTGTCATGCACTGTATACCTTATAAACACCGTGAAAACTGCAATAACAAACAAACATTCTATAGTTATACAGTCTAATTCTATCAGATATCAACAAAACAAGTAAATTCCATAATTCCAGCATTAAAAGTCATTTTAGATAACATACCTCTTTGCTGCTTTCTACTCCCGTCCACATCTTATGCCTGCCACACCCTATCTGCCGTAACTAGCGTGGGTTCGGCCCAAGCATGTTTATCTTAAGTCATAAAACTGAGGGTATCACGCGGCGGGCAGGCTGTGGACACCATTAACACTTGGCATACCAAAAGGACCAAAACAAAAATGAATACTTAGCATTCATTACATGGCTCCCTAAATTAGTGATATCTAATTTCCATTTAAAAATACCATCAACATAATATCTAATGATTTGAAGTCCATGTTTCTTTAAACTGATTTGCATAACTATTACACTTTTAAGTTTATAACCAATGCCATTCTTGTGTGTCATCATAATGATATTCATCAACATTTTCAATAAAACAGTAAGGAACATACTCATTCATTGTAATGATTATATAAACTACTGCTTCTAAATCATCTTGCATTATCTCTAAAGCATTACTTCTACTAAGACAGTGTACCAGGTCAGATGTTTGATCTGGTAGTCAGTTAAGGCTCCTTGTCGGGGAATACCTAGTCTCTCATTTCTTCAACTAGCACAACCAACTTCTGAATTGGGCGATCCAGAAATGTTTGTGGTCTGATTGGCCGGCCCTTGCTATCCAGGGAGGGATTAGCAATTGCTAGTTTGACCTTGCGGACATGACCATCCTTGCTAGGGTACACTTGGTCAACACGCCCTAACAGCCACTGGTTGCGAGGTAGGTTGTCATCCTTGAGAATCACTATGTCTCCTTTGTTGACCTCGCGACGTGGCTTATTCCACTTAGAACGAATCTGAAGATTGCTCAGATATTCTGTTTTCCATCTTGTCCAGAATTCATTGGCGAGATGTTGAACTCTGCGCCATTGTTTTCGACCATACAGGTCTGTCTCTTGAAATCTTCCAGGTGGTGGAAGAATGACTTTTGACTTCATTGTCAAAAGGTGATTTGGTGTCAGTGGTGCTAAGGAAGTCGGATCATTGAGGTTATCCACATTCAATGGTCGACTATTCACAATAGCAGCTGCTTCACACATGAGTGTACGCAGCGATTCATCATTTAGTTGAGAGCCTGCTTGATCCATTAGGGATGCAAGTATATTTCTCACTGTCCGAATCTGGCGTTCCCAGACACCACCCATGTGGCTTGCCGAGGGAACGTTCATTCTAAATTCAAAATAGTCACAGTCCTCTTCAATGAGGAACTGTCTGACTCGGGAGTGATCCATCTTTTCTAGAGCTTCTTTCAGCTCTCTGGATGCACCCACAAAGTTTGTGCCTTGATCGCATCTCAACTGTCTCATTGGTCCTCTGACTGCAATAAAACGGCGCAGTGCGTTTATGAACGAATCTGTTTCCAAAGAATTTGCAGTCTCAATGTGCACAGCTCTAGAATTCATGCACGTGAAAAGAGCACCATATCTTTTCAGTTCCTTGCGGCCTTCCTTTATGTACCATGGCCCAAAGTAGTCCACTGCACAATATGTGAAGGGAGGCGCAGGATTTAGTCTGTCTGAAGGCAGGTCTGACATCTTCTGTTGTTGTACTGGACCTCTCAATCTTCTACATTTGACACAGGAGTAGATGCAGTTGGACACTGCTCCACTGCATCCTATGATCCAGTAACCATTTGATCTAATTTCATTAATGGTCATTCCACGTCCACCATGCTGTGTTGTCTCATGGCAATGGCGGATGATCAGGTCAGTCACATGATGTTTTCTAGGAAGAATGACTGGATGTTTGATGTCAGATGAGTAGGAGGCATTTCTGATGCGTCCACCTACTCTGATGATACCTTCATCATCAAGAAAGGGGTCCAATCTATATAGCTGGCTCGTTCCTTTCATGGTTGTGTTGCGAGCCCGGGCAGCCTTTCTATCCAAATTGCTATCATTCACTTTCAGATCTTTAAGGATCTTTATCTCTTCTTCAAAGGCTTCTTGCTGTGTGAGCCTTATAATCTCAAGTTCTGCAGTACGAAGGTCTTTGACTTGTACTGGTTCATAGAGTTGTCCTTTATTTCGCAGCACCATTTGGTTGGCACCATGAATCTTATTGAGAATCTTTGCTTTTAGCTTCAAGCATGCTGCTATTGCTCGTTTGGCTCGAAACCAACTTGAGAAGTGCTGAAGTCTTGTCAGATCAAATTGGTTTCTGTTCTCTTCTGTTTGAGTGGTAAATACTTTCACCTTCTTGACTTCTGGGTCAGTGTGTGATATTACCCTTTCAGGTGCTTGCTCTGTAGGATTGGGTATCTCATTCTCCCAGAGGAAGTTGGGTCCTTTGAGCCACTTAGACTCACTGACTAGTTCGTCAGCACTCAATCCTCGAGAAGCTTCATCAGCTGGGTTTTCATGTGTTCTGACATGTCTCCATTGTGTTGGACTTGTGTGGTCCCGAATCTGCTGCACTCTGTTTGCAACAAAAACATGGAATCTCTTTGAATCATTGGCAATATAGCCAAGAACAACATTACTGTCTGTCCAGAAAACTTCATGGTCAATTCTATGTTCTAGTTGTTCTTTCAAGAGATTGCTGATCTTCACTGACAGCAGGGCAGCTGTTAATTCCAGTCTTGGAATTGTCACTGTTTTCAAGGGAGTGACTCTAGCCTTTCCCATGACTAGTGAACAGTGCACCTGTTGTTGTTCATCGACTAGGCGTAAATAGGAACATTGTCCATATCCAACTGTGCTTGCATCAGAAAAATGATGAAGTTCCGCCTGTACAATCTTTCCAAAGTTTGCTGGCTTAAAGCATCTTTGGATTTTGAGATCTTCTAGTCTAATGAGTTCATTTCTCCATTTCTCCCAACGGGGTCTCAGTTCTTCAGGTAGAGGGCTATCCCAATCTGTTTGGCCTCTACACATCTCCTGTAGGATCTGTTTTCCTACAATCACAACAGGGGCTATGAATCCTAAGGGATCATAGACTGAGCTCACTGTTGACAAGATTCCACGTCTGGTTAGAGGTTGATCTTTAATGGTGATTCTGAATTGAAAAGAATCTGATTCTACACACCATTGTACTCCAAGAGCTCTTTCAACAGGAAGTGAGTCTTGAAGAAAGTTGAGGTCTTTCAAACCCTTCGCACGGTCTTCAGGTGCTATCATTTCCATTACCTTCTTGGAATTGGAAACAATCTTGTGCAATCTCAGTCCTCTCTTGGCACAGAGATTCTGGCTCTTGGTAATCACATCTATAGCCTCTGTGTCAGTTGGAACTGACTTTAGGCCATCATCCACATAGAAATCATTTCTTATGAAGTTGGCTGGTTCTGAGCCAAACTCCTCTTCATAGTCATTAGCTGCTTGCTTTAAGCAGTAATTTGCACAGCCAGGAGAAGAGGCTGCTCCAAACAGATGTACATTCATTCTGTACTCTGTCACATCATTGTCTTCATAGCTTCCATTTTCCCACCATAAGAATCGTAGGAAGTCTCTATGCTCCACGTTCACCTTGAACTGGAAGAACATTTGTTCTATGTCACACATGAAAGCTACTGGCTCCTTCCTGAAGCGGCATAACACACCAACTAGTGCATTGGTGAGATCCGGTCCACGGAGCAGATGATCATTGAGTGATTCACCCTTAAACTGGGCACTACAGTCAAAGACCACTCGAATCTTGTTTGGTTTCTTTGGGTGGTACACACCATGATGAGGTATGAAATACACTGCACCATCATCTCTGTCAAGTTCTTCAACAGGTACCTTTTCGGCAAACCCATTGTGTATCACTTCCTTCATGAAAGCAACATAATCTCTTTCATAATTGGTGTCATTCCTAAGGCGTTTTCTCAGTTGCCTTAAGCGATGCATAGCCATAACCTTGTTGTTGGGAAGCTTCGGCTGATCTTCCTTAAACGGCAATGGCAATTCATAATGATCATCTTCCGTCACATGAATACCATCTTTGACCTTTCTCAGGAATTTCAAATCATCCTGGGAAAAGTCATCATTTCCAGACTTTCTTTCATGAAAATCCAGTTCCATCATTTTCATAGCCTCAATAGGCGTGAATACTTCTTTAACTGAAGTTTTCAGAGACATCTGAACTTGTGTGGAAAGTTGTCAAGTTCCCTACGACCTTCTTCTGGCAAGGTTGACTCATGTGGTACATTATATGTAAGAAGAAGGTGAGATCGTCCAATTGGGTCACATTCATTGACCTGAATTTGATCAGGGTCAATTATCCCAACAATTCCCCATCCAAGATCTGTTCGTTCTGCATAAGGACCATTGTCCTCTGGAGGAATAACTTCCCGAGGTACCAGTGCTTGGGGACAGTTATATCCGATCAGGAGGCCAACATTGCAATCAACTATTGGCATCAGTTTATCTGCGATCTTCTCCAGGTGGGGCCACTGCAAAGCCATTTGCTTTGTGGGGATATGTTCACGGTTCACTGGAATTATATTCCTAGAGTAAGTCACTGGAAGTGGCATTCTTTTCACACTGTCATGAGCTCTAATCATGAGCCCATTTACCTTTCTGCTTTCAATAAGCATATCTTCTGCTAGCATTGTTGATAGCCGAAGTTTGGTTTCTTGTCCCTGAACTTGAAGTTCATCACAAGTCTCTTCTAGGATGAATGTAGCATCAGACTGTGTATCAAGCAGTGCATACACAAGAATTTCTTTGTCAGGTTTTTCCTGATGAGATACCCATACGGGCACTACCATGGAACTTTTGCCTACATTCTTCCTTTCATCAAGTTTCTTTATCTTTGTTCTATGACTGACTGCCTTGAGTTCAGTCTCATTCTCATTGCTTCCAGTGCCTTCCAGGACTGTTTTTGTATTTAAAGCCTGAGTCTTCTTGTGGTAAGAATCTTGGGTTCCTCTATGTAGAGAGGTTGGATGTTTCCCATTGCATGTTTTGCATTTCATCCTATCTGGGCAGAGGCTAGATATATGGCCATGTTCCAGACAGCCAAAACAAAGACCCCTTTGCATGACAATATCTTTCTTTTCATCCCATGTTTTTGAGAGGAAGGTTCTGCAAAAATCAATTTCATGGCCTTTCCTACAAAATGCGCATCGTTTGGATTTTTCATCCTTATTTTGCTCAGATTTTGCTTCTGAGCTTTCAGTAGCTAGGGATCTAGCTGCCACTGGGCCTGAGTTACCCTTGTAGGCAGATTTTCTGCTACCTTCACCTTGCTTATCACTGGATTTAAGCGCTTGGAGTGAAGTTACAGGGTGGCAAGCAATATTAGCTTCCTTCACCAAGTATCTAGTGAATTCTTTGAAAGGAGGATATCCCTTTTTCCTCTCTTCCCAGTCTGCTACAATTCTTCCCCAGCTGGTTACTAAGTATGTTGGTAGCTTCTGAAGTAACCTTCTATTTTCGATGCTATCATCTAAAATGCTCAGGTGACCAGTGGTAGCCATCGCTTTCTCACATTGTCTCAAAAAATCTGTAAACTTCCTTAGGGCTAAGCCATCCCTTGGATTTATATTAGGCCAATCCCGAAGTTTATTTCTAAAGGCAGTTGCAACCACAAATGAACCACCATATCTCTCTTCTAGAAGCAGTCTTGCTTCATCATAGGCATCATCTGTACTAAGCAGAAAATAACCTTCAATAGCTTCTCTGGCACTACCTCCTAAATACTTCTTGAGGTAGTGTATCCTTTCATTCGGCGGTATCCCTCTCTGATCAATGAGGGTATCAAATGAGCTCTTCCATGCAGGATAGCTTATGGGATCGCCACTGAAAACAGATGGTTCGGGTGGAGGAAGGCGACTTAAGCTAATTTGTTCTGCAAATGACCTTGTAAGATCAAATATCTGTTGCTGAGAAACATTCTCAGTCTGATTTCTATCAGGGAATGTAGCTCCTAATGGCTGGTTACCATTATTCTGAGCACCAAGTCTGTTATCAGGTGTGATCGGAGAATATATCCAAGTACTCTGGGGTTGATGTCTAGGTACATATGAACCCACTAGAGGGTTCAGTGGAGTAACCGATACATTTCCTGATGTTGAGATAGGAACAGGGGGTGCTATCAATGTAGGAGGTTGCGCTCCTACTTGTATCTCAGTTTCCCTTTGAGGGCTTCTATCTGTATGACGCATGTTTTGTGATTCCACATAATTTGCGACATATTCATTCATTCCATCCTCTTGAGATGGTATCATGTTAAGGTCAAGATGACCTCTTTCCTCCTTATCAATTCTTTCTATCTCTCGGAGTCTTGCCTGAGCAATCTCCAAATCTCTTTGGGCTTGTACCCTTTCAAATTGAGCCCTCTGTTGAGCCTCAGGTTCAATATATTTCAATTTCACCTCCATTGCAGCTACATCAGCTGCAACTTCTTTTCTGGAGGTATTAGACCTATCAGACTGGCGACTTCTGCCAGATCTTGATGATGAAATTGATCCTATCTCACTCCTATTTACCTCAATTTCCTTCATTCTATCAGAAAATTTCTTCATTATCTGATAGTTTTCCAATTCAATCTTTTCAAAACTTGCATACTCTGTATTTTCTTGGTCAGCTGAATCTAAAAGTTTTCTCAGCTGGTCATACAGGCTAAATACCTCATTCATCTCACCTTCTAAGGCATCTCTGTGCCCCTTTAAGAGTGAGGAGTCATGGCTGTCAATAAGCAGGCCTTCAATTTTTCCTGCATGACGTCGCCATGCTGAAATGGCTACTCTAAAGTTTGACCTAGTTCGATCAAGTTGCCATTTCAAGCCCTTCTCTGTGGGCTTCCTATCTCTAGCAGTTAAAACATCTTCATCTACCAACTGCTCATTCATCTGATCACCCTGCACACTGCTTGTAGAAGACATAATTTTGATTTAAATAGTTAAATTCAGATGAGTATGTTCCATTAATCTGTGTTCATTAATAAACCCTATTGTTACATAAGCATACGGCTAAATGATACAATGCATCAAGTTATCTATGAATCAATCAATTTGTTTTACAATAAGAAAAACAATAGCAATCAACACAAAATAGTACCTATGTCTGATATATCTTCAATGCTACATGCAGGCTTGAAAGAGTTAAACTGTAAAACTCAATAACCTTGTCAAAGTACAAAAAACAAAATTTCTTACAGACCTTAAAACATCCAGATAGAATAACAATGTAATCCTTAATAATCCAATGTTTTAAAACATAAATGTTCCTTGACACATAAATGTTAGTCCAAGTTCAATAGTTCCGTAGGGGGTTACACTGTTGTTATCCTGTTGCCATGAATTGTCACTAGGTGTAGGAGGCACACTGTTATTGTCTTGTTGCTAAGGTCCGTTGCTAGGCACTGGCTAGCACAGTGGCTGCTATCACAGCCGCTTCTGGTCCTGGGGTACAAGGTGCAGGTTTAATTGCCGTGCTGACCTCTGGTGCTCCTACTGATAGAGCGTTTGGTAATCTGGGTCGCGTCACTAGCAGCATGTAGATACCAGTATCTAAGTCCATTCAGTCTGTGTATAATCCAAATGATCTATGTCCATATGAGATAGGGTGTAGCATAGTTCATATCTTGTATATATCCAGTTTTTTCACTTGGAGAATGTAGTCCAAGAATTTTCACTCTTGGTGTTCCAATCAGAGTTTCTTGAGTATTAAAGTCTCAGAGTTTTCACTCTAGTATCAAAGACTTTTTCACTCTTTGTATCCCAAGAGGGTTTCACTCAGGGATTAAAGTCTAAGAGTTTTCACTGTCACGGCATCACCACTCCAATGGTGCTGCTGTGGGGGTTCGAAATTCACAAGAGTCACGACAGATGCTATAGGTATAGTTTATTCTTGTCTAGTATCCAATGTCACATACATATCTATAGGTTTGGTGCTGTCATGCACTTTATTCCTAATAGACACCTTCATATCTAAGGTTCTGGTGCTGTCATGCACTGTATACCTTATAAACACCGTGAAAACTGCAATAACAAACAAACATTCTATAGTTATACAGTCTAATTCTATCAGATATCAACAAAACAAGTAAATTCCATAATTCCAGCATTAAAAGTCATTTTAGATAACATACCTCTTTGCTGCTTTCTACTCCCGTCCACATCTTATGCCTGCCACACCCTATCTGCCGTAACTAGCGTGGGTTCGGCCCAAGCATGTTTATCTTAAGTCATAAAACTGAGGGTATCACGCGGCGGGCAGGCTGTGGACACCATTAACACTTGGCATACCAAAAGGACCAAAACAAAAATGAATACTTAGCATTCATTACAGAAAGCTTGGGATGTATAAGTATAATTTAGATTATCACCTGCTCTGCTGTAATTCTCGATGATGATTGGTCAATAGGTGACAGACATGCCCCATTCACACTACATATATTTAATATTGAATGGGTGAATTTGATATCACAAGCCTTAATCGATATCACATGTTAAATCAGCAATATGATGTGTTTGATTTTTTTAATAACAATAGAAGAACAGGTGATGAATTAGTTACACCCTGTTAAAAAGTGTGGTCCGGCCTTCTGTTCACCCTCAATCATCCATATCACACTCAGTTCCCCCTTGTGGGATACATACATTGCCTTGGGTGAATATCACTTTCTAACAGAATGTAACTAAACAAATCCCTCAGTGTCTGGAGATTTCCTTAACCCATTAATACTCACAGCGGCCAAAACAGGCCTGACGGTTTTGGAGACATTTTTCTAACAAAAGCATTTTTTGGAAAATACTTGAAGGAGAAATGTTAACCAGAGGTGAAACAACACCTCTTCTTCAATTATTTTGAAAACTTTTGCTTAATTCCCAAGTTATTTTCAAAAGTATGAAAAAAGCAGACGATACTTTCTAGAGAAACTCTGTGTGTGAATGGATTAAATAACTATAGAGTTGTCTGAACCAATTATGGAAATAAGTTTGAAATAACTCATAGTAGTCGTCAGACCATGTCTACAGACTACACTCCAATGTGTTAATTTATCACCTGCTCTGCTGTAATTCTAAATGCTGATTGGTCAATAGGTGTTTGACCTGGAGCCGTCCACACTTTTTAGATTAAATATGGAAAGGCAGAATTCAATATTGAACGGCAGAACTCATTATTACCACTTGCCAGCAATCTGATCCCTATAGGTCACCAGCCTCCTTCTGACCTCCAAAGTTATTTCAAAATTTTATGAGATGTATTTGTTCTTTTTTCTTAGCATGAAAGAGCAGGTGATGAATCTCTTACTTCCTGTTGGAAAGTGGGGACAGGCCTGCCATCCACCCTCAGTCATCCAGATCCGAGTGGGATCTGGATGACTTCGGGTGGATAGCAGGCCCGACCGCACTTTCCAACAGGGCGACTAGGGCTTAACTAATAATATCTGTTAAAGGCTGTGTGATTTTATGTTGTAATCATATTTCATATTATGTTTCAGTTACTCCTGGTGTATCTGGTATGGAGGTCCCAGATTGGAATTCACTACCCACAGAATTGTACCTAAAGATTTTCCAGTACATGAAGGAAACTGAACGATTTCTTGCTACAAGTGCATGTCGTAGATGGCGCCACTGTCTGTCCGATCCATCATTCTGGCGAAAAGTGCTCATCAACCTGGAGGGAGATGGTGAAGATCGTGACAATAAACTTTTTGAAAAGAATGCGAGAAGGGCATCAGAGAAGGAGAAGGAAAAGGGGGCAGTAACCTCACAATCTGCAACAACCTCACAGCCTCTCTTCAGTGGAAGAACTAAATTCATATTAGATCATGAAATTCTAAAGAAATCATGCGAGGTTGAAATTTCTTGGAATTGGAATGAAACCGAGTCGAGGTCTGCAGTTTTTACATTGATGTCTCATTTACAAGATAACCACAAGATGTCATCATTGATTCTGAATCCTCACGGACATATGGAATTGGACCATTCAAGGAACTGTCTTATTCGTTCAACTAAACTCATACTCCAGAATTGCCCTAAGTTAAAGCAGTTAAGCTTTGGAGGAGAAGGAAAAATTATCCCGAGTGATATCCTATCCATTTTGGCCAAATATTGCACTGAAATAAATAAGTTGAACCTATGCAATGTGAAATTCACAGAAATTACTCAAATGCTTGTTTCACCTAATCAGATGCTGAATGCTGTAAAACTTTCAAAACTAGAAACACTATCAATTGATATCCTCTATGTAAGTGAGCCACTTCTATCAGCGCTTGCAGGGGCTAAAATGGAAAATTTACGAAGGATGAATCTGCATGTATCGCAATCCATGTGTGATGCGCATAGTGTTACGGTCACAGATAACAACCTCACTGCCGAATGGGAGCGGTTAACGTTGGCACTGCCTCGTTTACGAGTCTCCATGATCATACTCAAACTTTGCGAGGTGGAGTCATGTCCGTTATTCCACAGAAAACTTCTCAATCAAAAAATCCCCCTAGATACAATAAAATACATAGGGTGTTACGTAACTGACGTTTTCCTCTTTGAAAATGTGTTCTCAGGTCTGATCACGACGTATGCCAAGACACTAGAAACTTTTGTTTTTCAAAGTAATCCTTCACTCGGGACCTGTGATAAGATGCGTATATTTCCCATGATGATGCGACACTGCACTTCTTTAAAACATGTCACCTACATGGGCGGGTACGTGTCTTTGAGGTATCTGATAACAGTCCTAGACAGTCCTCATGTAGCAAATATAGAGACTCTTGTGATTGAGAAAGATTGTATTATTGTGGATACAGTGGCGTCGCCTTATGAGATACGGATTTCACCGCGACAAGTGAAGAAGTTGGAGAATACTATAGTGCACAACACCAAGATTAAGGAGTGGAGGCCACTCTCTCGGCAGGAGTTCTATGGAGAAATGCTTGAACACACCAATGAGTACTGTCTAAAACAGATTCAAGCATTGTGATAGGTTACATTTGCAGGGCTCAACATTAAGAAAAAACTTCATAAGCCCAGCAGGGCTAGTTAGCGAAACTTTTACTAGCCCTGAATTTTTTTTGCTAGCCCTGATATTAATTAATGACAACTCTTTTCAAATAGTGACCTCTATTGATATCATAGCCTCTGTTGATAACATGAAAAGAATACAGTGTATTGTGGTAAATTGAGTTATATCATCATCCAGGTATGCAGAGCTAAAGGTGGGCTTCATATTTTTTAAGCGATGATATTCTAATTCTATCTAGCCCCTCAGGGCCACTCACAGATAAAATTTACTAGCCCTGACTTTCAATAACTAGCCCGGGGCTACGGGGCTAGCCTTAACGTCGAGCCCTGATTTGTCATCATTGGTGTATCAAGTAAGGCCTAAAAAAGTTGTTTGTTTCTAGTAACCCTACCCTAAACTTTTTTTGCGCCGGTCCAAATCCCAATCAACATAAAACACACATTTTTGAACAAAAAATAATCCTTTTTTTTTTTACTGACCATCATACCCTATTTTTTTCCAGACCGTCACAGGAAACAAACAATTTTATTTCTAGGTCTAACACAAAAGACTGAATCAATTTAGAATTCAGGAATCACGGAACATTTAGAAAATGTGATGCAGGGTCTTAGCCAGGAATTAGAAACTGGGTGCCCAAAATTGGCAATTGTGAAATTTTGGGGTGTCCAAATTTTTAAGGGGGACCACAATATACTGAGATTTCAACCATAAACATTTTTCTATTTATAAAAATAAGGCATGATATCCTTATACAATGTCATGGGAATTATATGGAGGTGAAAAAATTCAATGATATGCTTGAGATTGACATTTAAAGAAATTCTTCACAAAAGAATTTGGGTGTCCTGAGGAGTGCTTTTTGAGGGTTTGGGTGTCCTAAAAGACACCCAGACACCCTGCTGGCTAAGACCATGATGTAAGGAGTGATTGTAAAATTGTAGTATACATTAATACATTTACATCTGGAGGGTGTGCATGGTCTTGCAACATCATTACATCAAGTATCACTCATCAATAAGAGCAATAATTGGAAAATATTTTAAAAGGGAGTGTTTAACCGCATAGGAAGAGCAACTTTCCTCTGAAAGAAAGGAAAAACAGGTTTTATATGTATATACAATACAAAGATAAAAAGGATCCACACTTTATTTGTATCTGTTGCACTCCTACCCAGAGTACATATACATGTATTTTGACTATGTCATTTAGTATGGGTGTGACAGCGGGCGTGCTCAACAAGCAAGCAAATGAACAAAAATTCCTTTTAAAAAAACAAAATAACTTTCAGTTAAATACTTATAGTGTATCTCTATGTGTATTAGACCATGCAAACCCTCCAGATTTCAATAGGTTAATCAATAAATATGCATAATCAGGGTCTGACACTAAGATTTCAGGCTAGGGGCCCGAAAAGATCTTTTGATAAAAATAAATGGTCAAAAACAGGATTTCTGGTTATTAATCATACTATTTTGGGCCCCTAATCTAAAAAATCTAGGGGACCACAGCAAAATCTAGGGGCATTTGCCCCTGGGAAAGTCGAACCCTGATAATTACAGTGAATTTTATATTTATATTTCATGCGAGGCCTTGATTTATTGAAGTTAACCCTTTCCATGCTTAGACTACTTTCGTCCATGTCAGAAAAATGCAAGAAGTTTTAAAAACCATCTAAACCCTGTCATGTTGTATTCATTGGAAAGCTAGATCACCGTGTACTAACAGATGAGCACCCATATGCCATGGTTTAAGTCATTTAAAAACTTTTTTGCATAATTTTATACTGACCAAATTAACCATCAGCAGCCAAAGGGTTAAAACTATTTTTTTATGAGCTGGAAACTGATTTTGAGGTATAAGTTCAACGAAATAAAGGAGCTATGACTAAGCTATGTAGTCGTGTGGGTCCAGTATGTCTGGAAAAGTGATATCCCATTTACTTGACATAGCCTAAAAAGTATAAACTATGTGGGTCTCAAAATTGCATTGGTGACCCTTGATGTCTGCGAAGAGGTTTTATTGCTTGCTAGCCCCTGGACTATTTGCTCACAATTCACTAAGGAAAATTGTAAATCTTGCAAAAAAAATTTTTTAATAATTTAATTCAATTAATTGATGATTCATTTTTTTTCTAATTCAATTGGCCTATTAGTATAAGTTAACCTAGGTTTATTTATGTTGGCATATTTTCAAATCCTAAACTCCCAATAGGACTACACAAGTGAACATTTTATTAGCCTGACTTACCATTCTATGCAACCCTACTAGTACGGGCTACTTATATTCCTTTCTGATTTTTATTTGCAAATGAATATGTTAAACATATTCTCATTCTGGGGCTTACTTTCAAAATAAAAAAGGATTAAAAAAAATTCAAATGAAGAAAACAAAGAAATTTAAAGAAATTAAGGACATGCTACCCACAAAACAAATTACTTGATGCCTTTAACCTTTCTCTTGTTTTTCTTCCCAGTTCAGTGGGCTGGCTGCTTCTAGATTCTAGAAGTCCTGCACTTTTTTGCCAGTGCTGTTACTTATGACAATCAGTAAATTGGGTGTGGGTATCATGATGCCGCATGCTGTGGTGGCATCAATATTGTTAAATATTGCTGTAAAGCCATTATCCTTTTGCTGCTGGGTCGGCTGCTAATTTGGTCAATGTGAAATGATAACAAATAGCTGGGAAATGACTGAAACGATGGCTACTCATCTGATAGTACTCAGCGAGAGCTTTCCAATGAATACCAATATGACAGGGTTAAGAGGATTTTCATATTTTTTTGCTTTTTTTGTGCATTGGACGAAAGTAACCTCAGCATTGGAAGGGTTAAACCTTTCCTACCTAGAGCTCAATTGATAAGTGTCATCTGGGCCTATGATACTTTTGATAACTTTGGAATCAGTTTCAAATAAGAGAAAAAATATTTGAAGGAGAATTGTTAATTGATTTTTGACCAATATTTCTCCTTCAAATATTTTCTGAAAATTGATTTTGTTGGAGATATACTGTAGAATAGGAAAATAATCCTAGTGTTTTGTTTGGTATAATGAAAGTCGGATGTATCATTCCTGTCATTAAAATATTAACCTTCGATACTGGCTTTTCGGAATAAGAAATCTCGGAAAACTCTAAAATCACAAATTTGCACCTCGGCTTAATTTCCTATTCTACAGTAGTCATGGTTTTTTGGGTGCTACAGGCATGAATGGGTTAACAATTAATGCTTGCAGCAGCCAACAGCAGCCTGATAATTTCATAGTTAGGAAAATATTTGAAGGAGAATTAGACCCCAGCCACTAGGCCAAGGGGAATCCCTTGTCATTGTCATAAGTGTTATGGATCCTAGGGTTGGGAATCGGTTGTAATTTCATGATCAATAATCAGTTACAGCCAACCGATCGATTATCGATCAGAATCAGTTCATCGCACTTTTGCAGTAATTGGGTACTAGAGGTCTAGAGCCTTATAATAAGTGATAGTCTATGACAATTACTTGCTATTAGCACCTACCTTAACTTTGTATTGAAGTGTTTTTGGAGCTTAGTTTCATAGGAAGAAAGCTGACATCTTGTCTGTCATTTAGTTCTATATTTTGCCACTAGGTGTCACCTTTTCCGGTTATTATCGATTGCCAGTTTTGTAATCGATTAATCAGAATCAGAGAGGTGAACGATTGATTATCGATTATAATCGATGATCGTCCCAACACTAATGGATCCAGATTACATTTTCTAGAGGACTCTTGAGCATTAATGGGTTAAGTACTGATGTGTCAAGTGACTGGAAGTTGAGTGGACACTTATGACGTGACACCTCCCTATGACTTTAGTCGTCCTTCCTGAAAAGATGTTTGTTTTGTTCAATGTCACTCCTTTCCATTAATTACGAAGTATGGTCATTTTGACTAAGCTTAGGGGTGCTGCTAAACCTGTGACTTATATCACTTTAGAATAGGAAATTAATCTGAGGTGCAAATTAACTGAATTTGAGATTTTGAATTTTTCAGAAATTTCTTATTCCGAAATTCCATTATTGAAGGTTAATATTCTAATGACAGAAATAATACATCTGGCTTTCATTGTACCGAACTGACCCCAATCGGAAAAGTTCAACAGAAAAAAACATTTGTATTAATTTCCTATTCTACAGTATTACAAATTGAATGTCTAGCATTATTTATAGTGTATTTCATCATGAAGGCTCCACTGTAAATCATTGTTACAATAAATATCATTTGTATTTTCAAACATTTGTTTGTGATAGAATTAAGTAAAGTACTATTATACTAACACTCATAGGTAAATGGTAAATTTCAAAAAGATGGAAATAATCTTAGAATGTGTGTCTGTATGCAGTGGCCCTTTTTAAACAAGTTTGAAATGAAGGGTGGATAGTTTTATAAACAGCTTGAAAAGAATGCACAAATTTAAATAATATTTGAAGAATAGTCAAGTATTTTCAAAAAGACACATTTGATAGATAAAAAATCACCAAATAGTCATGGCCACTGTTATTAGTAGGGATGTCATCGATAGTCGACAAATCGATCGATCGACATTTTCACTTTGTCAATTAAATCGAATCGAATGGTTGGGTATCGAATCGAAATAATCGATATTCTGCACCCCAATAACGGCGTATGATTATTAATAAAAAATACACCTTTCCCAGATATTTTCATGTTAAACTAACGCAAGGTGAAACTGACTAAATATTGAACTATTTTCTATGGCTTTTGTAAGAGAAATTGGAAGGAATGGTGTACTTTACTCAGGAGTATGGCCATGACACAGGTTATCGAACTGAATCGAATCCAATCGAAGAGTATAGCAATTAGTCAAATTGGGATATCAGTGACATCCCTACAAATAATTGTGCCCTACGAGCACGTTACGGTGTATCGAATCGAATCGAATCGAATCGAAATATATATCAATTAATCGAATCGATAAAATTTCATATCAATGCCATCACTAGTTATTAGGAATCGGTTTGAAATTTACCAATGACTTTAATACTAGTGTATCGAGTTACAAAATGAGGGCTTACTCTATTTAATCATCCATTGTACATTTTCTGTTTGCTGTATTATTTGGAAGAATAATGCGGGAATTAAGCCTTAATTGCCAGAGTATTTCAGGAAGAATTGTAGACCGACTCTTGACAAATTTGTTTAATTAGTTCTAAAAATGTCCTAATAAGATTATTATTGTACGGTAAAGCAGCTGTTTTGGGCCACTGCACAGATGAATGAGCTAACCTGCAGCTGTCAAATAGCCCTATCAAGCAATGGCTAAAAAATACAAGGGTTAAATTTACTTAGATATGGAATTGTCCCTTGGAGACCAACACATAAAGATATATATATATATATATATATATATATATATATATATATATATATATATATCAAATAAAGACCACAAATACAACCAGAAGTTAACATAGATAAAAGTCATCCCTTGAGGAGCTTGTAATGGCATATCAACCATCTAAAATTTTATATCAATAGTTCAATCCTCAATGTTTAAATTTGATGACTGAAGAGTATTTGCCAATAACTATATTCTATCAAGAGTTTAATGATAAATGCTAAATTCTAGTGGTCTGGGCTTTTCTTAAGTTTTTGCCAGAATAAAATTGAAGATAAAAATGAGTCTGACAGAGGGAGGTAATAATAAAGGTCAGAGTTCAATTACCCTTTATATGGTACAAATGAACTTTGAACCTATTTGATAAACCAATCATAAATCTTCTTGGACAATGGTATCCCATAATCCTGTCCGTCAGTATATAAAGGTTCCCCCGTTGCCAGCAACATCATTCCATCTGAATTCTTGCTCGTGGTAAGTACTATAACCTGCACTCTACTACTCTTCGGGCTTTGAAAAGCTGTAGGTTATTCCATTAACGTATGTGAGTGGCTCTCATTAGCCTGGCATAGTAGACACGACATAAAGTTCTTCTACAGTCGTTTTTCTGGGTTTTTTACCAACAATCAACCCAGTGGCAAATACTTACATATATTGATAGTTTCAGCTGGTTATATAATAACTAAATAAGTGTTGGCATATAAATCTAGATTAGTAGATTGTAGATATTTATTCTGGTCTAAAGTTTGCGTTGAAATTGCAATTTCTGGGACGAATGGATATTTGAAAGACGTCCGTGATGACAAATGTCCAGTGTTAAATGAGTTAAAATACGGCACGTTTTCAAGTCATCTGCTGATTGGAAACACGAACTTTTTATATCAAGAACTTTTGTTGCCTGACAGACTCCGTTTGAACTTGAAGTCTAAAGGGGACGTTCGTTCGACATCTTTAATCTTAGTAAATGTCATTAGACATGGACTTTGCTATATTGTGCGAACGGGCTCAGGATCAGATATTGCATTGGTGTTTTATTGGCATTAAGGTTTTTTTAACCTACATGATTGTTGGACAATCGTTGCTAGGACAATGCCCTGGCAACAATTGTTCGACAATCATTTCCAAGGAAACTGGTAGGTATACCTGTTGGCGCAACTTGCCCCACGTGTCCAAGGAATGTTTGTAAACAACAGCTGATTTTTGTTGCCAATGGCAACGAATCAGCCAATGAAATATCTGGAACTATTGTCCGCGCCATCTTTGCATCTGCCGCACATTCCAGGAAAACCATTTCTGATTTCACTTGCGATTTACTTCTTCACTCGACGCGCACAGTTATTCAAGGTTTGATATAGTAATCACACGGGGCTTTGTATTAAAAAAACATTTTATCGTTTTAACCGTTTATTTACCTGTCTGTCGCAGAGATCTGTCCGAAAGCGAAGGCAGCTTTTGTACTTACCTCTTTGAAGTCTTTCCGTAAACTGCCACTTTAACTGGCATATCTGATCCTGAGAAAAGTATTTTATGCATGCAGATGCGTATTTTTGACTGGAATTAAAGTCATAAATAATCCTCCGTGGTTCATGAAGTCAAGGTAGCTAGACAATTTACTGTTTAGTTTAATATCGTCTGCTACACGCTTTCCCGCCATTTGGCACGTGTCTTGCGCAGCTACTGACGTCAACTATGACGTAGTATGAGTTGACTTGAAATGCGATTGGCTGATAGGAAATCTATTTGAAACAATGTAGCCAATGAAAGTGAAACACTTCGCCTTTCACGTGCACGTTTTCCAAATATGGCTAGTGGATTGTTGCTTGTAGCCAATCAAACACGCAGTTGGGTCATTGAGATTCACGTTTATCCATTCATAAAATTTCGATTTACGCATTTGTAAAGACAATTGTATAGCAAGTTATGATAACAGTGTGCCGATGTGGTTGTGTTTAAATCATCATTGGGATTTAGGATCGCATGTTATTGATAATAATATATTAATAAAAGTAATCTTTGATCATTTTTTTAATATACTGTTGTACATCTTTGTCACCTGTTTCATTGACTTATCATGTTGCATTGTTGGGTAACTCGCGGTGAGTAGCACTTTATTTCAATTTTGACAATACGACTGCGCGACTGTTGTTGGTGCCAGCACACAACAAGAGGACCTTGGTTCTATACAAAGATAGACACTATACTATAGTCTGTTGACTGGTTGAGTACTCACCCAAACCCGAAAATATCGGGGCCCATAGCATTCAAACTGCTTTATTATAGAATAATATTTATTTCAACAAGTATATAAGATATTTTATTTGTAAGTATATCAAATAATATGTATGGTCAAGTGAGGAAAAGGTTTTAACATTTGCTCTGAAGATTTAACATCAAAAAGTGAAAAAGAGAAAACAATAAAGACCGATAAACACTAGAAAGAACCACACATTTAGGATCCTCATGGAGCATAGTTTGTGTCTCTATCCAGGCCAACTTTCTCATTTTACTGATCAGTAAAATGAGAAAGTTGGCCTGGATAGAGACACAAACTAGGTCTACTAAGAGCAAAGAAAGGTGAAAAATGCAAATAAATATACAATGTTATTTGTTTTCATTCATGTTCTGTGATGTTTTTCTTCTGTAGGTTGCAGTGTTGTCAGTTGCAGTTTGCAGTCTTGTGCAGTTCATCTTTAACTCTACGTTTCCAATATGAGAGAGAACCTGCAGAAATATCAAAAAAATAAAGCTAAGAGTTCAAAGAGCCAACTATGGCTTGACAAGAAAATCTGAAGAAATACACAATTGCAGAAATGTTTTTTTATAAATAAAATGTTAAAATGTTATGAGAGCTATATATACATATATAAGTCCTTGAAAATGCTTCTTTACTCTTCACTGAAGATGTTTTTAATTGTTAGGATTACTTGAGTGTGATGATGATTTTAAGCTATGAAAGTAATGATCAAAGGATGCTTAGATATTTACTACTTAACAAAATATCAACAGATTGCTTCTATCAAGAGCAAAGGTTTACATAATAATTAAATTGAATATGTTGTACTTGCTAGTTGCTACATTATTTAAGCCATATCAATTCAACAAAGATACCATGATATACATACTTTTAGATAGAAATATACGGAGCAGTCTTCATATGCTTCTTATGGTTAGTACCTTTTAGTCTTTAGGGAAGGTGAGTATTTGGGTGTAGATAGCGTATCGGTGATCAGGGCAACTTGTGTGTTTCTGCTTCTAATCTATTTCTACTTTTTTTCTGTTGTGGATGCTATTTCAGAATGCAGTTACACCTTGCATTATAAGTCAATACCATCGACTTAGGAGTGAACAGTTGAACTAACATCCCAACAACTGAAGGAAAGGAAACATCTAGTGACAACAACATCTAAATCTACTAGACAACAACACCAACATGGCAGCTTTCCTTGGAAAGGTTTTCAGCCCAATGAAGATGGCGGTGGCGACTGCCATCGGAGCCGGTGCTCTGATAGGTGGCGCCAACATCAATAAGAAACCTGTTTGTGCTGCAGCTACGACTGGACATCTCCGCTATCCAGCAAGCTGCAACTACCCTGACCTGACCAAACATAACAACGTGATGGCTAGCAACCTGACGCCTGCTGTGAGTTGCATGAGTTTTTCTTCACTTTAATATTATGATATAAAATTGATTTCTGTCAAGCATTGTTTGGAAAGCCACTCTAAATGGACATCAGTGAAGACAGAAGAATGAAGGTGGTCAAAAATATTGCAATCGTTTTTTTACATTTTATTACCTTTGCTAGTGCATTTTAAATGAAAGCCATCATTTTGACTTTCTTGTATCGCACAAGTGCGGCTAAATCTAGTTGAATTTTGATTTTTGAAAGTTTGATTTTTTTACTTGTAGATTTATGCCAACTTGCGTGACAAGGTGACTCCTAACGGTGTTACTCTTGACATGTGTATCCAGACAGGCGTGGACAATCCCGGACACCCCTACATCAAGACCGTTGGCTGTGTCGCTGGTGATGAGGAGTCTTATGAGGTAAGTGTCTGAGCATTTAATTACGAGTAAAGTCAAAAGATTAAGCAGCTTTACCGAGGTCCAGTAGTTTTTTAGATTCATATTAAATGTCCAATACTTTTTAACTATTAAAATGGTGATTGTGTTGTTCACTTTGCACCTATGTCATAACTTTAAGCGAAAGGTAGTATCTTAATGTTTAAGAGTTCCTCCAGAAATTGTCATCTGGATCTAGAATACTTTTGATAATAACTTAGGAATTAGAAATGACTTTACAAAATATTTGAAGGAGAGTAGTTGATAATATCCTGATTAACTATTCTCCAATAAATATATTTCTCACTTTGCTTTAACCTGCAAGATTTCATAAAAATTGCAATTCAACTTTTGGCCACTGTGAGCATTAAAAGATTGGAGAAGGGGATCTATTTTTCTGGTGAAATCAAAGAGATAACAATGAAAATTTGATGCATTACACAATAACCCATTTTACCAGACTTAAAATGGCAAATTTGTCACAATTTTTTGCATATAATCTCTTGTGTAATTATTATTACATGATGCTAAATAATGTTATATTGTTTTTTATTTGAATGTTTGTAGGTCTTCAGTGAACTCTTTGACAAAGTGATCGATGAGCGTCATAATGGCTACAAGCCAGGTCAGAAACATCCAACTGATCTTGACTGGACCAAGGTGAGGAAGGAAAAAGATATGTTTATTAATACTGAATAAAAGTATATAGAAGTTTTCATTCATTTCGTCATATAATTACCAGATCATTCAGCTTTTAGATTTTACGCGTTACTGTCCCATAGAAACTTGAGCTCATGAAAGTAGGATATCAATAAAATTATAACATTAAATACATAAATCTAAGAATTATTCAGTTTGATCACTTTCAGTTTAAATAACTGTTCAACAACTCGTTTTCATGTTTCAGGTTCTGGGGAGATGTTTCAATGTCTTTTCTTCAACAATGTTTTTGTGTTTTTATTTTCAGATCCAGGGTGGAGAGTTTGATAAGAACTACGTTCTCTCAAGCCGTGTCAGAACTGGTCGCTGCATCCGCGGCCTGGGTCTGCCACCAGTGTGCTCCCGTGCCGAGCGTCGGGAGGTGGAGAGGGTGGTAGTGGATGCCCTGAATGGCCTTGACGGCGAACTCAAAGGAAAGTACTACCCTCTCGGGAAGATGACTGAAGAGGAACAAAATCGCCTCATTGATGTAAGTAGGGACATTTCTCATAGAACTTTTGGAAGTCACTAAATACAACTTTCAACCTTTAAGAGTACCCCAAAAACTACTATATTAAGTTGCAAGCTGGTGAATCATATACTTCCTTACCTGAATGTCCCATGTTTCCTAGCATGTCATTGTTACCTAAAAAAAAAAAGAGCTATTCTCTTTTAGGCCTATTTTTTTTTCTTTCATGTTATACATTGTAAATTTTATTTTTCAATTTCTTTTTAGTTATCTTGTTTTTGTGATTTTTTAATACAATTTTGTTTGTATGCTTTCAGGATCACTTCCTGTTTGACAAGCCAGTGTCTCCTCTGCTCCTGGCAGCAGGTATGGCACGTGACTGGCCCGATGCTCGCGGAATCTGGTGAGTTCTCTACCTCAATACATACACTCAGGGCAGACTGCTCCTCTGTCAGAATCATATATGCAATTGTAAAAGAGTTAAAAAACAACAACTCCATACTAAAGAGAGAATCCAAAACTGCCTGGCAGGCTGTTAACAGATCCACTACAATAGCCCAACAAAGCTATGGACAGTACTGACATAAAGCCATCAGTCTTGTTGCATTTTGACAGTATTTGATTGATGCAATATTTGGTTAGTCCACATAATGACATTTCTTGAAAACTGTAGTTTTGGGAACAAGACGATAGTTTTCACACCTAAGTAAAGTTTGAATATGCCCCTTTTCTTATTTTACTGTATGCATGTTTTTACGTGATAGGCACAATGACCAGAAAAACTTCCTTGTTTGGATCAACGAGGAAGACCACACCCGCGTCATCTCCATGGAGAAAGGAGGCAACATCAAGCGCGTCTTCAAGCGCTTCTCCGAGGGACTGAACAAAGTGGAAGAACAGATTAAAGGCAAAGGCTGGGAATTCATGTGGAACGAACATCTGGGGTACATCCTCACCTGCCCTAGCAACCTTGGCACTGGCCTGCGCGCTGGCGTGCACGTCAAGCTGCCAAAGTTGGCCCTGGTAAGACCTATAGTGTTGAATGACATTTATATGTCACTCAAATTTAAGAATAGTGCTTTAGCTTATTCATTAAACTGACTGCTCCACTAACACTTAAATCATATTTTTTGCATTTCAGGATCCACGCTTTAATTCCATTAGAGATATAGTAAGCCCCCCCCCCCCCCCCCCCCAAGTGCTTATGATATGCTAGAGGCATTAGATAAGAAACCTCACAAACCTTGAAGGTTTTCATTCTTGTACGTATTACTTTCGGCTCAAGATTAGGACTTGAAAGAATTAATTCAGACTTTTTTCCCACAATACCTCTATTCGTTGCCTCTTTTTTTTTATTCATGAAACTGGCAGTAGGGATGTCATCGTAGTCGATAAATCAACATTTTCACTTTGTCAATTAAATCGAATCGAATGGATGGGTATCAAATCGAAATAATCAATATTCTGTACACCAAAAAGATGTATGATTATTAATAAAAAATACACTTTTCCCAGACATTTTTCTTTTAAACTAAATACAAGTGAAACTCTGACTAAATATTGAAGTATTTTCTATGGCTTTTGTAAGAGAAATTGGAAGGAATGGTGTGCTTTTCTCAGGCATATGGCCAAGACACAGGGTATCCAACCAAAATAAAAGGGATATCAACGAAATCCCTATAAATAATTGTGCCCTACGAGTTTGTTACGGCGTATCGAATCGAATCGAAAAATATATCAATTAATCGAATCGATAAAATTTCATATCAATGACATCACTAACTGGCAGCTCTATTATTGAAAATCCTATTTTATGCATTGTAGGACTCCCGCTTCAACAACATCCTGGAGAAGATGCGCCTTCAGAAACGAGGCACTGGAGGTGTCGACACTGCGGCGGTCGGAGGAACCTTTGACATCTCAAACTCCGATCGCTTGGGAAAGTCTGAGGTGGGTCTCAGTTTTTTATTTCAACAATTCATTCCCAAAGGGCTGTTGTCATAAAACCAAGAGCAAACCATCTGAGGAAGAGCAAAATTACAGGGAAAATAAGTTGAATTGTCAGTTGAATTATTAAATATTTAGAACCATATTTCCTCAAGCTAGTCCGGTTTACAATTCAATGGTTTATTGGTGTTTTCCTTGTACACCATAGCAAACTATATGGATATACCCTTAGAGCTTTTCTTGTATAATCAGTGATTTTATGTGACCCAATGTAAGTGATGTGCTCATCATTTGTAATCCATGCACTTCGGATTTTTATGATTTTGTTTTATGTAGCATGAAACCTGAAACACATTCATAAAGAAAAGCAAAGACCATTTCATATTTGAGGCCTTAAAGAAAAGTTGTTTGTTTCCTGTAAACTGACTCTAACAGGTTTTTACTCAAAAACGTCACTATCCTGAATTTGTTTCTGCCTCTTTCCATCAATTTAAAACATGCACGATTTGCACATTTTGATTTTTTTTAAATCGAAAAAAAGAACAAAAACATTTTACCTTCCTACTTACCTTAAGTTTTTTTCAAGAACATTAAAGTGATGTGGGAAGTTTAATCTTGTGGTCAGATGTCAATGATTATTGTAGATAATTTGAGGTTACATTTTATTCATGCCTGCCTTTTAATGTTGTTTTTCATCTCTGTATTAGGTTGAGCAAGTTCAGGCTGTGGTGAGCGGTGTCGATCGTCTGATCCAGATGGAGAAGAGGCTGGAGAAAGGAAAGGGAATCAACGACCTGATCCCCAAGTGAGGAGGAGGAGGATGATTGGTGGCGCCATCTGGTAGTGGTCGCGAGGAGTTATAGTTTGCTTGTCATGCTGAGATCTTACTGCAGGACTCGCCTGTAGTGCATTCCTTTCTGGCTTTCTCTCATAGTAATTAACTTTCTGTTCAATTCGTTTCTCCGTCTCGCTGACGTTTTGAGAATTCTTGCTCAATCAACTTCCTCCATTTTCTTCCCCATTTCGTTAAATCTCTTTGGCAAATATTCCCATGAAAAAAGAAATAACAGCTCAGCATGATATAGCAATAATTGCAAATTCCACCAAAAAAAGCAAATAACATAACAACCAAAAATATTTTATTTTATTTTATTTCTATTCTGGGTTCTGAGCTTTCGAGCGGTGACCAGATATTTAATTTTTTGCCATGACAATAGTCTGCTACTCCCCTGTAGCTTATTCTGGTTTCCTAGTATTTGTAATTTTCAATAACAGACTTTTATTTGAATAAAGTTTCACTTTCATCTTCCACCTATTCTGAATTTTAAAAGCAACCCTTTTTGGTTTTAGTTCTCATGCAAAAATTTGTTTTATCGCTGTTGTGTTGTCATGGCAATCTTTTTTTTTTAGTTAAAAAAAAAATGATGTAAACTTTATTCCAAAAATGATGAATGCATGTTCATCCTTCATCTTCTTCCGAAAAAATAAATAGTTCATATTTCCAAAACTTGAATCTTTTTGGCTTTAGATTCAGTTTTGGCATCTTTCGACATTCTAGCATTTTTGGCTGTTATGCTATTTCCCCCCTTTATCCATGACTTTGTATAGAGCATTGACATTTCATATCAACTGAGTTACTGGCACATACTGAATCCCTTATTCCTTATTCAAGCATATTCACGCCGGCTTGATAGGATTCTTTGTTAACTGTATTTTATTTTTTATTAACTTCCACACGTTTTCTACTTTTTTTCAACCTTCAACAGCAGTTTTTTTAATTTTTGAATTATCTCTCATTTAACTTCCTAACCAACCAGAGTGCATAGTAGTTTATGATATTCTCTGTCTCCCACCAATTCTCAACCCATTTCTGCAGCCTTCCTGTCTTTTAGAACCATACCTGTGTTGTTGTGTGATTGCATCAATGGCCGGCCTCCAATGAACCAAGAACTGGCGTGGCACTTTTACTTAGTGTTATGATCAGCCCTCTTGATTTACAGGTCATAGTGTCTTCCCCTCAGCTCTCCATTATCTATATTTGCAGCTTTTAAAACCTTTAATTTGGTTCACATCTTCAGTAACATGCCCTATCACTTTGCTGTGTTTGGCATGTTTATTTCTCCTTTTCTTTAATCCATTACTTAGTTTCCACCTCTCCCCTCCTGCTACAGATGTCTGTCAATGAATTGCTATGCACTCCTTCATCCATTTAAAAAGATTCTAGTATTTAGATGTTTTATTTGTGTCAGATATTCTGTTGATTTGTATATGTTTATGTTCAACTTTTTTATACTGTAACATCTTGTATGAAATGCTTGACATGTACATAGTTGCGGTTCAAAAAGGAATTTAGATACATATATAATCAATTCAATTCTTAATTTCCTTTGGTGTCAACTTTCATTCTAAAATTTTTGTCATCACTGTTTCTCAGTGAATATCATTTTTATTTCTCCTAAAACTTATGTTACTGTTATTCCAAAAATCGATGAATCCATTGGTTTTCAGATTCATCCTTTCTTCATCGTCTTCAAAAATACATAGTACTAAATTCCCAAACTATTGAATCTTTTCGTCTTTAGATTTTATTATGACATTTTAGTATTTTTGGTATCATGCTATTTTTCCTCTCAAACCAAGACTGTGTACATAGAGCATTGACATTTCATATTGAGTGAGTGACCGGCACATACTAAATCTCTTATTCCTTATTCAAGCATATTCGCACTGGCTTGATAGGACTCTTTGTTAACTGCATTTTCTTTTTTATTAACTACCACACCTTTTCTCTTTTTTTTTCAACTTACCTCAGTAGTTTTTTTACTATTGACTTATCTGTTATTTAACCTCCCAACCAAGTAGGAATGTTTAGTAGTTCATGATACTCTGTCTCCCACCTTGTCTAAATCATCTCTGTAACCTTCCTGTCTTTTAGACCCATACCTGTGTTGTTGTGTGAGTACATCAATGGCCTGCCTCCACTGAGTCAAGAACTGGCGTGGCACTTCTAGAAAGTGTTATAACCAGCCCTCTTGATTCAGGGGCCACAGTGTCTTTCCTTCAGCACTCCTCTAGTTTCTATTTGCAGCTTGTAACACCATTCGCTTGGTTTGTATCTTCAGTAACATGACCCTCATTGTTTTTTGTTTGTCGTGTACACATCTCCTTTTCTTAATCGCCTGTCTCTTAATTGCCTGCCTCCGATGAGTCAAGAACTGGCATGACATGACCCATTAGACTGCAGAATCCTACCCAATGACACCAGATTTTGATTCTTTGGTGCTCATGTTTTTACCAGCATATATCCTTCATAAAGCGACAAAATTTCAATAACATAATTATCTAGACATTTTGTTCTATGCGCCACTGTTGCCAGCATTGGTGCCAAGAGCAAGATGTATTCTTGTTAGTTTCTATTCAGTCCACTAGGTGGCTTCATCCTGGTTTTACTAGTAATTGCATACTGTTTAACCTGGTCTGGCCGCTGAGTTGATCTGTCTGTTCCTAACATCTTTTTATTGCAGTAAGAGTCGAGTTCTATTATCTCTTTGATATACATATTTTTGGTCCTTGATTTATCATCAGTGATTCTCCTGACCTGTACACTTGTACTGTGGGTTGAAAAACTGGTGACGCCATTTCAAAGATCTAATCCTGAGACTGCAGTCTTGTAGGAATTGTTATGACCAGCCCTCCTTGATTCAAGGCCACAGTGTGTACTCCCATTTGTTTTGTTTTACTTTTCATTAACTTCATTGTGTTCTTACATTTCTTAGTTCCCTACCCTTTTGTTTGAATCCCATTTTGCCCATCCTGTAGTACTTTATAATATTCTCTGTCTTATACATCATCTTAACCCCCCTTTGCAGCCTTTCTATCTTTTCGACCTATATCTGCGTTGTTGTGTGAATGCACCAGTGGCCGGCCTCCAATGAGTCAAGAACTGGCAAGGCACGACCCAAAAGACTGCAGTTCCTTCTGATACCATTTTGATCCTTTGGCGCTCATATATATGGATTGTATATCCTCCACAAAACATTGACATTTCAATAACCGTTAATTGACTAGACATTTTGTTACTTTGTGCCACTGTTGCCAGCATTGGTACAATAAGCAAAATGTATGATTGTATTAGTTTCTCTTCAATCCACTAGGTGGCTACACCCTGGTTTTACTAGTATTTGCATACTGTTTAACCAGATCTAGCAACATAGTTGGTCTGTTTCTAAAGTCTTAATTATGCTTTTTGAGTTCTATAGCTAGTTTATATTTTTTGGCATTTAACATTGTATCTTTAGTAGAAAGTCTGATGACACCATTTTTAAGTTCTAACCTTGATACTGCAGTCTTTCAGGAAGTGTTATAACCAGCCCTCTTGATTCAAAGGCCACAGTGTCTTTCCTTCAGCGCTCCTCTAGTTTGTAATTGCAGTTTATACCCCCAGTGGTTTTGTTTTCCTTTTCAGTAACTATTGTGTTTGTACATTTTTTCTTTTCCCACTCTCTCTCAATTAATTCTCATTCCCCCATCCTGCAACAGATGTATGTTAATGAACTGCTAGGCATTCCTACGACCATTCTTAAAAGAACTTAGTATTTTGATGTTTTATTTGTGTTGGAAATTCATAAGATATGTATTTGTCATGTTCCGCATTCTCATACTAATAACACCTTGTATAAAACCCTTAGTATGTATAGAGTTGTGGTTCCAACAATTTATGTAGATCAATAGATAGTTTCATTAATTTATTCATATTTTTTGTACACATCTATTTTTACACTTTTAAGCCTTTTTTGGCATATTTAATAAACATGTTTACATCTATTCGTGTGTTGAGTTATTTTCTAATGTCATTCTTGTAGCTGAGAAGTACATGTTGTGAATGGGTCACTTGAAATTCCTAAAAGTGTCCTGACTTTTTGGTGATATCTTTCAGGGCAGAGCATTTTTGGAGATTGAGATATTTGAAGAAGAGATATAGATAACAATGTAATGCACAACTCTCACTCACATATATTGTAACTATTAACAGGGAGTTTCTATCTTAATGGAAACTCCCTGCTATTAATGATATTTCAGAAGTTACCTTCAAAAGTATCATACGTCCTAATGACACTTGTAAAAGAGGTCATCCGGCATGATTGTGTCAATTTAAACTCGCTAATTTCATCTATGTTCCTTAACCCATTAATGCTAACAGCAGCCAAAAGCACCCTTGATGGGGCAATATTAGTTAGCACATCAGCAACAACTCGCCTTCAAATATTTTGTAAAATCATTCTCAATGCTAATCTAACATATTTTGCTAAGTATTTTCTAAAATGTGCTTTTGTCCGAAAGTCATTGCCAAAATTGTCTGTCCATCTTGTCTCTGATAAGGTCTCGGTGAACCTAATGGTGTATCCCTTTGAGTAGTACCATTGCATAGTCCCACTTAAAACTGGGGGTAGGGACGATTGAGGCCTATAAATGGAGATATATACAACTTTATTCAACAAATATGGTATTTTTTAATTGGGTAGGGACTGGGCTTTTGATTATTGCCCATAAAGTGAAGTTTGTTGCTCGGGCGTATGAATACCAAGCTGGAAGTGATCGAGTTTGTTTGTATGCTGACTCGTTTCTGACTTTGACCACCAGAGGGCTAATCTGTCACTCTGACCTATGTTGGCCCATAGAAAAAAAAATCATGATATGACCCCTAATTTTTTGGCTTAATTTGAAAGAGGAGAATGTTCTGATCAAAATAATGACAACTTTAGGTGTGAAAGGATGACTAGTTTTGGAGCTAGCCAAGCATTTTTGTCATACCACAGCTGAAATTCACCCGTCTGCTTTGGAACTAGTTCACCGAGACCATACCTTGTTCCCAAATAAGCCATGGTGGATATTTTGAATTTCAACATATTGGATAATGCTAATTAGTAGAGTGGGGTCTGTCCTGATGTATGTGTGGTTTAAGGCGTTGCCACTGATTGCTAGCTGTCACTTACTCACTTACCACTGTCTGGGTTCGAATCCTGGCCGTGGCATGTGAGAAAGTTGCCAATGACTTGGGGTTAGGGGGAGGTTTTCGCCGGGTACTCCAGTTTCCTCTAGCAATTATAGCTGATAAGTCATGACTCAGCTGCAGAAAAAGTGATGAAATTCCAAATTAGTAGAGTGCCATCAATAACACACTTCCTCATCTTCAAAGTACCGGTACTAACTTAATTCAAAAGTTTGTTTGACTTTGTTCTTAGGAAGTGTATTTGTTTATGAGGGGGAGCACCTGTCAAAATGCATTTTAAAAATAGTTACACTCCTGTGAGAGATGAATTTTTAGACATTGATAATTTAATGCAAAAGAAAAATACTTGATGAAAAATGATAAAAAGAGGATAAAGAAAATAAAATATAAAGTAGATTGTTCTAGTGTAGGCTTATTACAGACAAACAGTAGCAATCAATGTTTAAGAGTAACCCTATTAACTAACTAAACATATTAGAAATGTCCTCTAAACGTTTTCAAATATTCTGTGAGTCTTACTGTGTGCTGCAGTTCATTACTTACTTATGTCTCATAAAGCCAAAATGATTTTTTTTACATATTTTGTTGTTAAAACTCCCACTCTTCAGGTTTTATAAGAGCACCCCATACTTTGGTGTTTTGATTTTAAGCAAAGCGTTGATTTCAATTTTCAAATCTCCTGAGACTTACATCAAGACTAGATGTGGTGTTTGATGTATCAAATCACGTAACTATAGTATCTCAATTTTCAAAAAGAGACCACACCCTTTGAAACGGTTTATTTAAGAACAAAGGCACCCTCTCAATGTTTCTTTTTGAAACTTTAAGCAGATCCAACCCCACACCATAACTAAGTTAAGGTTATAATTTCATTATCATCACCATCTTTTTGTTTGTTTGTTTGATTATATATATATATATATATATATATATATATATATATATATATATATATATATATATATATATATATATATATATATACACATATGTGTGTGTATGTGTTTATTGTTTAAACATATTAAACATGTTTATATATTTATCTATTCATTTTTTATTTTTTTCATTTATTCATCTATTCATTATTTATCCACTCATTTATTTATGACTAATTTAACTATTTATCTATTTATTTTATTCATGTGTTCATTTATTTATTTTTTGAGCCTGCACCAAACCCAATCTCTATGTTTTTCTTCTAACCATTGACCATTTCTGCAGTTGCCGCTTACTGCCCCTATGACGTTTAGTGGTTTGAAATTCTCCTTCTCGCATTGTAAGCCGCAGGGGAGGGAGTCGACAGCCATTACCACTATCAAATGTGGGTGGACCAGAAAATCGTCGATAACAAAACAAAAATCCCCCTCTGAGAAAGGACAATCTGAAGCATATATTCATTGCATCCAATCTGTTATCGAGGGATGCTGTTGTTTTTGTAGGTATTGTGTGAAGCTTATACATGTAGGTTCTGCATGTGTCTCTAATTCTGCTGAGTGCTGTTCAACTTGAACTTCAACTGTATTCTTGAAAAGAGGAGTTCAAGTCAAGAGGCAAGACACTAGTATCTTGGACCAAAATAACTTGTGGTTGCTTATCTTAGCTAATGTGAACTATAACAAGTATTTTTATAGGTAGAGACACTTTTACATTGGCGGACCATATGATATTCTGGGAGGGGGGGGGGGGGGGTGGGGATCCTTTTTAATGATAATAAATCTGGCCCTAAAAATAAAGAATTGAAAAAAAATCTGGCCTTGAAAATTGAGAATTCTGTAGGACAGGTAGGACGAGTGAGGAGAAAAGGTGTGCTAGATGCAATAGTGGAAGTGAGAGGAATGACATCCATGCTTTAATACTGCTTTATCCAGCACACAACAAGATCAGGGGTCACCTAGCTAGAGATCTGAGAAAGGGGACCACTCGATAGCTCCCCAGTGTAGCCTACCATGGGTGAGCATGTGAGCCAAAGCGGTAGCTGATCCCTACCTACCTACCTGTTTCTAATGCAAAAGAAAAATACTTGATGAAAAATGATAAAAAGAGGATAAAGAAAATAAAATATAAAGTAGATTGTTCTAGTGTAGGCTTATTACAGACAAACAGTAGCAATCAATGTTTAAGAGTAACCCTATTAACTAACTAAACATATTAGAAATGTCCTCTAAACGTTTTCAAATATTCTGTGAGTCTTACTGTGTGCTGCAGTTCATTACTTACTTATGTCTCATAAAGCCAAAATGATTTTTTTTACATATTTTGTTGTTAAAACTCCCACTCTTCAGGTTTTATAAGAGCACCCCATACTTTGGTGTTTTGATTTTAAGCAAAGCGTTGATTTCAATTTTCAAATCTCCTGAGACTTACATCAAGACTAGATGTGGTGTTTGATGTATCAAATCACGTAACTATAGTATCTCAATTTTCAAAAAGAGACCACACCCTTTGAAACGGTTTATTTAAGAACAAAGGCACCCTCTCAATGTTTCTTTTTGAAACTTTAAGCAGATCCAACCCCACACCATAACTAAGTTAAGGTTATAATTTCATTATCATCACCATCTTTTTGTTTGTTTGTTTGATTATATATATATATATATATATATATATATATATATATATATATATATATATATATATATATATATATATATATATATATACACATATGTGTGTGTATGTGTTTATTGTTTAAACATATTAAACATGTTTATATATTTATCTATTCATTTTTTATTTTTTTCATTTATTCATCTATTCATTATTTATCCACTCATTTATTTATGACTAATTTAACTATTTATCTATTTATTTTATTCATGTGTTCATTTATTTATTTTTTGAGCCTGCACCAAACCCAATCTCTATGTTTTTCTTCTAACCATTGACCATTTCTGCAGTTGCCGCTTACTGCCCCTATGACGTTTAGTGGTTTGAAATTCTCCTTCTCGCATTGTAAGCCGCAGGGGAGGGAGTCGACAGCCATTACCACTATCAAATGTGGGTGGACCAGAAAATCGTCGATAACAAAACAAAAATCCCCCTCTGAGAAAGGACAATCTGAAGCATATATTCATTGCATCCAATCTGTTATCGAGGGATGCTGTTGTTTTTGTAGGTATTGTGTGAAGCTTATACATGTAGGTTCTGCATGTGTCTCTAATTCTGCTGAGTGCTGTTCAACTTGAACTTCAACTGTATTCTTGAAAAGAGGAGTTCAAGTCAAGAGGCAAGACACTAGTATCTTGGACCAAAATAACTTGTGGTTGCTTATCTTAGCTAATGTGAACTATAACAAGTATTTTTATAGGTAGAGACACTTTTACATTGGCGGACCATATGATATTCTGGGAGGGGGGGGGGGGGGGGGGTGGGGATCCTTTTTAATGATAATAAATCTGGCCCTAAAAATAAAGAATTGAAAAAAAATCTGGCCTTGAAAATTGAGAATTCTGTAGGACAGGTAGGACGAGTGAGGAGAAAAGGTGTGCTAGATGCAATAGTGGAAGTGAGAGGAATGACATCCATGCTTTAATACTGCTTTATCCAGCACACAACAAGATCAGGGGTCACCTAGCTAGAGATCTGAGAAAGGGGACCACTCGATAGCTCCCCAGTGTAGCCTACCATGGGTGAGCATGTGAGCCAAAGCGGTAGCTGATCCCTACCTACCTACCTGTCTCTACTCCAATTTAAATCCAATGACATTGTACCATAAAGGATATCATGCCTTATTTTGATAAGAAAATGCATAGGCCTATTCATAGTTGTAATTAATCTGAGTTGATTGTGACCTTTGAAAAATAGGATGCCCCAAAACTTTACAATTGACAATTTTGGGCACCCAGTTTCTAAATCCTGGCTAAGACCCTGGTTATGAGGGTTCAGGGGATTATAAGCTAAAGAATTATGAGTTGTTAGGAAGGAGCACTAGGGTAATGTAAAAATGGGGTGTGGAGACATTCAGGGAAATGTGCAAAAAAATTAAGTAAATTGCATGGTATCTCGACTGGTAGTGCATGTTTGAAAGAGCCACATACAAAGGAGGGAGGCTGGAATGGAAGTCATACAGGAAGTGTAGGAAGTTATGGAGGGGTCTTTGGATATAGTCCGGACTAGTACTAACAAATTGCTATATTAATATAGTCTATCGAATAGTGGAACTTAGCCACTGAACTGTGCACTCTGTTGTTAATACCTGTAGAACTATAAATTCCTAAACTATAAGTTAGTGCTACATGTCTTCAAAATGAAAATTAACTATTTTATACTGGACCTTGGCTAGGTATTTTTAAATGGGTGTATGAAATATACAATTATAAACGTATATATATATGTCATTTTTGAAGGAGATGCCAAATTATTCAGATCATAACCAGAAACTTTTAACTTCTAAACTTGCATGGTTTGTTTTAAAGATATAACTTAGTATTCGCATTTAACTAAAACTTATGAAATACGTTCTTTAAATGGATATATGTTTCTTTAGGAATTCCTGTCTACAGATTCATACATTCTTTTCTTTTTTATCACTAGGTAAGGAATATGTACAAAACCTGCTGTTAAATTCTTCAAAGGAACCAGCTTACACCTGGGTAACAGATAAGGATATCTGATGACAATTTCTGATGGATACATAAATATTAGGATACAGACACAACTTTCTTGGAGGATTATGTATCATATAAATGGATACAACAATTAATCTCCCCAAATTTCACAGACTAAATGAACAGTTGATTGATCAAGACTCAAGCTGTTTGCCTGCCTAGATCCAAGTGCTCTCCCAAGCTTGATTGGCAACACAGACCTCCATTAAGATGTGTTTGTAATCCTAAGACACGTAGAGTATGAATTCACACACTATTTAAAGGAGAGATCGCAGTTGAGATCTAATGGAAATATCCCTTTCCAATCCTTTGCAATATATACTATGTCAGAGAGATTGTCGGGCCTTTTTTCCACTCCTGGCATGAAAAAGTCGACGATTATGTTAATTTATGGCATGAATAAGTTAAAAGTTGTTGATAATGGAAATTCATAGCACAGTTTTGTAAACAAAGTGTATGAAGCTGCTCTTAAACTGTGGAGAAAATTGACCAGTTCTACATAGAATTTTGACACAAATTTTTATATCAGAAATAGTAGGAAGTTTACAGTGAATTCAGTACTGATAGTTTTCTTTTGAACTTGAAAATACTCCAATTTACAGCATGGCCCATATTTGTTGTAATAGCCACCAGCGGTAGATCGAGGGTGGCCAAGATTTTCCAATAAATATTTTGTAAAATAATTATAGTGGCCCATATTCCTAGTGTGGCCGATATTTCCAAGAATTTACGGTAAAGGCAAAGATGAGGAATGAAACTGAGAATGCAGGGGGCGCCACAGAAATGGAGGAAAACCATGCCAGCGATTCTGCTCCATCCCTCCTTTGTAAGAGAAATTACAAGTGTGACCTTTGTGGCGAAGAATTTTCTCGTCCATCTACATATTTGTTACACAAGAGAACCCATGCGGGTAAAAAACCTCATGCGGCGGCGCAGCTTAATAATAAAAAATCTCATCCCTCTGATGCGGTATCGCGTAGAAAACAAACCTCTATTGAAAAGCCTTACCAGTGTGACTATTGCGATAAGGCATTTGCGCTTAAGTTTACTCTGGCTCAACATCGGAACCTTCACACAGGAGAAAGACCCTTCAAGTGTGATGAGTGCGACAAGGCCTTCAAGCAAGCATCATCATTAGCACACCATAAGAGAGGTCACACAGGAGAAAAACCATACAAATGTGATCAATGTGATAAAGCGTACTCTCTGGCTGGCAGGCTGGCCGCCCATAAGAGAACCCATACAGGGGAAAGACCCTACCAGTGTAAACAGTGCGACAAATCGTACGCTCAGTCTTCATGTTTGTATGAACACATGCGGAGTCACTCTGGTGTAAGACCGTTTCAATGCGATCTATGTGATAAGACCTATGTCTCAAAACGTGCCTTGGAGACGCATCGTAGAACCCACACTGGTGAAAGACCTTACCAGTGTGATTTATGCGATAAGGCATTCAATACGTCGTCTACGTTAGCTGCACATAAAAATACTCACACAGGGGAAAAGCCGTATCAATGTGATCAGTGTGATAAAGCGTATACGCGACCCTCGAAGTTAGCGTACCATAAGAAAACCCACACATGTGAAAAACCCTTCCAGTGCGAAGTATGTAAGAAGTCATTCACCTGTCCTTACTACTTGAAGGACCATAAGAAAAATTACTGTGAAGGAAAACCTCCGCAACAACAGGACAAGGCGTATTCGCCATCATCGAAAGTGAAGTCAACGTCACACATGAGGACTCGTTCTAGTAGAAAACGCTCACAATCTGAAGAAGAATTAGTACAAACAAATCCAACGCCACAGTTAATGATTCCCACTGTACCAAGACCACACCCTGTACCACAACCCCACCCTGTACCACAACCCCACCCTGCACCAAGAACTCACCCTGATCCTGTCCCTGAAGAGGAAGATCCCGTTCCATTGAAAAGATGGGTTCTAGTGAATGGCGTGTACGTCCATGTTAAAACGGAACCACAGGAGTCCCCCACTATTTCTGATGGCGATTCACACGGTTCGGATTGTGATACTAATAGCCAGGATGAGGGTGAACGTAGCCCTGATGCAACCTTAATGGATAATAGAGGATTACATGGTTCACATCTTGATGCATCAAACGTGAATGAGAGAGCGGATGAACGTAGCTCAAATGCAGCCTTATTGGCTAATAGAGGATCACATGGTCCACTCCATGATGCAGTGAACGCGGATGAACGTAGCCGAGATTTTGCCTATGTGGTGGCCGTAGATTCTTCGCCTAAGGACACAGGTGACTCCAGTGCAGATGAAGCGAACGTCAACTCAGGCTTGGCCTATGTAGTCGCTTTAGATTCGCACAACGATGCGGCGAGTGAGAGTTCGGTGGAAAGTGGCCCAATCGTTGCCTCTGTGCCTGTAAGTGCGGCAGACTCATCGCAAAATTCAGATGATGATGAAACAATGGCTCATCAGAAGATGGTAGAAGTGCCGGACAGGCAGTCTAGAACAGGAGGCACAGATGACAGTGGTATAGGGGCAAACTTCTTTTATTCATTGATATCCGGACCAGGCAAATAATTTGGGATCAGCCCAATTTCACTACTGTATACTGCACTGTATAACGTGTTACCCCGCATACACCCCACACTTTTATACACTGCAGCACCTACGTCAAGGAGGGGGTGCGTGTTATCAATGGGTACATAAACCAGAACATTTTTACATCGATGCTATGGACGTGTGGGGCATGGTCGAAAATACTTTGGTGGGTTCCTATTGCTATTGGCCTGTCACCATGACAAAGTTATGATGATTGCCATTCTGATACCCTGGATGTACTAGATCATGTTTAAAAATAGACTTTTCCCGTACTGTTAATTGGTATCACTTGCACATTGACTCTGAGCACTATAAACACTGTGCGATTTAAGCCTCTAATTCTCTGAGTCAACGCGGGTTACGGTACTGGAGTCAAGATTCCTAGTCCCCAACTCCGGCTGCGTGTTATAAACAGGGCAATGTATTTTACATATGGGAAAGGGACTTGGGGAGGGGGTGCGTATTATCTATGGGGTGCAGGGTGTATGCGGGGTAATAGGTTACTGTGTTAGTCATTATGCTGCTTGTGGCTAATTTGGCCAATACAAAATGATGCAAAAAAAACTGATGCATGACTGAAACCCTGGCACATGGGTACGCATCTCTGAATACTCAATGAGAACTATCTAATGTCATGAATTCCAACATGACAGGGTTTAGATGGTTTTCAAAAATTGTTGCATCCTTATTCTTTGGTCAAAAGTAGCCTCAGCATTGGAAGGGTTTAAAGAAGTCCAGATGTGAATTGATTAACCCTTTATCACTCAATGACGCAATAACTCGTAACATGAGTGCAGCTGCACTTCCTCAGTAGCGAGTTATTGCGTCATTGTATTTGTGCACTTATTCCTACGAAGCGACTTTTGGCATATTTTGGGTACCACGATCTTAGATCGCTGGTACACAAATGATTGTTAAATAAAGATACAATATTATTGCCCTTACCTTTTAATCGTAATCTATAGTTATTTAATGCTTATTTTCGGACTCGAAGTCCGTGATTTTCGGCGGGAAAACTACGGGAAAACCCCCTCCAAATATGGAAGTCATGGGGAATTCCTGCCAGTGACGTCGTCGTGTTGTGGCGTCCTTAGCAACACACAAAACCATTGATATTCTCTTGTGTTTTTTCGTTGTTTCTGCCATCAAATGGCTAGTTTAAACCAGGATAATTCCGATGAAGAGTGGAAGAGGATCGACTATCGTCCCCTTCACGATCCATGGGAATCAGACGATGATATCCCACTCATTTAACCACTCAACGAAGACGAACTTGCCGAGGTGCGTTATTGACAGTGCGTCAAGCGCAAAATCAGACAAAAAATCAACTTTTATGTTAATATATTCTAAACACAAATAATATCATATTTAACGAAATGAAAGATACAAATAAAAAATGGAAATTACTCGTTTAACTTGTTTAAAGCACTGCTCCCTATGCACTGCAGTGCACTACGCACTGCGCAACAATGTCTCTGAGGAGTAACCCCTCATGCAGTGCAGGGGACATGGCAACATTGTTGCGTTGAGTGATAAAGGGTTAAAGGTAAAGGTAGGAATAGATAGTTTCATGAAGAAAGTATGCTCCTTTACCATGAATGCTAAAGATTGATTCGTGAAATTGTCACCTGGACTAATGAAACTCTTGAAAATAACTTTTTGAAAATTAAGCATGAATTTCATAAATATTTGAAGAAAAGTTTTCCTTGAGTTCTGATGAACTTTCTTCAAATACTGCATAAATAGGCTGAGAATGTTTAGCATAAAGATGGCTGTAGTACAGGGCTGACTCATTTTGTTGTCTTTACTCTGCTGCAGGGTCTTAGCCAGTATTTAGAAACTGGGTGTCCAAAATTGATAATTTTTGTAAAAGTTTTGTGCATCCTATTTTTCAAGGGGGACAACAATATACTGAGATAACCACCATAAACATATATTTACTCATTAAAATCAGGCATAATATCATTATACATTGTCATGGGAATTAAAATGAGGTAAATCTTGATATTTTAAGACATTACTTTCCAAAATGTTTAGGTGTCCTGAGGGGGAATTTTGGTAGTTTGGGTATCCGAAAGACACCCTGCTGGCTAAGACTCTGCTCTGCTGGACCTAAGACTCTTTAAATTTAACTTGGGAAGCAAAATATTTGAAGGACAGGCCTGGGTTTCAAGACTTATAAACGATTTCCTAGAAAATGGTCTGCTAACAAAAATATTACCAAGATAGCTTCTTTTTGGGGGAGGGGGGGGGGGGTGCTTACAGGCATGATTGAACTCCACTGATCACTTGTAAACATGTCGCCTATGCTCTAAACATTTTTAGCTACAATAAACATTGGCATTTGTATGCAAACTTGTGTTTGAAGGTAAAATTGTGTTCATTTTTCCATTGCAACTCTTTGAAATAATCATAGAACGGATGGTTTACTCTGCCTTTCCCATCTCTTCATCATTCTCTCTCCCACTTTTTGAATGATTATCCCTAAAACATTTTTCCAATACCCATGTTAAACTAATAACATATTCTGAAATAGTAATTTTACTCATAACATTATTATTATTATTATATAAAGTTTAGAATTGGCCCCCCTATATGGTACTGAAAGGTCCAATTTTAGCCTCTGGCTTATAAAATAACATCTTGAAATCAAAATATTATGCGGATATCACCGTCTTAACCCATTTATGTTTAAGAATTACTCTTGAAATATTTTGGTTCTATAATACTTGTGACAATAACTTAAACACACCAAGAATTATTTAACAAAATATTTGGAGATTGTTAGTAGCCTTTTGATGAACATTTTCTTCATGGAATAATTTCATAACTGCTTTTGCCTTAAAGATTTCACCAAAATTGTCAGGCTGCTTTTGATGATTTAGATCAGCTTGGTAAATATAGAATTTTTAATGGTTGGTTAGCCCATCCATTCTTACTAGTACTTCATAAAATCTTCATATGGATCTAGGATAATTTTGATAATAACTTGGGAATTAAGAATGGTTTTATGAAATATTAGAAAGAGAGTTGTTGGTTATATTCTGAATAACATTCCTCCTTGAAATATCTTTCCAATTTTGCTTTTGCCTGCAAGCAGTCAAAAGCAGCCTGAAAATTTGGATGAAATCTTGCAGTAACCGGTGAAGACCACCTTCTAGCCCCAAGTCACTGGTAACTATGTCACATGCCCTGGAAGGGAGTGGTGAGAGACAGCTAGCAGGCAGTGTCAATGCCTTAGATGCAGTCCTAGGAGGTCAGCTTATTATTGACTTATTTGGCTGCCAAGGACAGAGAAGGGATCAGTAATTTTTGATTCCCCTCAGCTTAATGCTATACATGTAAGGAGGTTTAATACCCATTTATTGCTTGTCCATTAAATACAACTTATATTTGTACTTGATCCCTATAAGAGAATCAAAGATTCATTTAAAGAATGAAGAGACACTTTCACATCAGGAAACTGAAATTCTGAATACAAAATCTTTTGGAAACAAATTCATTTTAGGAATGTATTTTTCGCTAAGCATCATTTGAAAAGTATCTACGGACAATGTAGTCACAGCAGAACCAACAACTTTATATTGTTTTCCAAATAACAATACCTATTTATTGAAGCAGGCCTATGACCTTTTACAAGGGGAATTCATTTGGACAAGCAGTTTTTTTAATCCATCGTTTTGTACAGGCAAACATCTCTGTAGAATTTTCAAATATGTATTTTGGGGGTAATAACCAAATAGTTTCCTGACAATCCATCTTTTAGATATGATTCAAATGTAAATTGCCCTTTTTGACTCAATAGTAGTTGGTATAAGGAATTGAAGTAGCCGAGTAGTTAAACTGGCAGAAATTTTGGAATATCTGTTTTGGACAGGCATTTCTGAAATCCAGTATAAGACCCTGTTAAGGGATCTCCCATTCTTAACCCATTGGCACTCAGAGCGGCCAAAACAGGCCTAACTATTTTGTTTAAATTCCTCACAAAAGCGTTTTTATCAAAAATATTTGAAGGAGAAATGTTTATCAGAATATTACCAACAACTCTCCTTCAAATATTTTGTGAGAATTTGCTTTATTTTCAAGTTATTTTCAAAAGTATGAAAATAGCAGACGATACTTTCCTGAGGAACTCTGAGTGTGAATGGGTTAACTAAAGACAAGTGGGGAATAAACAAACAAAGTCATATACTTCATGCAAAAATCATTTTAATCTACAGTATAAATATCATTGTGATACAAAATCTCTAAATGAGCAAGTTCTATTCTTGAAGTTTCTGGGCATCTTCGACTCTCTCTCTGGGGTTCACAACACCTTGAGCTTTTCTTTACAAAACAATCCAGCATTACTTGTGAGACCAATCAAAATAATGTACATGTTGCTTTTTGATACTCTATCTTGCAATCAAGAAAGAATTAGGTTCTTGCTAATGTGAACTGCTAAGAATTTTAGGTTCAGATCTTTAATATTCTTAGGTCAAGTTATTTTGTTTTTCATTGTGACTCGACATGTTTTATGTAAAGTTTTAAAACTGTCCCTGCCACCTAACTGCTGATTTGATTTGATTTGAGAGCTCAGATAGACTTAATTTTAAACTTTAATAGAACTTTTATACAAGTTTCCATGTACAGACCTTCAGCATTTTATGTATGCTGGACCTATACGCTATGTACATAACACATGCATTTTTACCAAGAATATCATAAACAAAGTAACTTTCACATTTCAACCAAAAATTTGAATAAGGGAAACCTGGGCATTATTTATTCAATAAAACCTCTTTGTGCTCTGAACAACTAGGAGAAATGTCATTGAGGTTTGTGCAATTAGCAAAACAATGAGTTTTTAACTCATTCTCACTCGGAGGTACTTTGGAAAGTATAGTCTGCTACTCTCATACTTTTGAAAATAACTTGGGTATAAAGCAAAAGTTCCCAAAATATTTGAAGGAGAGTTGATTTTTTGCTTCTGATCAACATTTCTCCTTCAAATGTTTTCCGGAAAGTGCTTCTGTAGGTAAGATATTTACCAAATCGTCAGGCCTGTTTTGGCCGCTCTGAGTGTTAATGGGTTAATATCTAGCCTTTTCCTTCAATTTCGTAATTAATGCAACAATTTATCATGCCATGAAAGAATAATATTACAGCAGAGATATTAAAAATACTCGAAGTAAAAATACTGAAACCTCTTAATGAATATTGAAATGTTGTGAATAGATCTTGAGAAAGAAATAGATCTATACTAAGCTACATTTTGAGCCTACGACCCTAATCTATCTTAACCTCAATACCATAAATATATATATCATCAATAAATTACTGCTCCCAGTTAAGCAGGGCTAAGTTGCAACTTTTACAAATAATTGCATTGAAATTGATATAAAACCTTTTGTTTTCATTTACACAATATAAGCTTTTACAAAGGATGACTATAATACGGGGAATCAAGCTCATTTATCTCCTTTTTTTGAGCTATTAAACCTTCCAGTACTGAGTCTACTTTAGTCCAAAGCAAAAGGACGCAAAATCTTTGAAAACAATTTAATCCCTGTCATGTTGGTATTCATTGGATAGCTCTTGCGGAGTACTCTCAGATGAGTACCAATGTGCCAGGGTTTCAATAATTTTCCAGGATTTTTGCATAATTTTGTATTGGCCAAAGTAGCCACCAGCAGCGTAAGGGTTAATGCATACCAACCAACTTCAAACAATACCACTATCTGAAGATAACCTACACCGAGGGGGAGTTGAATAAAGGGTAAATACAGTTCTTATGTACAATTAGGGCATGGAGCATTTTCTGGTTGCATACCTCTATGATTACATTTGCTGCAGACACCACCTTCATTATTGAACCAAAGACGAAGTTTAACCCATTAATGCTCACAGTGGCCAAAAAGAGCCTGACAACTTTGATGAACTCTTGCAGGAAAAAGTTTAGTTAGGAAAATATTTGATGGAGAAATGTTAATCAGGACATCGTCAACAACCTTTCTTCAAATATTTTGTAAAATCATTGTCGATTCAAAAGATATGGCCAAAAGTATCATAGATCCAGACGACAATTACTGGAGGAACTCTTGAGAATTAATGGGTTTAAAACAGACACATTGTCTGCAAAACTTTATGCTAGGCAGATGGCCATGTGTAAAACCTCATACATCATTTTGAGAAAACATTCATCTTCTGTAGATTCCCCTTCAAATATTCTGAAAATGTATGGTCTTTTCTAAGGTTATTTTCAAAAGTATCATAGATCCAGGTAATAACTGTTCAGGATGTCACCAAGCAAAACAAATGGGTTAACAAATACTTTGCAGTCAAATATACACTGCATTAGCACCTTATGAAATAACATACTTGGATTTTCATGATTGATCATCGGTTGGGTTCAACCGATCGATGATCGATCATAATCGGTTGCGCACGCTTTCATACCAGCAGCACTTATTAGCTATTTCCGCTGCTAAGTTAGTAATATTTCGGACATTTTCTGGTACTGTTTTTGGCGAAAAACTTATTTAAAATATGTCCAGGAAGACGTATCAAAACACATCCATTTTGCTGTTTATTTCGATCATAATCGATGCCAAATTTTGGGATCGATTAATCGAAATTGAAACCCTTTCGTTCCGATGATCGATTATAATCGATCATCGGATTATCACTATTGAGCACAGTATACATATTATAAAACACTATCGCAAAACTCAATATCTATCATGATAACTGAACTCTTTGAATCTTTAACCCATTAATGCTCACAGCAGCCTGACAATTTTGATGAAATCTTGCAGGCAAAAGAATATTTGGGAAAATATTTGAAGAAGAAACGTTCATCAGATGATTTCTGACAACTCTTCTTGAAATATTTTGTAAAATCATTCTCAATTCTGAAGTTATTGTCGAAAGTATCATAGATCCCGACGACAATTTCTGGAGGAAGTATTAATGGGTTAAAAGGAGTTGTATGAAAAGACCATGATACTAGACCCTTCATATGCTATTTACATTTCCATGTCGAAATGGAAATTTGAGCAAGCTAATCTCAATGGAAGTATCTACAGACAGCTCTACCCATAGGCCATACCGTAAATTCTCGGTAATATGGGACACTTTTTATTAATTATAATTTTTGTAGGTTGTTTCCCTTGTTTTCAGGAAATACCACACAGCAGAGTGATACTGGTCTAGATGTCCCAACTGCCGTGATTGAATGATTTCGATGATCGATCATAATCGGTTGCGCACGCTTTCATACCAGCAGCACTTATTAGCTATTTCCGCTGCTAAGTTAGTAATATTTCGGACATTTTCTGGTACTGTTTTTGGCGAAAAACTTATTTAAAATATGTCCAGGAAGACGTATCAAAACACATCCATTTTGCTGTTTATTTCGATCATAATCGATGCCAAATTTTGGGATCGATTAATCGAAATTGAAACCCTTTCGTTCCGATGATCGATTATAATCGATCATCGGATTATCACTATTGAGCACAGTATACATATTATAAAACACTATCGCAAAACTCAATATCTATCATGATAACTGAACTCTTTGAATCTTTAACCCATTAATGCTCACAGCAGCCTGACAATTTTGATGAAATCTTGCAGGCAAAAGAATATTTGGGAAAATATTTGAAGAAGAAACGTTCATCAGATGATTTCTGACAACTCTTCTTGAAATATTTTGTATAACCATTCTCAATTCCAAAGTTATTGTCGAAAGTATCATAGATCCAGACGACAATTTCTGGAGGAAGCATTAATGGGTTAAAAGGAGTTGTATGAAAAGACCATGATACTAGACCCTTCATATGCTATTTACATTTCCATGTATAAATGGAAATTTGAGCAAGCTAATCTCAATGGAAGTATCTACAGACAGCTCTACCCATAGGCAATACCGTAAATTCACTTTTTATTAATTATGATTTTGTAGGTTGATGGTGGCCCTTGTTTTCAGGAAATACCACACAGCAGAGTGATACTGGTCTAGATGTCCCAACTGCTGTGATCGGGTGATTTCGTAAAATGGTGACCAGCGATAGATCGAGGGTGGCCTAGATTTCCAAATAATTATTTTGTTAAATGATTATAGTGGTATTCCTAGGGGTGTCAATATTTCCGAGAATTTACGGTAACTATTACTAATGCAATGATTTATTGGGTCATCCCTGCTTGTTCTATGAAATCTGGGTTGTGGGGACAGATGGAAATACAGGTGAACTTGGATATGACAGACTCAATGGGACCAGGGAAATTGGTCCGTCATATGCAAAATCTGTCGTATACATATGACGAATAATTGATATTTATCGGACTGGGACCAAGCATATCGTCCGTCATATGCAAAAATCCGTCGTACAGTGGTCCGTCATATCCAAGTTCACCTGTATAGGGATTTCACTGTATACTTTGATGTATGTTCGCAATGGTGACCACTTACAGGATCAATGAATGGTCAATAGGGCAATATGCGAATATCCCTGCTTGCTGTGCAGTAAAACTCCAGTATCACAATGCTGTACGTCCTATAGAACCCTGATAGATATTGGCTAATCATTTATAGGGATTAAAAGATGAATTGATCACTATGCATGTTAGGCAGTAAGACTGACATCTTCCCTATAGGCGATGATCGACTTATAGAAATGGAAATCTTGAGAATACTGATGATCAAAAAAATCACACACAAAATGAGTTTAGTTTCAAGATTCCCATTTCTCATCATTTTATTTCACTTGTTATAGCACTATCACATCATATGAAGTATGACCCCAGGCATTCTTAAGGCTAAGTTTCATGATTCACAAAACTAAGTCACAGACGCTGCGCACCCCCGAATCCTTAGACCTTGACCTTCACATTGAATTTGACATTGACCTTGACTTTCAAAATCCATTTTGAAATGAAACTGAAGCACCTTTGAGCATTTGACCTTTTTTTCACCCGATTTCTCTCCCTGTGGTTTTCTGACTCTTCATGAGCAGTTTTTCTTTGTGGTTTTTCTGACTCCTTACGAGCAGTTTTTCTTTGTGGTTTTCTACGTTTTCTCCTCAGTTTTTCTTTGGCGAAGAGTCGTATGCTTTCTTCAATCTTTTCTTGAGCTCCGCAGGAAATCTCTCATAGCACCCTTTGCATACCGGTTTCAAATCAAACTCGAAAAACTTGGTTCTGAAATAAAATGAGAAATACATATGTATAAGTGCAAAGATTGTTTTATCTATAAGGCCACTCCAATTTAATTACTTGTCTTACGAGCTTTTTTTGGAAAAAAAATCCTGTCAGACTCCAAAAAAAAAGAAAAAAAAAGTCATCTTTGGTGTCTTACGGACGAACGTGGTTTTGAAATTTTCTGTCAGACTCCCCAAAAAAAAAAAAAAAAAGTGCAAGTTTTAAGAATATTCTTTGTAAGGGTGATTCTATCAACAACAGGAAGCTATCATTGCTGTAGTAGAGCCTCAGACTTGAGGAGGTATACCTCCCACCCTTCAGGTTACAGGGATTAATAGATTGATTTTATTTAGTTGAGAATAGGCTGGTAGAAACATATCGCTACCAGTTCTAGTCGTCAGACTCTAAAAAAAAAAAAATAATAAAAAAAGTCACATTTTTCAACTTTTTTTATTATTCCAAAATGGCTCTTTTCCTACCTCCTGAGCACGTAAGACAAGTAAATAAATTGGAGTGGCCTAAGCTGATACACAAAACTTGTGAATATCATAAAGACATGTGCATTTCTATATATTTTTTACATCAAAAACGTATGAGCATTCAACAACAGCATCCATGAAGTTAAATAAAATGGTTAAATTTATGAGTATGAAAGTTAAACATATTCCTATCTAGAGCAAAGGCATGGCCTGTTACATAAGCAAATCTTGATACTAAAGCAATGCTTTATGAAATTTCTAACTATAATTGGTTGTTCTCATTGTTTTGTACATTCCCTCTTTTGACTTGAAAATATATCTATATCTGAGGATTGATTTTAATCAAAATTTTAAAATTCAACTGCTTTGCATGACTTTTGACCTTGATCATGGCTAAGAAAAACGATGTTTTAATGTAACTGAAGCACTTTAAGCATTGACTTTTTTTAACCCAATCTCTGTCTCTGTGGTTTTCTGACTACTCGTGAGCAATTCTTCTATGTGTTTATTTACGACTCGTTAGTTTTTCTTAGAGGAAGAGTCGTAAGACTACTGTAAATCACTTAAATATGGCGTGAACATTATATAGCGCAATTACGGTACTGCCTGGATATAGCGTGATCGAATTATAGTGGTGGGAGTACCCCGCTGTTTATTTTTACCCACATAAAATTGCAGTTAGCCGGCCTCATCCCCCCCCCCCCCTCGCTATACTTAAGTGATTTACAGTATGTGTTTCAACATCATTTGGTGTACTTACTTTTGACTCATCTTCTTGTCACAGACTGAGCAGGCAAAGTGCTCCACGCACCAGGCTTTGTTCAGGGCGCTGAATACTACAATAGCAGAAAGAAAGTTTCTTTAGAACTTGTCGTCTGGACCAGGGATTCTTTTGGCAATAACTCATAAATTGAGAATGATAGGGAAAAATATTTGAAGGATTGTTGTTGATATTTATCAAAATAATATTTCTCGATCAAATATTTCCTTAACTATGCTTTTCCCAGCAAGAGCATTTAACCTTTACAATGCTGAAGCTACTTTTACCAAACCAAAAAAATGCAAAGATCTCTGAGAACCATCTAAACCCTGTCAATATGGTACTCATTAGATAGCTCTCACTGAGTACTCTCAGGTTTCAGTCATAATTCAGAAGTTTTGCATCATTTTGTGTTGGCAAAATTAGTCTCTAGCAGCATAAGGGTTAAGGGCTGATATAACAAGTAGCATTTGCATTTACAATATTTTTAATAAATAACTTCGATATTGGGCATAAATTGGCAAAATGTTCTGAATAACATTTATCCTTCAAACACTTTCTTAATTATGCTTTTTCCTGCAAGATTCCATCAAAATCATCAGGCTGTTTCTGAATGCTGTGAGCATTAAAGGGCTGGCATATCAAGTTTCAAGTGGATCTACAATATTTCAGAAAATAACTTTGTTGTTAGGCGTAACTTCGCAAAACGTCAGCCTCAACATGAAAGATAAAAGTGAAAATAACCCATTCATAAATAAAGATTTCCTTAAAAAGTGTCGTCTGGACCTAAGGTACATCTGAAAACAACTTTTGAATCAAGCACAAATTTGAAAAATATTTCAAGGAAAGTTGTTAGTCAGCTTCTTATCAACATTTCTTCCTGAAATACTTTTTGAATAATGCTTTTGTTGGAGAGATATCACCGACTTGGTCAGGCTTTTTTTTGGCGCAATACCTACCATCGCCTGCTATGACGCTGTTGCACTGAAAGCAGATGTTTCCGAAGAGCTGGTGGTAGTGAGTCTCGCAGTAAGCCAGGCCCTTCTTCTCGTAATGCCGATGGCCCAGGAACGGCTTCTCACACTTGGCGCACACAAAATGCTGAAACGGGCAATACATGTAGAGAATGAATGCAGGTATGGACATAGCTTACCAAATGAAGCGGGGATTACCAAAGAATTCAGAAATTTTATTGATAAAAAGCAAACTTCCTTCATGTGCAGACGTCACGGTTTCAATTAAGTCAATTTTACAAATAATTTAAATCTTAAACGATACAATACAATACTTCCCTTTTTCGATACAATACTTCTTCACATTAGATATCAGTATTTGGTATCATATCTGGTACTGGTTCTTATCCCTATACACCACAGTTTCCTAGGCTTTCACCTGAGGCTTTAGATGAATATACACATGGATTCGTCGCCACAGACCAATTGCCATAGGACCCATTACAGAATCCTGGCTTCAACTCATCTCGCCAAATCTAGTCTCAGTGTGACATCACTAGGAGACACAGACCAATGAGTAATGTTTACATAACAGAGAAAGTTTCGCACCAACATGCGCAGAATGCAACACTGAGTGATCCTGGACAAAATCTGGGCTTCAAGTTGTAGCAATGCTGTTAAGCGAGACCTGCTGGTTGCATATCTGGTGGATCACTATTAGCTCTCCCAAAATGTAATAAATCAATTGGCCAAAAATGAATTTCATACTCAGAGGCCAAAGTTTGGAATGGCTTAACTGAAGCAATCAGATGTGTACCATCTCTACCTTCCTTCAAGTCTCGATACCTAAAAGCAATGTACTGTACTACTTTGTAACCCCGGGGCCCTCCGGCTACTTGTAAACATGCCAGAGGGCCTCAGGGAAGATCCTTACCATTGAACTGAGTTACACTCTTTAAATAAAGATGATCATTATTATTATTATTATTATTATTATTATTATTATTATTATTATTATTATTATTATTATTATTACTATTATTATTATTATCATTATTATTTTTAGTAGTAGTAGTAGTAGTAGTAGTAGTAGTAGTAGTAGTAGTAGTAGTAGTAGTAGTAGTAGTAGTATTACTGTTGGCTACCATTTTGGTTATTGAAGTGATACGGACACCTGATTTTTCTGGTGGACCATTAAACTATTCATTTGAAATGGACCGTTTGACCACCAAGGCTTAGCTTATCATCCACATTTGTTCTAAGGCCTACCTCTACATGCCAAGCCTTTCCTAGCGCGTGGGTGACTCTCTCCTCTATTGGTCGACGGCAGGCGCCGCAGATGGGAATGCCCATCTTGTCATGGCAACGAAGGCAGTACAGCTCTCCACTCTTCTCTCTAGCGTCAGAGTTCAGCTCAATACTACAAGGATATATCAAAATAGTCCATGAGCCACAGCCAAGCCCACATTTTTGGGGAAAAACAATGGTATTGAATAAAATTATCTTCTTCAAATGATGCATCAGAATTCATCTCAACGCTACAAGGTCACAAAGATACACAACATAGTACTACATAACAATATCTTCCCTAATTTTGATTCAGAATTCAGTAGATAGTACATTTTACAAAACAATGTCTTCTCACATGCATCAGAATTTAACTCTCCACTACAAGGATACATAAAACAATATCTTATTCCATGGATAATTCCAGGAATACATAATATAGTACTATATAACAATATCTTATAACTATATAACAATATCTAGAATTCAACTCAATGCCACAATACATTATTTAGCATTACATAACTGTGTCTTCAGGATCAGAACTACTTTTGGCATGAACTTAGGAATGTAAAATCATTTGGCAAAATACTTGAACTTTGACTTTGTTTTTGCCTGCAAGATTTCGTCAAAATTGCCATTTGGGCGCTGTGAGCATTAATAGGTTAAATTCCAACCTACAACTAGTACATATGGACTGGTTACTTTGTTAGCGCTATGGATGAGATTTCTTGAAAAAAATAATTCTGTTTTTCATTTCTCTTACCTGCAGTTTGTACAGTTGAAGTGATAAGGATGGTAAGCTTCCCCCTTGTATTTTATGTGACCTTCCTCAATAATGGAGCTGAAAAAATAAAAGCAAAAAAAATCAAATCAAATGCTGCAGGGGTCCAGCTAGCTATTAGTCGAGGCTACAGAAAATTTTGTGGGGCTATAATGATATTTGCCTTAGTAGCCCTGCTGGCTATAAGAAAAGTGCCTTTATAAGATCATGCTCCGAGGAACATCAAGTTGAAGAACACCATTTGACATATCAAAAATGAAATTTTACAATGAAAAGATAGTTTACAACTTTGAATTTATTTTTGGAAGAGACCTTAAGCAGGATTTTGGGTCTACAAATTAGGCCCATGAGATCTTGGGTGGAGCTTTGGTGATTTGAGAACCCAAAGTCCTGCCATCTCCCAGTTTTTAACTGAAGCCTTAACCCTGCTGCTGGAATCATGCCAAAAACTTTCTTCATTTTGAAAATTCATGATTAAAAGTTCCTCGAGAAATTGGTGTCTGGATCCATGATACTTGGACAATAACTTGAAAATGAAGATCAATTTAACAAAGTATTCGAAGAAGAGTTTCTAATAAAAAGAACCATAAGATAATAAATATATCTGGCCTTAGAAGAGCATAATTTCTAATAAAAAGAACCATCAGATAATAAATATATCTGGCCTTAGAAGAACATTTCTGTATAATGGAAACGCACTATAAGTATTGTATTCACTTACTGGCATTTGTGGCACACATATTTTCCTAGCCCTGAGGCTTTCTCCTTGGCATTGCATTCTCTGCAAAGGGCTCTGAAATGAAACATATATGGTAAGAGTTAACCCCATTCATGCTAAAGAGTTTTTGCACAAATTGTTATCTGGATCATTGATACTTATGACAATAACTTTCAAAATGAGAATAATTTTACAAAATATTTGAATGAGATATGTAGGTAATGATATAATAATCATTTATCCATCAAACGCTTTCCTAACTTTGCTTTATCCTGCAAGATTTCATCAAAATTGGAAGGCTGCTTTGGCCCTATTGGTATTAAGGGTTAGTATTTTTCTCTCAATGAGAATTAAGTTAATAAAAGCATTTTATAATTACCAATTATTTGACATTGCTGAAACATTTGCAGTTCAATACAGTTCCTGCCAAAATTCAATATGTAATGCAAATCAAGATAGAATAATTAATACAACATTTTTATATAATTTTATTATAAAATAGGATGTTGTGATAAAGTTGTAGTAAAGGTAGATTAGTTCCTAGTACTAACCTGCCAGCGTTCTTGACAAAGCCGGCGTCGGCCAGTGGTCCCGTGCAGGTCTCACACTTGAAGCAGTCAGGGTGCCAGTTATTGGCCATAGCTTTTATCACGCGCCCAACAATAAACTCTCCTGAAACGTAAATACCATAAATTCTACGAAATTTAGACCACGCTAGATATTTGGGCCACTATAATCGTTTTGCAAAATGATCATTGGGAAATATGGGCCATCCTTGATTTATCGCTGGTAGCTATTGCACAAAGTATGGACAATTAATTCTCTGCTTTGTCAATATTTTAATAAAACATGGGCCATCCTCAACCCATGAAATTTATAATCATTAAGTGTCCCACATTACTGAGAACTAACAGCAAGTAACAGAACATTTTCTTGTATCTATGAATATGAATAGGTTAGGGCAGAAATGTACTTCAGGGATACAGCCAATAAGCTATCCAAATTTAGATTAGCTAAAATTGAGTTGAACCAAAATTATTTTGTACAAGTTCAACACTTCAGAATCACTTGAAAACACTTTAATGAAATAAAGAAAATTTTGCACAATTTTTGTTCTGTTTGGGTTGAAAATGGTTAACAATAATTTGCACAAATTTTGCTCACTTTTTTTCACTACCCAAGAAAATGGTACAATTCATATTCAAAAGGTGGCAGCACCAGAGAATGGTACCAAAGAAGTAGGCAATGGTTCAAATCACTGTTTGGAAAATTTTCTCACAATTCAACTCTGTTATGTCACAGTAAATAGCAGAGATGACCTTTGACCCCGACCCCCTGGACCTATTAGCCAATGGTAGAAGAGGATGATATGCCAAACATGGTTTAACCCATCAAATGCTTAAGAGATACTCTTGAAATTGTTGTCTGGATCTTTGGTATTTTAGACAATAACTTGATAATAATAATAATACTAATAATTGATATTTGATATAGCGCCCTTTCCACCTATAATGTTCAAAAGCGCTTTAGAGTCATTGGACAGTTGTCATGGTCCATATAGTCAATTAAACTCCTTTCGAAATAGCAATGTTTTCAGCTGTTTCTTGAAGTTGTGCACACTATCAGCAGCCTTGATGTTGTCAGGGAGCTCATTCCAAAGATGTGGTGCATAGGTACAGAATGCTCTGTCACCAAACCTTTTCAGATTAGTGAGTGGTATCTGTAATAAGTTCTTAGTGTTTGATCTTAGAGTCCTTGTATTAGCTTGTTTGACTAACAGTTCCCTCAAGTATAGAGGGGCACATCCTTGCATGCATTTGAAAGTCAAAAGCAGAATCTTGAACTCAATCCTTTTCCTAATGGGCAGCCAGTGAAGATCTTTTAGAACTGGTGTAATGTGATCATACTTTTTGGAGCCACTAACCACTCTAGCAGCATTGTTTTGGGCTTTCTGGAGCCTGCATGGCAGCTCATCAGTGATTCCACAGAGAAGTCCATTACAATAGTCAAGGCGTGATAATTAAGAAAGATTTTACTAAATATTTAAGGGAGACTTGTTGGCAATGTTCAGATTAACATTTCTACTTCAATTATTTTCCCAATCATACTTCTAGCCTGGCAGATTTCATCAAAATCGTCAGGCTGTTTTTGGCCGCAGTGAGCATTAATGGGTTAAAGTCAACTTTGAGAACTTAACCTATTCAGGGTGAGATAATTAGGAAAACCTTTTAAACAGAAGTTTATATTCTAATGAAACTACCTTGGGATTTTGGATTTGATAAACCCATTCACACCTGTTTCACCTGAAAAAGGCTTTGTCAAATTTATAGACATTTTCTACGGCCTGAGTATTTTCCCTGGAGTTATGTGTGAAGAAATGTAGATCCGAACTCTAGGTCAAAATAAATATAGCAACTAACTCTTTGTTCGAGTTGGAATCGTTCCACAAGAATTTGGGACAAGGCCAGTTCAATGCCGAGATGACATAAAGCACTTGTCGTAGAGGCAGAAATGAAATGCTTGGAATCCCTCTAGAGTTCAAAGAGGGAACTAAGGAGAGACGCTTATAGCTACCGTATGCTCAAAAGATAGACAGAAACTTTGGGTCAGCAATACTTTTTATGTAAGGCTCCAATCCTGCAACATGGATCTTTTTCATCAATATCTATAAGAAATCCCCAGGGTGCATAAAATCACAAGGATTTCCCCTAGAGCTTCTTGAACACTTTTGAAGATTTTAAATGGAAGTATATAACAACTACATCCTCATCACATAGTTGTGGTTGTTGTTGTTGTTACTGTTGTTGATGTTGTTGTTGATGTTGTTGTTGTTACTGTTGTTGTTGTTACTGTTGTTGGTGTCGCCGTTGATGTTGCTGTTATTGCTTTTGTTGTTATTATTGTTGCTGTTACGGTTGTTGTTATTGTTGTTGCTACTGTTTTTGTCATTGTTGTTGTTGTTTTTGTTGTTGTTCTACTTACCACATCTCCCACAGCATGGGGCAAAGAGCACGTGGAAATCATGCTCGCAATACTTGCGGCCCTCAAACTGAAATACAAAATAAAACATTACATACAATATGCGCATACATAAATCCCTTAGAAAATGGTTCCTGTTTATCAATGATAGCATTCATTTTGATAAATTAAGAAATGTGGGAAAAACATCAGTAAAATAATCAGGCCTTTTTTGGGGTGATACATGAATGTAAGATTTAAACAATTTATGAGCTGAAAAAGACCATTTTTTGGGTGATACATGAATGTAAGATTTAAACAATTTATGAGCTTAAAAAGACCATTTTTGGGGTGATACATGAATGTAAGATTTAAACAATTTATGAGCTGAAAAAGACCAAACCAAAGGATGTCATTCCAGGAAATATATTTGTTCACTTACCTCATAAAATGTTCCCTCAGGGAATGGCTGGAAACACTGTGCACACCTGCAATAAACAAACAAATAAATAAACAACAATACAAACAACAACGGGGAACAAATAATTAAATTACAACAATAAATTTAGGTGTTTTGAAAGAATCTAAGTTATAGTAATTTGACTGTGCTACTCTCATGAAGTAAAAGGTTATTATTATCATTATTATTATTATCATTACAATCATTATTATCATAATTATTATTATTATTATTATTATTATTATTATTATTATTATTATTATTATTATTATTATTATTATCATCATTATGATTATTATTATCATTTTTATTATTATCATCATCATCACCATTGTTATTATCATTATTACAAGTATTGTTATCATTATCATAGCATCAGTTAGAACTTCTGCCACCAGATGGCAGCAGTGGCAGGACATTTCCTGCTCTGGATGTGCTGCGGGCTCACGTTTCCACTCACTGAAGAGAGACTGGCTGTGTCAGTCTCCTGGGAGGTGGGGGGGGGGGGGGGGGGGGGGGGGGGGCTCTGAATGCATATGGAGATCAGAGATAGAGCACAGCTAGCAGACAGGAAACCTTATGATCCACAGATGAAGGAGGAGGATTCACCAGATGTCTGATCAAACAGCAATTATCATACACAGGACTGCCTGCAACTCTCCGCAGAGGGCTCAAATACGAGTGTCCATGGAAGGGCTGTTCCATTTATAAAAGTGGAGTGTGGGGGGTTGGACCAGGGAAAAATTGCTCCCCACCATCCCCCTCAATTCTAGATACCCAAGATTCCCCCCAATTCTGAACTCTATTTTTCTTTTCTTTTTTAATGACCCTCCCCGCTTCCCCAAATTCGGAATACCAGGACCCCCCTCCCCAGAAAAAATAGGGTGGGTAGGTAGGTCAGTAAAAAAAATTCATTTGGATTATTTTTTTGTTCAAAAACGTGTTTTATGCATGTTTTATGTTGATTAGGAGTACAAGTTGGAAGGGCAGAAAAAACTTCAGGGTAGGGATTTCTTTGAGTAAAAACATGTAAGGGTAGTGTTACAGGAAACAAACAACCTTTTTAGGCCTGAAATAAGGGAGATTGCCAAGTAAATGGCACAGGAATTGGCATCTGCCATTCGGGACACTTGTCCACACATTTCTAATGGGCCCTTGAATATACAAGGAGCGTACAAAGAACGTTTTACATACAAATCATCCTATGATTTAGGATCAATAAGAAAAAAAAAACCACATACTAACCGCAACCATTCATCATGAGTACATAACTGGTTTTCATTGATTTTGAATTCAATTCAATGAATCGAATCGAAGTAGCGTATCGGTAATAATTTCATCGATCATCTAATTGATAATATTTCTTATCAATGACAGCTCTACTGGCTACTCCTGCATGTATATCCAGATGTTTGGCAGAGATACACCTGCAGGGGTATCCAGAATAGACTGGGTAATAAGAGAACTATTGTCAGTATCCATACAATGGAACGCATTTATCCAGGTCACCCCATGTCTACACTCCTAGGAAAGTCAAACCCATATATATGCTGTTTGCCCTACTATGTAAAATGTGTCCAGATAATGTCAAATGCCTTTATTAATGGTTCTAATTTTGCTGTTTGATGTGATCAGATATAATGAAAATATGAAATCAATTAACCATAGCGATGGTTACTATGGTAATACATAAACTACATGATACTATATATCCCTGTTAAAGTACTAGTAATGGGTACCCAGGTCATTTCTGGGATGTTATACATCGTGTATTTGTAGATTAAAAACGCATAATAAAAGTGTAGTATTCCTAGTATTAAGCGAGATACAGAGCATAATTGCTCTGACACCCATAAAATACGCCGATGGCGGCAAAACATGGCTGTGACGTCATGGGTGGCCTTCATGCAGGATGGCGTCAAATCATAATGCATGGAAATTACATATTGACATATTGCTTTGGGCTGCCTCTTGGCCCAGGAGTGTCCAATTTCTACAACAGTTATATTATTTTAAGGCATTAAAAGTGCTTTATTACTTGATACGTTTTTGTGACGATTGGTCGCATAAAATAGCATTTGTCAGCAGTTTAGGGTAGTCCCTACATCACATGAAATTGCTTTATATAGGATAACGCAATTGTCTCCTAAGCTTGACAATAAGAACTGTCGCAGGTTAAGATACTTGATAAACTAGTGGTTTTGTGAAATGTTGAATAAATATTCTTATTATGAATTTCCAAAAAAATACACAACTATTCCTTACAAGTCACTAGCTCTTAGTTGAATAGATCGACATTTGCGATTCCTTCTTTCACCTAAACTTAAGTCTGTCTGACACAAGCTTAACCGAACGGTCTCTCCTCTTTGATGTATATGCTATACAAACTTGATAAACCTCTTGGGAGCACTAAGTCGAGTTTTATAAACATACTTTCTGCCTCAACTCCGCAAAATGTAGATTTTACCCATTATGTGCCCAGAGTGAAATTACGCAAGACATTGCTCACATTTCAGTTGTACTGAAGTTTGCAATGGGCCAATTTTACAATGGGATTCATGAGCAAATTCAACATTTTGCTGAGTTGAGTCAAAAAAATATGTTTATATACATACATAAACGACTAAGTGTTTCTAAGACTTTTGCCAAGTTTGGATGCCAGTGGCGAACACGAACTTTTTGTAACAAAACAAGGAAAAAACGGTCAGTCAAGCTTAGGTCAGACAGACTATAGAATTAATATGAATATGCTTTGTCATTGTTCACAACCAGTGACAAAGGACCACTTTAAAAAAAAAATAATGTCACTAAATGGCCTTCATTTTATATTCATTCATTCCCACCCAACCACGCCCTCAAAAATACGTTACAGTACTACTAAAAACATTTCGGCTAGCTCAACATGTCACCCGGGCATATCAATTCCGATTACTCGGCCGTTTGCGGTCGGATTTTAACGAAATAAGCATTGCTATTTTCACAATTAGATATCCTTTTTAGATGGAAATTATCATGAAAATTGCGTGATCCACATTGAAGTGGCAGCGAGGGAAGTCAACCATGCCTTCATGTGACAGTGTCTGCCGAGTGAGACCATGACAACTGCCGTTGTTGTGTTTAACTAGGGATTTCTCAGCCGTTTCTGGGTTGATTTTTACGCGACAAAGTTTGTTTGGACCGCTTATAGATTTTCCATAAGCATATTAAATATGAGGCCAATCACTTTATTAACGATGAAGCATCATCGAGGAAAGTACAGGCTATGTTTACGAGCGACTATTCCGCTCAGTGTAAAAAGAGATGACCTAAATCTCTGAAGGCCACCCTTTACGTCACTGCTGCATAGCCTCGTTTTCAGTCGTTTTTCGGCGGGAGATTTGTTTCTCAAAATTGGCACTTTATAATCAAAAGAAAAATTACTAAACATAACTTTCTTGTTCTTCAATCTACTTACTTATATTTAATAAGTAATGAAGTCCACACTTTCGAAAAGAAAAATGAATCTTTTTTACCAGTTACTAGTACTTTAAAGCAGAGTATCAAGTATTAAACGCAATGATTTCCATAGAAAATATACACCAAGCATCATGGGCCACATGCAACCCTATAATCATTTCAAGTCACCAAGACAATGGTTACCATAGTAATACAAACACCTAGCACCATATGCAACATTCATCCTTTAAGCATCTTTCGAGTCACCATAATAATGGTTAACAATACAAATGCCAATCACTGTGGGTCACGTGTCAAATAACCATAGCAACGGTTTCCTTAGCAATACAAACACCAACCACTGTGGCCACATGTATCCCTTGAACATCCTTTCAAGTCGCCATAGCAACGGTTCCCTTAGCAATACTAACACCAACCACTGTGGCCACATGTATCCCTTGAACACCTTTTCAAGTCACCATAGCAACAGTTACTTTAGCAATACTAACATCAAACATTGTGGGCCACTTGTATCCCTTGAACATCATTTTAAGTCACTATGACAATGGTTACCATAGTAATTATGACGTATATATTATAGTGGAAATCTACATTTAAAGATTTCCCACAGTACATATCCCCCAATAATCAAAACCCCATTGATATTAATTAATACCAAGTCCCTATGACCCATCCTTTCGAAGACCTCCCTTTTAGACACCCTTTGATGTAAGCCTCCCACAGTGTGAAGAACCCAGGGGGTCTATCTCTAATAGCCACCAGTGGGAGATCTTAAAGTAACCTCACAATCCCATCTGTTAAATGTGTATCGTGAACGTGGGAATAATACTGTCCACTCTTATATGAAATCTGATTGGGTCCCTTTATAATTAATGATATTAATCACCCCGATACCCCTTTTCTATTGGCTGGAAGACATTTGCTATCCCATCCCAGGGTTCCATATTATGTACAGTTACCCTGAAATAAAGCAGTCTATCACTGACCCTCAAAGACTCATGACTCTTCATGTCTTATTGTGTGGTAGGCTACTCACTCTGTAGCACTACCACAGATGGCACAGAAATGTAAGAAGTTGTAGGCTACCACCTCAGTAGCCCTACAATAGTTGGTGGAGAATCCAGGGTACTCACTTTTTAGCTGAGTACACTTTCCCTGTACCTAATTAAACCTACCAAGTGAGATATTTCCCACCCAGGACAGTGGAAATCAGGAAAATGAGCCAGTTAAAATACACTCATGCAAATCCTACAGATCCTTGGGATAGGAAGCTGCCTGACCATCACTATCCAGGGCCAGAGGACAGCAAGTGTCATGGCAGCAGTACCAGTACCAGACCCTGGCAGTGCTGTGCATCAACAAAGAAGAAAATTCAACTCACCATCAACCCAGCTACGGGACCAGAAAAGAACTACAGATGTTATCAAGCTGGGAAACCAAGCACTCCAGCCAGCTCACCCCATCTGATCTCCACACCAGATTTCTACCCAAGACTGAGATTCCAGAGAGACCTTCCCTGTGCTTTCCAGAGCACACAGTCAAAACGAGACATTAAGAACAATACATTACCGGATAAAATCACCACCCTCTGCAGAAGACTGAGATTCCAGTATTTAGAAAGAGACCTTGCCAGATGGAGCACACATTCAAAATGAGACAATTAGAACAATATGTCACCAGAGGAAATCGCCACCCTCTACAGGAAACAGATCAGAGACATTTATATAAGAACAATCATACCGGATTTTACAGTACCATGATTATGGTCACACTAAGATGAAGAATACGGCTTGGTAAGTGTTTCTTTCTATCATTATGTAGAGCTTACAATTTCAAATGTCACAAGTTCTAAAATTCTCATTCTCAGTTTCAAAGAACACATTATACTACCCTATGGTCATTACCAGTGTCAGACAAACATTATAACCTTCTTCAGTCTAATCAAATATTCTATTATCACCTAGCACATCACATAATCGTTCAAACTCAAGGAGTCTTCAAAGTGTGAAATGGAGTTGTTCAAATAGATCTCTTCAGTGGTGGTTTTGCAAACGACAATTATGTAAAGTGAAATCGAAAACTCTCAAAAAATCTATGAATATGGACTGCAAACCCAAATCATGTATGTGCCTTAGCTAACCTGGCCCCCAACACTCCTTTTTTCCCCTTTATCAACTCATTACTGAGTGAGGAGAGCTTGCAATCCAACTTGTATTAGACATAGTTCACAAGTGTGCTATTAATGTGAGTATGAATGTATGTATTCAGCTTTCAAAAAGCTGACTGAATGATTGTGTGCAGCATTACTTGTGATATGTCTCATTACTGGAATTTTCTCACTCTTAAGGAGTCTTCCCTTTTTTTCTATCCCTGGAGTTGTTGGCACAGGCTACCTTTAATTTTTAAGCACACGATGGACTGGTCAAATTCATAGGATTTTCGAAGCTTATGCTTCAGCTGCCTACCCTGTTGTTCATCTACAACAGTAGGAGCCCTCACTCCAGTTCAAGTCTGCGAACTGTGGAGCTGTTTCAAACCCAATCAAAGCATCAACCCCTAAATGGTGATATAACTATAGGATGAATACCCTGATGTCTCCATATTGATGCTTATGCTAGCTACAACCCCGGCTGACCATTGTAGCTCAGCAGGTCACTCAGCTGACCAGTCTTCTTGCATATTAACCACCAAGAGCTCGCAACCCCCCTCTTACTCCCTGAGTCTACCACATGTGATATGCTAGACCCTATATTGATAATGATGTAATTAGCATTGAGTAATCTAAATTTAATTGAGTAATCAGTGACAGCTCTACATTTTGATTAAAGGATGCACTTTCCATTGTATAAATATTGTTCTTTTTCCTAGTTTTCTTATGCAAAAATAAGTTGCCTCATTAGAAATCATTTGCAATATTGTGTAGTGTTGTTTTAGTTGTAATTCAGTGCATAATCAAGATTATTCTTTCATTTGCATAATTGATCCTTATTACTATGAGATATGTATGCTACTAACACAATGACTTGGCTTCCTAGTTGAGTATATTCATGATATATAGCATTTCAAATCCTCCCATGTTGAATTCACAATGTCAGAACCTCTTCAGAGAGTCTACCATGTGAAAAGAGAAGATTAATGAAAGGAGTCTATCCCGTTTTGAGCACAACTTCAATGAAACGTGCATTTCAAGTTAATCAAAGGCTATGATCAAATATTTGCATTTACCCTGTGACCCGATACTATGTATATCACAACCTTGCATATTTACCCGATTAAGTGGGCAATTGATGTTCTCCTAAGCATAGGAACCCGCCCTCAGGCCTCATCTGTTGGACAATGTAAACCCTTCGCTCAAGGTATACTTTTCTATTCAATTTATCCCTGGAAGAATCAAGAATTCAATCTTGCTCTGTTAAACTGATTGCGGTTTGATTTTTATTTGTCAGAAAAAAAAAATGCCATGTATCACCTTCCATTTTGAGACATATTTTCTAATATTCTAATGATGGAGACCTGCTTTTTTACCATTATGATTATGTTCAGTATTGTGTTTTTATTCTATTACCCGTATCTATCTTGTTTATTTCTTGTAAAGCAAATGTTTTCCTACCATCCTTCTTATAATGTTGGGGTCCAACATCCTATTGGCAGTGGATACTATTATAGTGGAAATCTACATTTAAAGATTTCCCACAGTACATATCCCCCAATAATCAAAACCCCATTGATATTAATTAATACCAAGTCCCTATGACCCATCCTTTCGAAGACCTCCCTTTTAGACACCCTTTGATGTAAGCCTCCCACAGTGTGAAGAACCCAGGGGGTCTATCTCTAATAGCCACCAGTGGGAGATCTTAAAGTAACCTCACAATCCCATCTGTTAAATGTGTATCGTGAACGTGGGAATAATACTGTCCACTCTTATATGAAATCTGATTGGGTCCCTTTATAATTAATGATATTAATCACCCCGATACCCCTTTTCTATTGGCTGGAAGACATTTGCTATCCCATCCCAGGGTTCCATATTATGTACAGTTACCCTGAAATAAAGCAGTCTATCACTGACCCTCAAAGACTCATGACTCTTCATGTCTTATTGTGTGGTAGGCTACTCACTCTGTAGCACTACCACAGATGGCACAGAAATGTAAGAAGTTGTAGGCTACCACCTCAGTAGCCCTACAATATATACCTCACACTGAGGGTGACATGTATCACTCTATCTTTTCAAGTCACCATAGCAAAGGTTACCATAGCATTATTTGCACTTAACAACGAGTGCTTAGCAACCTTAATTAATTAGAACATCTTTTCACACATCACTATATAGCAATGAGTATCATAACAACCAACACAATGCAATCAAGGGTTGCCATTTTTCCATACAAAAGTGACCCATCTTTTCAAGTCACCGTAGCAACGGTTGCCATAGCAATACTTACACTAAACACTGGGGGTGCCAGGTATCACCGTTAAAGTAGAACATCTTGTCAGTAGTGTTGATAAGTTCATCACAGCGTGAACAAAAAGGATTCTCTTCATCTTGGAACATTGTACAGGTCACTAGTGAAGAACAGAGCTGAACATGGTCATAGGGATTGGCACTTTTAACCCTTAAAAGCTAAGGCTACTTTCGTCCAAAGAACAAGAACGCAAAGATTTTAAAAAAACATCTGATCCCTCTTATGTCATTATTCATTAGATAGCTCTCGCTGAGAACTCTCAGATGAGTATGTATATGCCAGGGTTTCAGTTATTTTTCAGCTTTTTTGCATCATTCTGTATTGGCAAAATCATCAACCAGCAGGGCTAAACTTTTCATGATATGATACAATATTGATATTTCCTTAATGATACAATATCTTAACGATATTGTTAACGATAATTCTTGCCTCTCAGCGACTTCACTTTATTAATTTAGCACAGTCAACTTAAATTATTTCACTAATGAATAAGTACCTTTGTTTGGAGATGTCAAATTAGCAGTAAAGTCAATTTTACATTATTAACCCTTCTAATGCTATGGCTACTATCGTCTTAAGCACAGGGATGCAAAGATTTTGGAAAACCATCTAAACCCTGTCATGTTGGTATTCATTGGAAAGCTCTCACTGAGTACTCTCAGATGAGTACCTATATGCCAGGTTTTCAGTGATTTTTCAGGCTGCTTGCACCATGTTTGTATTGGACTATATTAGCCACCACCAGCATAAGGGTTAAGCAGTATTGGTACAACAGATCTTTAACAATATAATATTTTTTCTTCTCGATAATGATATTGGTATCATATCATGAACTGGTACCAATCCCTAGACAAGGAAGTGATGCACTAAATGTGGCAACTATGTTAAGAGAGCTGAATAATCAAGTTTAGTGGATGCAGTTATCAAGTTTAGTTAGTAAAGTGAGTTATCAACCAGAAGTTTGGGGTTCTAAAAACAAAATACTGTTAAAAGATTTGTGTTATTCTGATGTAGAGAGTAGTGGTAGAAAGGGACTGGTCATTAGTGTATGATATAAGATACATCAATTCTGAGTATTCATCTCAATTGAGTAAAATGGGGCAAAGAGATGGCAAAATCTAGTTCTAGATCAATTTTCTAAATGGCAGCACAACATAAGTGCAAAAGAAATTTCTTCGCACTTGTGTTCAAACAATAATAGTAACTTTGATAAGGTAAGACACATGAAGCTGCAAATTATTTACACTTTTAATATCGGAATTGTGCCCATATGGGGTAAGCATATAACTAAACAGATAGATGAGCTACTATATCCTCCTCTCATTTAACATATCTACCCAAACCGAGCTACACTTACGACTTGAAACCATTTGACCTTGAAATACCTAGATCAAGGTCACTTATATCTGAGATAATACTAACTCCAAATTATTGCATACTTTTCCATTGTCACAAAATACCAAATATAAGATCAATACCATTAAGAATGACAAATTAACCCCTTAAATTGCTCACAGCAGCCAAAAGCAGCCTGCCAATTTTGATCAATTTTGCAGGAAAAAGCCATGTTGAAAAAATCTTTGAAGAAGGAATATTAATCAGAATAAGGCCAACAAAATTCCTTCAAATATTTTGTAAAATCATCCTGAATTCCAAAGTTATCATCAAAAGTATATAAGATGCAGACGTCAAATGAATGAATCTCTCAAGCATTAATGGGATAAACTAATTGTACATCTAAAACAAGACCATTTTCAGGGTATATCAAATGAATAATTCCAGGATTTCCAAGGCTTTCTGAGCTAATAAGGTAAGGGTAACCTCTAGCAAAGGTCAGGGGTCAAGGTCTTCTCATCATATTCTGTCTACATGCAAAGTATAAATCAGATATTGGGCCAATAAGAAATCAAACTCTAAATCATGCAGGTTACTGGACGAGCACTCTGACAACATACCACACCCCAAGACAGCAAAACTATGTATGTAGGTTACAAGAAATGAACCCGAAAAATCAGTGGTTGACCGATTAAAATTTCATCATCAAATGCTTATCAAACATGTTCCAGGGCACCATTACCAAATCTTTCATCCAAGAATGAGCATAATGAAACTCTTCACAATATCCACTTTTCTGATCATATCTGATAATATTTAGGCCCCATACACTGAATGGTGTACTGGATTTCACAGTGTTGAGCAAGGGACCCCCTGCGAAGCTCATCCCACCCCAGGGGATCTGACTGGGCTGAGAGATAAACCTTGGGAGCTTCTTCATCAGCTAGCCTCCTTATGATAACATCATCACCTAAATACTTACATAATAAAACGTCCTCACAACATGTTCCATCACAAACTTCATGACACCACCCTCATTCAACCCATTAATGCTCACAGCAGTCAAAAGCAGCCTGACAATTTTCATGAAATCTTGCAGGCAAAAGCATAGTAAAGAAAATATTTGATGGAGAAATGTTAATCAAAATATAACCAACATCTCTCCATCAAATATTTTGAAAAATTTGTTCTAAATTTCAAAGTGATTGTAAATGGCACCATAGAGCCGGACAACATTTTCTAGAGGAATCTTAAGCATTGATGGCTTAACCCATTTGTGCCTGGACCATTGATACTTTTGAAAAAAAAACACAATTTGTAATTAAATGATAAATTGGAAAGTATTTGAAGGAAAGTTGGTTGTTATATTCTAGTCAACATTCTCCTTCAAATATTTCATAGAAGTTGCTTTTACTAGAGAGATACCACCAAAAACAATTTTCACACAAAAGCAATTTTCAGAAAATATTCAAAGAAGAGATGTTCTTCAGAACTCTTATCTACAACTCTCCTCCAAATACTTAATTATATTCATAACATCCAGGAAGCATTTTTCTTAGATGAATAAAATCTGTGGATATGAAACCAGCGGATCAACCTAAACAACCAGGCTGAGGCGAATACCCCAAAAGTTACGTTCTGCGCATGTTGGTGCGCAGCTTTCTCTGTAATGTAAACAATACGAGAGCCCTAATTGGTCTGTCCTCTAGTGATGTCTCACTGAGACCAGATTCAAGACCCCTGCCATAGGCAAGTCTTCATTATAGCACATATATTAATTGGTCTCTCGCTACATATCCATTCTTTTATTCATCTTAGATTTAGTAAAGGAGATTATTTAAGGAAAGGGTTTAAATAAATTTCCAAATACAGTGACTATTACATTGAATGAAAACATCTGCACTCTCTCGTAACAGGTGTCCTAGACATTGTATTCCTGATGGGAGGCAAGTTAAGACGTCTGTCTGGTAAATTTGGTGTAACATTTCTGTTATTCCATCCCGGGGATACAGAATGTCCTCCCTGGCATGTTTATCTGACCTCTGTGCATGATATACATCCCTATCTATTGCAGGCTCTGGAGACCATAGCCTGTGTTAACCCTCTCAATGCTGAACCCAGAAAAATCCAGACAACACTAACTAACCTGTAGCCTAGATTTTTAGGCTGTCATATGTATTTTTTTCTCTCATTTGTTTCTGTTACCAGGCACCAGAGAGTTCTATTTCAACGTCTCTGCAGGCACCAAATAGTCTAGGTGGCCATAGTGTCCAATTTAGTTTACATTTGTTTCACCAGGATTCAGTTTGATTATGTAAACATATAGAGATAGGAGGAGCAGGTGGTGCCATCTATCTACCAAACCTGGTACCACACCACAGTGCTTGGTCAACACATAAGGGAAGGTGAACATTACAGGGACTAGGAGCCTAGTCTAACTAACCTGCTGTGCATAGCCAGGAAATATCCATACGCTCTTTCTGATCTGCTAATGACCATTAGGACCCCCCACAGAGCCTGTACATAACCCAAAGCAGCTCCCATGTATACGTCCTCCTTAGACCTTCATTTTGATATATGGCAAGTTGACGGTAAATCCTCAAAATTCAAGTTGTGCCCTCAAAACCCTCAATGGTCAATTTTTCTCCGGGGGACCAAAACATTGCAGTTGTCAGGGTAGGTTCCATTCAACAGTTCAGCATGACAAGGGTTAAACCTAATCATATTCATGACTGTTGAAGTACCATAGGTAATCTCATAATAACCATAACTCCCCCCCTCTCTAACTTTGATGGGTGAAATGATCAAAGATCACAGAGATCAATGGATTACCAGTCTCCCCTTCCTAGTTCTCTGACCATACTCATATTTCAAACCATTAGAGCAGTCTTAGCCAAAAAGGGTGTCTGGGCGTCACATCATTTAGACAGCCAAACTCTTAAAAAATCAACTCTAAGGACATCCAAATATTTTCATTTCTTTTAGAGTAATTTCTAAAGTGTTATTTTCAAGCATATAATTACAAGTTTTCACCTTAACATTGAATAAGGATATCATGCCTTATTTCAACAAGTAAATACATTTTTGTGGTTGAAATCTGAGTATATTGTTGTCTCCAATAAAAAAAGGATACCCTTAAATTTTATAATTGGCAATTTTGGGCACCCAGTTTCTAAATCCTAGCTAAGGCACTGCATTGGAGTTTACGGTAACTAAAAAATATCAACTTCAATATGTAATCTATAACCATTCAAAAGAAGCAAACCCCCCAAAGCATTAACCCTTCCAATGCTGAGGCTACTTGCGTCCGAAGCACAAGGACACAAAGATTTTTGAAAACCATCCAAACCCTGTCATGTTGGTATTCATTTGAAAGCTCTTGAGTATACTCAGATGAGTACCCATATGCCAGGGTTTTGGTGATTTTTAGTTTTTTTTGCATAGTTTTGTACTGGCCAAATTAGGCACCAGACAGAGAGGGTTTAAATGTTTTTCAAAATTCTTTGCTTCCTTGTGCTTTGAACGAATGTAGACTCAGCATTGGAAGGGTTAATAATCTGTAACCATTCAAAAGAGGCAAACCGCACAGCATTAATGAGTCAAAAACAACATCACGCCTGTGAGTTGAACCTCAATGACTCACATCTCTTCTATTTCACAGAAAAACCTCTGCGGTTGACAGGCAGGGATGATATGTGTTTATTGTGTGGGGACGCGCAGCCCCTTTGAGGCAATGAGCTCCATTGGGGCGCTTACTGAGAGGAAAATGAGCCTCACGACAATGGCCGACCTTTGACCTTTGACCTGAGCAGGGAGGATGGGGCACATACCATAAGTGAAATTAGACGAGTTAATAAGTCAGCATGCATCACAGTGACCCTGCAGGGCTCGAAATTAAGTGTCTTTCTTTCAAGGAGCGCAATTGCATCTTCAGATCAAAAGCTACCTTAAGTTGTTGTGTATAGAAACTAGTATAACTTTTGGCTCCCTGCAGAAATTTGAGGGATCCTCAAGTGAATTCAAGGGAGCCCTCTGCAGCCGGCACCCCCTAATTTTGAGCCCTGCCTTTGTATTAGGGGTGAGCAATTCAAGGATATATAGCTCACTGCAGGGTTCCTTCATTTGACCTTAGATGAATAGAACATGGATTGGCCACCACCGACCAATTACCATATGACCCATTCAATGTAAAGCACTCAACACACCTAATCTTGCCGGACCTCGTCTCAGTATGATGTCACTAGGAGACAGACGAATGAGGGCTCTTGTATTTATTTATATCATAGAGAACACACCTCTTGAGTGGTTCTCGTCAACACCTGGGCTAGGAGTCATGATGAGGTTGTTGAGCAAGATCTGCTGGTTGCGTATCCGGTGATCGACATTCATGATTTGACTGTAATATTCTGTATTCTTCTGGCAGTACATAATCTGTTTACATCTAAAAACCATAAACAGGGCACTTAAAGAGTAAAAAAGAATGTATATTATGAAGATGTAACTTACACAAAGCACTGTGTATGCCATATCTCGCCATTAGAGTTGACAATCTTCTCATGTGTACTGAAGCCTTGGTGACATCGCGCACACACAACGTTCCCCAACGACATGTTGGCGCTGGAAAGACACAAAAATACACATTAATATTCATAGTAATGATAATAATAATGATAATGATAATAATAATAATAATAATAATAATAATAATAATGATAATAATAATGATAATAACAATAATAATAACAATAATAATAACAATATTAATGATGATAATAATAAAAATAATAATAATAATAATAATGATAATAATAATAATAATAATAATAATAATAATAATAATAATAATAATGATAATAATAATGATAATAACAATAATAATAACAATAATAATAACAATATTAATGATGATTATAATAATAATAATAATGATAATAATAATAATAATAATAATAATAATAATAATAATAATAATAATAATAATAATAATAATAATATCAACAACAATAATAATTCTAATCATAAGTGATAATAATAATAAAAGACACAAAAATACACATATTGAAACAAACCAAAATATAAAGCATGTGGCATCTGGACGTCATTTGAACACCCAAACCCTCAAAAACCACGACTCAGAAAACCCAAAAGATTTTGCAAGTAATTTCTTGAATTGTAAACTTTCAAGCATTATCTTCATTTACATAATTGAAGTTTTTCTACCTCAATAAAATCATTCTCATGATATTGTATAAGGGTATTATGCCTTATTTCAATAAGAAAATACATGTTTATGGTTGTAATCCGAGTATATTGTTGTCTCCCTTGAAAAATAGGATGCCCCAAAAATTTGGGGCATCCAGTCTCTAAATCCTAACCAAGACCCTGCATACAATTCAATACTATTCCAACATTGACCTAAAACACATTTGCCTTATAAAGTGTATGAATATTCGTTTCCAGGACGTCCTACTTATAGATGAAGTGTGGAGTAATGTAATTATTGATAGTCTAGACACCGTTGAGAGATCCAGACAGACCAGAAAATCACCCCCCTGAGGGGATAATCAAATGGATAAATAAGTCTGCAAGACTATTCAGGGTTCGACTTTCCCAGGGGCATAGGGGCATATGCCCCTAGATTTTGCTGTGGGCCCTAGATTTTTCAGGCTAGGGGCCCAAAATAGTATGTATAACAAGAGAAGAAATCTCGTTTTTGACCACTTAATTTTTTTCAAAAGACCTTTTTGGGCCCCTAGCCTGAAAACTAAGTGTCAGACCCTGCTATTCTGTAGATCCCAATAATCTATCTTATACAATCTTGGTTCTATATCTTTTTCAGATCCTGATCCACTATAACTGTGTCAGGAATGTTCTAAACAGGATATGATTGCTATGGGGCCCTAGATTTGCTTAACCTATTCATGCCAGGAGATTTCCATGATTGTCGTCTGGACTTATGATTCTTTTGAAAATTACTTTGAAATTAAACACAAACTGGAAAAATATTTCAAAGAGAATTCTTAATTATGTTCTGAGGAATATTTCTCCTTTGCTTATTTTCAGAAAATTGATTTTGTTAGAGAAAGATCACCAAAAATGTCAGGCGGTTTTTGGCGCTGCAGGCATGAATAGGTTAAAGAATGCAAGTGCAGAATTGTCACATATCAGAACAACAAGAATCAAATATCTAGGCCATCCTTGTTCATTTCTGAAAAATACAATACTCTCCTGCTTATTGGGGTCAGTTTCATTCCTTAAGTGGTTTCTGGATTCTGGTCAAGATAAAAACAGAATGTCATCCATCCCCTATATGGCCTAGATTCAACAAATGCAGAACTGTGACATCAGAATTAGTAATATACATTAGAAAATCCTGTACATTTCACTGCAATACCATGCCTGGTTGCTCATGAAAATCTTATGGAAATGCACAGATCATAATCATGCTATTCTTATATAAATATGTCTTTCAATTGATCCTAACATCCAATTCATTTCAATCCAACTCAATTCCCAGATTGTGTATGAATCTGTGTCCCAAATGTCAGCATACCCTTACAACAACAGAAAATCCCATATATTTTAATACAATAAAACATCCAATCGCTCATCAGAATTTAATGGAAACACACAGATCAAGACCATGCTTTGGTTAACAGTGTCTTCCCGTTGACCCTAAACCCAAATTCATTTCAATCCCACTCTATTTCCAGACAGTGTAAGGATCAATGTCTCTGATGTCAGCATACCCCTTCAACAACAGAAATCCTATACATTTCACTAAAATGCAATTTCTCATCAGAATTAAATGGAAACACATAGATCATGACCGTGCTTTTCTTAACCCATTAATGCTCACAGCCGCCAAAAGCAGCCTGACAATTTTAATGATAATTTGCAGGCAAAAGCAAAGTCAGGAAAATACTTGATCGAGAAATGTCAATCAGAACATTACCAACAACTCTCCTTCAAATATTTTGTAAAATTATGCTTGATTCAAAAGTTATTGCCAAAAGTATCATTGATCCAGACAACATTTTCTAGAGGAGCTCTTAAGCATTAATGGGTTAACAGTGTCTTCCCGTGACCCTAACCCCAATTCATCACAATCCCACTCCACTTCCAGACAGTGTATGAATCTGTGTCACTGATGTCAGCATACCCTTATGATAGAGACACATTCCAATTGAGTCCATCCCGAAATCAACACAATAATAACATATGTACAGCCCAGCAAATCTAATAGAAACACATATATCATGACTATGTTTTTCTTATAAAAAGATTGACCCTAACCCCAATTCATTTCAAACCCACTCCAAAACCAGACAGTGTATGAATCTATGTCACTGATGTCCACATACCCTTATGGTATCGGCACACTCCAATTGAGTCCATCTCAAAATCTACACAATAATAACATATGTACAGCCCAGCAAATCTTATAGAAACACATATATCATGACTATGCTTTTCTTATAAAAAACAGTGTCGTCCCGTTGACCCTATTAAACACCCAATTCATTTCAATCTCACTCCACAACCAGGCAGTGTATGAATCGATGTCCCCGATGATATCTACACATTCCTATTGGGAGCATGCTGAAATCTACACAATAATAACGTCATACGTACAACCCAGCGACCGATGCTCGCGATGACTGTTCTCTTACGTTAGAATCCATCTTGCTTGAGGAATTATACAGGGACAAGGAGGGGGAGTAGACCTACAGACTGGATCCCACCGACGATAATAATTGAGCAACTCATACAATTCTGGTACATTTACGGTTCAGGTCACTTAACCCTCACACTGCTGGTGGCTACTTTCGTCTAAACCACAAGGATGCAAAGATCTCTGAAAACCATCTAAACCTAGTCAAGCTGGTATTCATTGGACAGCTCTCGCTGTGCACTCTCATATGAGTACCCATTTGCCAGGATTTCAGTCATTTTAAGGGTTTTTGCATCATTTTGTATTGGCAAAATTAGCCACCAGCAGCATAAGAGTTATCTCCCCCTCTCTCTCTCTCTCACTCAGTCCTCGCATTCAACTCCTACTTCCCCGGCTCATAGTATTCCAGCATAAATACACCACTGATCGCAGCTACTCGTGCGGAAAATAATCCATATTTTTGTCAAAACCTAGTGGAGGAACTCCCGGGAGACTGGTAGAGGAACTGGAAGGGTGTATTTACTAGTTAAACAAGTATTACGCGATAAGTGGGAACAGGAATTGGGATGTGTGTATCAGGATATGGAATCCGGCAAACAGTTGTTCTGTTTTCAGCCCAGATCCTGGTGATAACCATATGATGGAGTGGTCTAGTGTGGTAATAATGACTTTATCATATAGTGGTTATGTTAAATATCATTATGTTATAGTGGCAGCTCCCATTCTCATTTCTGCTCCCACCATAAGAAAACTGTCAGTCTATGGAACATTCTCAAAATGTAATAAGGCTATGATGAAGAGGTCTAGTGTGGCAATAATGAATTTATCATATAATGGCTATATCCAATATCGTCATAACTAAGTTGTAGCTAGCATTCTCATTTCTGCTCCCACCATAAGAAAACTGTCTGTCTATGGAACACTCTCAAAAAGTGCATGCGTTAGGCGAGAAGCCATTGAAGGATAACTATCGGTAAAAGGGAGATTTTCCAGATGAGTAAGTTCTGTCTACAGTCGTTTTCTTAAGCTCACACTGCAGTTAGCTTAGAGTTCATAGTAGTATACATGTTTGGGGCACCAGTTTCATTAGGCAAATCACCTACATGTATATATCAAGTTGACAGGTTGAATACCTTGATGTCTATTTCTATTTGGTCCCATGCCAGAAAGTAAAAGGGTTATGACATGAGATTATATTCACCATAATGGACAGCTGGAGGTGTGGCCAGAGAGATTCTAATGCTGCCAACAATATCATTGGTCTGGGCTTCCTCTTAACCAATTACGAGTGATGATGATGATGATGATGATGATGATGATGATGATGAGGAGGAGGAGGAGGAGGAGGAGGAGGATGATGATGATGACAATGAAGATGATGATAGTGATGACCACGAAGATGATGATAGTGATGATGGTGACAATGATGATGATGATGATGATGATAAAAACATCTAAACCCTGTCATATTGGTATTCATCCGATAGCTCTCACTGAGTACTCTCAGATGAGTGCCCATTTGCCAGGGTTTCAGTAATTTTTCAGGGTTTTTTGCCTCATTTTGTATTGGCTAAATTAGCCACCAACCAATTAGGAGTGATGATGATGATGATGATGATGATGATGATGATGATGATGATGAGGTTGTTAATGATGATGATGGGAGATGATAAGTAGGAATAGGCCACTACTGATAAATGTGGGGATATTGATGTAAAATGTTTCATTATCATCATCTTCTTTTTCTTCTTCATCCTTTCCTTCCTTATTCTCACCATTAACCATCATTATAATCATCAAACCCTTACCATCATCATCATCATCATTATCATCATCATCATCATCATCATCATCATCATTATCATCATTATCACCAGCAGCAGCTATATAAGGCCTAAAAAAGAAATTGTTTGTTTCCTGTAATGGTCTGAAAAAAACTAAGGGTAGGTAGGTCGGTAAAAAATATATTTTTGGATTATTTTTTTGGTCAAAAATGTGTGTTTTTTGAACATTTTATGTTGATTGGGAGTTGGGAGGGCGGAAAAAATTTAGGGTAGGTATTTTTTAAAATAAAAACTTGTTAGGGTAGGGTTACAGGAAACAAACAACTTTTTTTAAGGCCTAACCATTGCTATTCAATATGCTATGAGTTTGAACTAAATCCTCCCTATGGCAGGCATGTCTGTGTTTAACCCATTCACACTTAGAGTTTCTCTAGAAAGTGTCGTCTGCTACTCTCATACCTTTGAAAGTATCATTTGAATAAAGCAAAAATTCACCAAATATTTGAAGGAGAGTTCTTGTCTGTCTTGTGATCAACATTTCTCCTTCAAATGTTTTCAAGAAAATGTCTTTGTAAGTCAAATATTTCCAGAATCGTCAGGCCTCTTTTGGCTGCTCTGAGTGTTAATGGGTTAATTAGATCCTCAGTTTTCACAAGTCTGGTTTATTGACAGAGGACTGTAACTGCAGAAAGGGAAAGACGGAAATCCAAACTGACAGGTAGGCGAGGTAGAAAGCACATTGTGATTTCATTTTCTCTCAGGCCATTCATCCCCTGTTCCATACCCTGCATAATTGATTTGAACAGCCAATTCACAGGATAATCTCTGGATAATCTCTGGGATCATCTCACTCAATCACAAGCCTGGGAGAACATGATGCTCCAATACCAGAATAGCAAGGTGGACCTTGCATATAACACGCTATGAGAGTGGAATGCTAAAAAAACTGAAAAAATTAACCCTTCCAATGCTATGGCTACTTTCATTCAAAGAACAAGGACGTGAAGGTTTTTGAAAACCATTTAAACCTTGTCATGTTGGTATTCATTGGAAAGCTCTTTTTTCAGTTTTTTTGTATCATTTTGTAATTGCCTAATTAGCCACCAGCAACATAAGGGTTAACAGGACCGACAAAAAGTAATAGGAAACAATAACACATATAAAGAACTGAGCTTTGATGTGTTCTTTCCTGAATGCTTAGAGGAGACACCAATGCCATCTATTGGCTGTGATACTAACTACTCTTTGTCTGTTCCAGGAGTGCTGCCATTCATTGGGTTAGCATGCCTTAACAACCAGGGTAAGACAGTGTGTGTATGGTGTGTGTTCTAGGCTGTCATATGTACATGTATTTTGGTCATGTTTTTCTGTTAACAGGCACCAAATAGTCTAGTGATCAATCTAGTTTACACTTATCTCACCAGGGGAATAGAGGATTCAGTTTGAGTATGACCTAAAACCTATGTGTATGTGTGTATGTGTGTGTATGTGTGTATGCCTATGTATGTATGTATGTATGTAAGTATGTATGTATGTATGTATGTATGTATGTATGTATGTATGTATGTATGTATGTATGTATGTATGTATGTATGTATGTATGTATGTATGTATGTATATATGTATGTATGTATGTATGTATGTATATATGTATGTATGTAAGTATGTATATATGAATTGGTATGTGTGCATTTGTGTATATGTGTGTTTGTGCATGTGTGATAGCAGTGCACCTCGTGAACTCTACCCAGCCTGCCCCACCTCTCACCCTCAAACACATAAAGCTGCTACTTGTCAGAAATTTACACCACAGCCTGTCAGTTTAAGAGGAAATGGGAACCAAGATAGATATGAGTGAGAGATAGGGCAGTTGACCAATATTTGCTTACCCTACAGCCTGTCTGAGTGATAACCCTGCTGACCACAATAACAATACACAACTCCCCTCTCATCCCAGTGTAGACTTGCTACAAGTCTGTGATTTCTGGCTCTTTCACTGATCTGACTTGAGTTGAATTCACTCGAGTATTAGTTCTGAATAAATTCTCAAGGGGGACACACTTGAGCTCTAGTCTGAATCAACCGCAACTCAACCGTAACTCATGAAAACAGTGCTTCCATCTATAGTTTGAGAGAGACACCTACTTAGTATGTATAGTGGTGGGGGCATTATACCTAACACAGCCTGAGAACCAGGCTAATCCCAGTGTAGGCCCTCAGGCATCTAGCTAGCCTGGTTCTCAATAATGCCCCCACTATGTATACTAAGTAGGTTTGATGTTTCTCTCAAATTATAGATGGCAGCACAGTTTTCAGAAGTTGTAGTTTGAAACTCTTCGTTATATACTAGAGCTCAAGTGTGTCCCCTTGAGGATTTATTCAGAACTAAACCTGGAGTGAAATCAACTCAGGGTAGATCAGTGAAAGAGCCAGATATCACAGCCTTGAAGCAAGTCTACTAGTTTCCATAACAGGATATATCTGTGGCTAATTGCATAGGTATCAATACAATATTGAGGTTGTCACAGTTGGAAGATGATTATATTCCCTGACAGACAGCAAGAAAGGCACACATATTAATTTCAAGTATATACAAAGGGGTATGAATTTCTTCATACATTGAACGATCTAAAAGAAATGTTCCATAGCAGCCATTGACTGTCTGGAAGCAGTTATGAGCTGCCTAGCAGACTTGAGACTATGGGGGATGAGTGATGAGGGTGCAGTGACATGGCCATGAGCACTGGTCAGACATAGACGGAAAGTAGGGGGGGGGTATACTATAGGGGGGGTTAGACTATAGGGGGAGGGGGGGGGTATACTATGGGGGATGAGTGATGAGGGTGCAGTGACATGGCCATGAGCACTGGTCAGACATAGACGGAAAGTAGGGGGGGGGGGTATACTATAGGGGGGGGGGATAGACTATAGGGGGAGGGGGGGGGGGGTATACTATGGGGGATGAGTGATGAGGGTACTATGACATGGCCCTGAACAGTGGTCAGACCTAGACAGAATAAGTGGGGGATGGAAGAGAGGGAGGGGGGGGGGGGGGGTATTTTTAGCTGGCAATGCCTGATGTCAGGACACCACGATGGATGGCCTCTACTACAACAACAACTCATTACAAGTGCTGCCATGTTGCCAGCAGCAACAGATTTAGTGGGCTAGGAGAGCAAGAAGGGATAGGTGTTCATGGAATTCTAACAATAAACAAAGCTTGTATATGTGTCAAATTCATAAGTTCAGCATTCCAATTTTTATTTTCAATTTTAACTGGCTAGGAGAGCAAGAGGGATAGGTTTTCAAGGAATTCTAACAAAGCTTGTACATGTATCAAATACATATTAATAGGGATGGGGATCGTTGAGAATTCTACGGTTCGGTTCGGTTCTCGGTTTTGCTTCTATGGTTCGGTTTTATCCCGGTTTCCTAAACGGTTTATTAATGACATTTCTTGGATACGAAACTACACAAAGGAATGCGTGGCTGAACTTGCCTGAACTGGAAAGTTCTTGAAAGTTATACTAGCTCCCTGGGCACTTTCTCTACGCTCAGAAGGCTTCTGAGCATAGTGAAAGTGGGCAGGGTACCAGACTTGAAGGGATTTTGAAATGGCTGTTTGATCGTTGCGCTTGGCAGACATTGTGAGGCCAGCGAGGAGGTAGGTGCTGACAGTTTTATTACGCCTCCAGGAACCCTGAGCATGCATAGAAAACCGAATCGTTTAGAGGGAGGTCCGGTTTTTGACTGGTTTACCGCAATGCTCAGGCCGGTTTGAACCGGTTCCCGGTTTCCGGTCCCCATCCCTACATATGAATCTCCTTCCCATTTTTGTTTTTAGTTTTACTTGGATAGGGTAGCAAGAGGAGAAAGGTTTTCATGGAATTCTAACAAAGCTTGTATATGTGTCAAATCCATATTTTTTGATTTCCAATTTTATTTTCAATTTTGGCTGAAAACATGCACTACACTGTTGTAAACCAAACTCTGATTTCATAAACATAATCCTTGCAAATAAAAATCTATATATATAAAGTTGCCAGTGACTTGGGGTTAGGCAGTGGTTTTCGGCAAGTACTACAGTTTCCTTCACCGCTTACAACTGGCTAGTCTCAACTAAGCCACAATATGTTAAAAGATTGACGATAATCAAAATTCCCAATTCCTCATAAACAAACCCCCATTAATGCTCAAAACGGCCAAAAGCAGCCTCACAATTCTACTGATATTTTGCAGACAAAAGCTAAGTCAGAAGGAATGTCAATCAGAACATTACAACTCTTCTTCAAATATTTTGTAAAACAATTCGCAAATGTAAAGTTATTATCAAAAGTAACATAGATCCAGACGACAATTACTTGAGGAATAAGTTAAAATGGGTTAAAGTGGTGCATCAGCCCGGGATTGCCCATGTGTCAGGCAAGAGCAGATCACCATGATGGCCCTGAAACGTGCGAGGAATTGAAATAGACGCATTTCTGAAATAGACATGGGTAGGGGGTTATGGGATGACACCCAGAGCAGCAAATTGGTTTGGGAACCTGAGCTGGCCATGTGGAGAGGGCGAGGGGCGAGGGCGGAGTACACAAGATAGTTACACGAAGAGGAATTACGACTAGGACTAGGAGAGGCAGCACATGTTAACCCATTCATACTTAAGAGGTCCTCTAAAAATTGTTGTGAGAGGCAGAGTACAAAAGATAGTTACATGGAGAGGAATTACGACTGGGAGAAGCTGCACATTCTTACCAATTCATACTTAACCCTTCCAATGCTTTATTATCAAAGTATTTCCCTGTGTCAGACCATATGTACACTACATATTTGAATAGGTTAACCCATTCATGCCTGTAGGGGCCAAAAAGACTTGACTAGATTTTCACTAATTTGGCCAATACAAAATGGTACAAAAAAACAGAAATTATTGAAACCCTGGCACATGGGCACTCATCTGAGAGAATTCAGCGAGAGCTTTTGAATGAATACCAACGTGACAGGGTTTAGATGGTTTTCAAACATCTTTGGGTCCTTGTGCTTTGGACAAAAATAGCCTCAGCATTGGAAAGGTTAAAACCACCATGGTTTTGTAAGAGTAGTAGATAAGCTATGTATAAATGTGTTACCCACATGTTATTTCAAGGAAAAATCAAATACGAGAAGTTTCCAGGTATCTGTCTACATCAACTCTGGCCATTGGAAGGAAACCAGCCCTAATCAAAACACACACAGCAGGAAATTAAAAACCACACATTGATTTTCTGCAACATCCATAACCACTTCGCTCATTTCATTGCATTTATAGATTCTGTGCATGACATCAAAGCTGTATGCTGACCTTAACCTATTCATGCCTGTAGCATCCAAAAAGTATTTTGGTAATATCTTCATGTTGACCGGAGCATTTTTCAGGCATTGATGGGTTAACCCTTTCATGCCTATAGTGCCCCAAAATGTCCTGACTATAAATCGTATCTTAGTGACCAGGGCCTTTTCCGAAAGAAATTTGAAGGAGAAATATCGTTCAGAACTAAAACAACAATTCTCCTTCAAAAGATTTGTGAATTTATGATTTTTTCTGAAGTTATTTTCAAAAGCATCATAGGTGCAGTCGACACTGCTTCAGATATCTCCAGGCATAAATGGGTTAAACCATCCATAAGAGCACTTTTCTGAACAGATATTCAGGATGAAATATTGCTCAAATCCAAATTCAAAACTGTAATAGAAAATTCTGTACATCTTTGTTAGATTCCAATTTTTTAAAGATGACTCAAATTTCCAGACACTCGTAGACAAATGGGCTAACAAACTATATTCTTAGGTTTCACAAAGACATTTTAAACACAATGAAGTGAAATATGTTGTTGTCCATATCAAGTTTTGAATTAACTCTTTGATGCCTGACAATCTTGGTTGTATCTCTCTAACAAAAGAATTATTGATAAAATATTTAAAGAGGAGTTCTTCAGCAGGACTTTAAACACAATTCTCATTCAAATCTTTTGCAAATTTATTCCTCATTCCAAAGTTAATTTCAAATGTGTGACAGGTCCAGACGACACTTGTCAAGTACGGTAGATCTCTAGACATGAATGGGTTAAGTGTTCCCAGGCTTTGTACCCTCTAAAATGCATTTCCTACAAGCAACACACACACACACTCAAAGATCATCTTTCCCAAACAAATGCCAGGGAAAATCCATTCTCCACTTGACACAGCGGCAGCAGCAATATGTTTTGTCTTGTAGCTTGCTGAACACTTTCCCAGTAAATGCCTGGGATTACTTTCATCCCAAGCATAAGGACGCAAATGATTTTTGAAGACCATCTAAACCCTGTCATGTCGGTATTCATTGGATAGCTCTCGCTGAGTACTCTCTGATGAGTACTCATGTGCAAGGGTTTCAGTCATCTTTATTTTTTTTTGCATTATTTGGTATTGGCCAAATTAGCCACAATCAGCATTTAAGGGTTAAGAAGTTTGCCCTGAAGTTAGTCATCGGTTACCCATGTACCCCCGTTTCTCATACCACTAACTATACTATAGTCACTAATTTATACTAGAATGGCAGAAAAGTGATGATAAACCGAATTCCATATTTGTTATTATCATCATCTTCACATCATTAATATCCTACCAAATACCTTTCATCAAAGATGTGGGGGAAAAAAGCTTTTATGCAAAATATCAAGAATGAATGCTTAACCCATTAATGCTTAAGAGTTCCTATATCAGTTGTTGATACTTTTGACGATAACTCTAAATTGAGATTGGTTTTACAAAATATTTGAAGGAGAGTTGTAGGTAATGTTCAGATTGATGTTTCTCCATCAAATATATTCCTGACTTTACTTTTTCCTGCAAAATATCATTAAAATTGTTTGGCTGCTTTTGGCCGCTGTGAGCATTAATGGATTAATAAAAGCCTTTATATGAAATATTGAGGATGAATGCATAATAAAGCTGTCATATTTTGATGCCAGGAGAATGAAGCCCCTTGCCCTTCTGCCTGACATTCCTCTTGTTGCCATGGAGACCGCATCCCCTGCTGGACCTCTCTCATTCTTCTCCCCTCTAATGCGTGTAACATTTCTCGTATTATGAAGGGACAATTTGATTGGCTGTCAACACCCTCTCTTGTCCCCACCCAAGGTCAAGCAAGGTCAAGAAGCATGTGGTGAACTGGCAGACACCTTGCGATGAGAACCACTGACTGCATGAACCCATTAATGTTTAAGAGTTCCTCCAGAAATTGTCGTCTGGATCTTAGATACTTTTGATAATGACTTTGGAATTAAGAACGATTTTACAAAATATTTGAAGGGGAGTTGTTAATATCATTCTGATTAACATCACTCAATCAAATATTTTTCAAAATATGCTTTTGAAATGCAAGAATTCATCTACGTTGTCAGACTGCTTTTGGCCACTAATAATATGACAGAAAAAGGGATGATAATCAAAAATCACAATCCAAACTCTCATGTGGTCTAAAACCCTAAAGCAGTCAAGCTGGGGCCACCGTGACTGTGACTCGTGTCTGCAGCCTTAACCCATTCACACTCGAGAGTTCCTCTAGAAGTATCGTCTGCTACTTTCATACTTTTGAAAATAACTTGTGAATAAAGCGAAAGTTCACAAAATATTTGAAGGAGAGTTGTTATTTGGCTTTAGATCAACATTTCTCCTCCAAATGTTTTCAAGAAAATCCTTTTGTGAGTAAAATATTTCCAAAATCGTGAGGCCTCTTTTGGCTGCTCTGAGTGTAAATGGGTTGACTCGTGTCTGCAGCCTTAACTATCATCAGAACAGACAGACAAATGAAAAGCTTCTGGCCACGGGCTAAATTTACTACCTCTTCCAGGGCTGCTATACTGTGTGACTGAGCACAGGATTTATAGCTTCCTGGTCAAAACTTATGTTCACACTTCACTACCAGTGCCTAGGCCTAGTTCACTTACAGCTCTCAGAGAAACCTCTCAGAGGTCACTATTATTGTGTGGCACTCATAATGATTATGATGATGACTATGATGATGATGATGATGATGATGATGATGATGATGATGGTAATGGTAATGATAATAATACTAATAATAATGATAATAATAATAATGATAATAATTATAATAATAATAATAATAATAATAATAATAATAATAATAATAATAATAATAATAATAATAATAATGATAATAATAATAATGATAATGATAAAGATAAAAATGATAATAATAATATTGATAATAATAATATTAATAATAAATTTAATAATAATAATAATAATAATAATAATAATAATAATAATAATATTAATAATAATAATAATAATAATAATGGTAGAAAATTCTCGTCCAAATGAAGATATTCCTGACCTGATAGCATCAGGAAATTTACAGAAAATGATTGAGGGCCCAACATGTATATGTTAAGATAACAGTACGTGCTTATCAGCCAGGGCCAATATAATAACCTATCAAAACTCTGCAGTATGTTATGTTTTTAAACAAACTCTGGCAGAAAATGTAAGCAAATTGGAAATTTATATTCAGCATGCAGACTTGAGGGTTGAAATGAAGACATTTTCTTTAAAGCAAAAGCTTTTAAATTGTAGTAAAAATCGCAAAAAAAATCTTTGGCCAATTATTTGAAAACTTTGGAATAAAGCATAAATTCCAAAAATATTTCCACAACTTTCTTCTGTAAAGATAGATATTGCTCTGGGATCACGCGTTGACACAGTGACACTCAAATTATGTTATTTCTTTGAAAAAGCCTATCCTATTTGATCAAAAATAAATGCAATACAAGTAAAATTGTAATGCATTATAGCAAAATGAAATTGAAAGTGGGAGATTTTAAATTACACTTTTAATTTATAAGATAGTTATCAGTTCAAGGCCACCACACAATTTGAGGAACCAAGGGGTTAAATTACCATGGCAACCATGCATGTAGCAACCCTCATTCTGAACACGACTGCTCTTAAGTCTTGACAAACAACGCTCTCAGTTTGTTTCTTTTCAGGAGTTTTTTGAAACTGTCAAATTGATAAGGAAATCTACGTGTTCATCTTGACACACTCCCATTCCGCTGATACTCACGGCTCGCACATCTGATAAGCTAACTGTGTCAGCTACTTTTTTATCAACCCTTTCATCCTTAACCCTTCATAAAAATATCTACGATGCTGACCAGAACACCTTCAGACTGATCTTTTCTCTTCACCCTTCCAAAGTTGAGGCTACTTTCTTCTTAAGCACAAGGACGCAAAGATCTTTGATAACCATCCAAACTCTGTCATTCAATTCAATTCCTCCTCCTCCTCCTCATCATCATCATCATCATCAATTCATCATCATCATAATAATTCTCACTGCACATCAGGGACTTAGCCAAGACCCATCCAGCCTGTCCTTTGAACAGGCAGAAAAAACTCCTTTTTAGCATAAATTTTTTTCAATTCTTACTTTTTTGACCTAATAACTATATTAGTTCTAACAAACAATTTTCTAAGCATGGCTCATGTGTAAATTGCTTGTTTTTGACGCAATATGCTATCAAATCTAGTTGGTATATGGATCTGAAGGAGCTGAGTAGCTAAATCTGGACGGGAAGAAATTTTGGAACTGCTGTTTTGGACAGGCAGTTTTAAATCCTCCGACTAGCAGACCCTGTCCTCCTTATCATCATAATTCTCAATGTACATGCCAAGTTTTCTCTGGCTAATTTTGACAACAGGGCTCGATGCTTACAGTGAATCGCTGGCCCTAGGCCAGTAAAAATTCCATAAAACGGCTTCAGGCCAGTAAAAAAAGAACTCAACTAGTCCTACAGGGCCAGTATACATTTGGGGACATTCCTGTTAACATGTTTCCCCTAAAGAATGTCCCCAAATATCTTTGAAATAAATGAAGATTAAATAAACAAAAATAAATGTTTTCAGTGAATTTCATGCAATATTTTTCTTGTATGTTAAAGACAAGTTGTAGGACCAGTAAAATTTTTGCAGTTTGCAGGACCAGTAGATCCTAGATGTTACTGGTCCTACAGGGCCAGTAACATCCAAATATTTTTTAAATAAATGAAGATAAAATAAACAAAAAGAAATACTGTCGGTGAATTCTATGCAATATATTAAAGAAAAGTTTGTAGGACCAGTAAAAAAGTAAAAATTTTGCAGGACCAGTAGATCGTAGTTGCTACTGGTCTTACGGGGCTGGTAACATTTTGAGTTGGCATAGAGGCCTGGACAAGTCCACTAAAATAAATGGAAAGCATCCTACCCATCCTCATCATCTCCGTACTCATCATTCCTCTCCTCCACGGCAACAGCATCCAAATGGTTGCTATCGAGGAGTTCGGTGGTCGTCGGGGAGATGTCCTCATACTCGAATCCGTTCTGTCTCAGACTCTCCAGCTGTGATTCCATCTCCACCTCATACGCATCCCCGCCGATACCGCTACCACCGCTACCTTCCATTTTCCTAATGTGATTGTTCTCAGATCAACTCTACGATGTTCGGGTGCTTGTGTACAAAACACAAACTCACACTCACACACTCACACCAGGGTGGGTGTGCGGTGTTTGGTAGGTTCCTACTATTAGTGTATTCCTTCCCAAGACTGACCCAGTTAAAAATAGTCCCTGCTCCGTCGGCTTCGTCGGCTGCGGCTCAGGCTTGCCGGCCGGCCGTTCCTCCCTGACTCTGAATCCTCCTGGTACTATTACTACTTCTACTACCACCACTACAGCCATCATCCTCGCAGCTACCCCAATATGACCAGGCGGGAATCCGAAACCCCCCCAGTCCACAACCAGAACGGGATAGATCCCGAAACAGGCTGCTCCTTGGAGTGATTGAATGGACAACTCAAAAATGAGAGGAGAGACGTCAAAACCTCATCAGTAGCTTTAACCCTTTCAATGCCGAGGCTACTTTCGTCCAAAGCACAAAGATAGAAAGATTTTTTAAAACCGTCTTAACTCTGTCATGTTGGTATTAATTGGATAGCTCTCCCTGCATAATTTCATATGAGTACCTATGTGCCAGGGTTCAGTAATTTTTCAGGTTTTTTTGCATCAGTTTGTAATGACCAAATTAGCTTCTAGTATCATGAGGGTTAATACTGTCATCATCATCCTCATCATCATTATCACCATCATCCAGTATGTGTCCAATGTTCACTAATTACAGCTAGAAATATTCATTCAGTAATTTCTATTCTATGCATGTTCCTAGTGTCCTCTCTAAACCCACTGGCCCCGTACTCAGCATATGTGTTTACTCAACACCTGTTCATCCCTCAATAAACATCACACTCAAATCCTCGCCCGATAATTTCAATGGCGAGAAAAATATATTCTGACCCGAGCTGACCTCAAAAACGTCATTTCTTTTCATTCGGCTGTGACATATCACAGCCAATCAGTGAGTTCCGCGCAAGCGTAGCTCAATAAATCTGAGGAGTTGTAATGATCTCCCCAAATAGTGAAATATAGCACGCCTATCGCGGCAATTTGTCTTGGTGAAAACTCCAATCACTTTGATGACGTTCTCCGTAAACAGCATCCATCAACAGACAAACATCCCTCGGGGAGAGATGAGGGGTGCCCGTCTCCATGGCAACTGTTATCTTGGCGACTTGTTTCATTGTCATGGTGACTGGAGATGTTTTGCTCCATATCGCTTTGATGTTTTAGCCCATTTAGCACTGTCAGCATGGGTCACGGGCAAAATGGATCTCCCCACCATTCGGCTCATTTGAGTTGGTAGCCCTCTAAAAACAACCAGATGTTTTTGGTGCTATCTTTTTGACAAAGAACTTTTTGGAAAACATTTAAAGATGAATTTTTTTTTTCAAAAACCCAGACAACAATTTTCCATTAAATATTCTGAGAATTACTTTCTTAATTCAAACGTCATTTTTCAAGAGTATCATACATTCTTACAACTGTTTAAAGCAATATCTAGGCTTGAACAGGTTAAATCACTTCAGGTTCCGCAGTCATTAGGAAAGTTTTTTTGGTCTCAGCAGTTTGCCAAGTATTTCCTCAAACTCTTATCATCATCAAATGGCCCCACTTAACATGTCTTTTAACACTTACATCCCCACAGTGCCACAACACACTGTCTGACAAAGCATTTTTTTCCCCCGGAAAATTTAGAGCATGTAAGAATATATATCCATAGAAATTAAAAGTTGTTCCTAGTACCATTATGATACACCCATGACAGAGATTGACAGCAGATACATTTCATGACTTCAATTACTTGATTATATACATTCCATAAACAAATACATAAGTCTAGGCTTAACTCTATACAAATTACCATACAGTAATTTTCTCTTTTAGGTGTAGCCCTTGCAGTCAGTGGCTGAAAAAATTACTCAAGCTATGACAATATATGTGCTGAGATGAAAATACATCCATATTGAATATAGGAGTCCTCTTCACAAAACAATGCATACAATGAGTTTAAAGTATGGGAATAAAAGTTGTTCCTGGTATCACGATGCTATATACTACATACAATTACTATATTACTGATATGTATATATATATATATATATATATATATATATATATATATATATATATATATATATATATATATATATATATATATATATATTTATATATATATATATATATATATATATACATGTATATATATATATACATATATATATATATATATATATATATATATATATATATATATATATATATATATATAACATATACATATATATATATATATATATATATATATATATATATATATATATATATATATATATATATATGTATGTGTGTGTGGGTGTATAAATATGTATATATACTGTAAAACCCATTATTATCCCGCTCCTTTTAATTTCACGCATTTCGCGCTAGGTGATGATAACGCGTATATTACTGGCGCTGATATACGTTCAAAATAGCATAACAATGCCCCATCTAGTGGTGATACGGTTGATGCGTGTAATTTAATGGCCGCGCTCAGATTCAGACGGCAGTTGCGTGAATAAAAAGGGGCGTGGTTATAAAGGGTTTTACAGTATATCTATATATCTATATATATATCTATATATCTATATATATCTATATATATCTATCTATCTATCTATCTATCTATCTATCTATCTATCTATCTATCTATCTATCTATCTATCTATCTATCTATCTATCTATCTATCTATCTATCTATCTATATATATATATATATATATATATATATATATATATATATATATATATATATATATATATATGTATACACACACACACACACACACACACATATATATATATCCTCAATCACTATCACCAAAGGTTTATCATACTATGATAAACCTTTGCTATCACACATTAACTGGCTTTCCTTAATCTCGCTGGTCTACCCTGAGTTGATTTCAGTTCAGGTTTAGTTCTGTATTAATCCTCAAGGGTGACCCACTAGAGATGTGTTTGTAGCTTTGTACCCTCAATCAACACTTTTTCATGGAATTCCTCAATCACTATCACACAATGGAGAGAGCCATAGGGGTTATCTGGGACCACACATTGTGCTGCACCTGTCGGATGGGGTAAGAAATATGAGGAAGTGGTCTACATCATTAACGTTAAAGAAAGAGGGTGAAGGAATGTCGGCTATTCTATGCATCCCCACTCTCAAGATAAGACCTCCTCTCAGGTCATGTTACATACCATGAAGAACCTACAGGTTAAACAGTATATTTCACCACTTGATGGTATCCCAAAACCGGGCCTCAGCCAAGATTTTAGAAAAGGGTTATGTACCATTGAGAATCTACAGGTTACACAGTATATTTCACTTGATGGTATCGAAAACACAGCCTTAGCCAAGATTTTAGAAAGGGGTGTCTCAAAATGGGTAAACCTGAAACTCCAGACGTCCTATTTTTTGATGGTCACAACAAGATATTCCAATTGCAATCATAAACATGTATCTACCATTTAGGAATTTGCATTGCATTGCTGAAAGGTCTTAATAGTTTGCAGCAAGACATCTTTAAGTAAAAGTTTTGATTAACAATTTTAGAAAATTCAAATTAAAGTATCGGAGTTATACTATTTTTATTGAGAGAAAAAAAATGCAAAATAGCCATTCTAGTTATTACCATTCTCCTTAAGATGATATGATACTTGTGAATATTGAAGTATTTGATATGTTCAGAGCCCCCCTATTGGTAGATAGGTCGGTAGGTAAAGATTGCCAACCGCTTTGGTGAGCAGGCTCACCCCATATCGGGGGAGCTACCGAGTCATCCCCTTTCCCGGGTCTCTACCTGTTACCCCATGTAGGGATGTCATCGATAGTCGACAAATCGATAAATCAACACTTTCACTTTGTCAATTAAATCGAATCGAATGGTTGGGTATCGAATCGAAATAATCGATTTTCTGTACCCCAAAAATGGCGTATAATTATTTTTAATCCGGCCGGCAATCTTGCCACTGTGCCATTGAGTCTGGCTTTTCTTTCTTCCTTGTCCCGAAAACATCTATTCCATCACATGATTCAGGATGATTGGTTCTCCATTTTAACCCCATCACCAACCCTGATAACCCACATGCTGAGGGCATTGAGAGAATCCAACTGGTATATTAGTTTCCAGTTTTGCCAATAGATGGCAGCACCTGTGCTGTGCTGGAAGCTGTGTGTACTGCACAGTGCACCTCCCCTGTGGCAAGGCCACCACCCTGCCGACATAATCATAAATATAGCTACAAGACAAGTAAACACAGGCTCTTAAGTATTTAGGGAAGAAATCTTAGGAATAAGGGGAAGGAAGGAACTCCTTGAAAAGTTGTCTGGTATCCTCAAGCCAATATGCTCAGCATCATAACAAGTATAACTTCAGCTGCCTTCAATCTATGTAGAATATATAATATAATATAAGAGATGCAGGGCTCAACTCTAGCAGTGAAACGCTGACCCAACTCCCCTAAAACAGCTTCAGGCCAGTAAAAAAAGACCTCAACTGGTCCTACAGGGCCAGTAAACATTTGTGGACATTCTTGCTGACAAGTTTCCCCTCAAGAATGTCCCCAAATGTTTTTGAAATAAATGAAGACAAAATAAATAAAAAATAGACGTTGTTGGTAAATTTTATGCAATGTTATGTCAAAAGAAAATATTGTAGGACCAGTAAAGATTTAGCAGGACCAATAGATTCTAGGTGTTACTGGTCCTACGAGGCCAGTAACATTTTCAGTCAGCGTTGAGGCCTGAGATGGTATGCTATTTCTGAACCCTGAACACAATGTATGACTTGATATGAAGACATGCCTAAGCCTCCCTGCCCTTAACAGGTAAAATACCTGGAGTGTAGGACATAATATGTGGTAAAACAAAATGCTCCCTACTGGATAGGTACAAATTTAGGACTCTGCTAGTAAAAAGTATGGTAGACCATCGGCCAATAAGGCCAGTTGCTTAGATTCTACAAGCCCTACTTTTCTCTAATAGACCTACATAACATTACAAAATAATGATTAGACAATTACCCAACCAAATGAAGTGTGTGACTGTTGAAATATCCAGTCAATCAACAGCAGTGCTGTATAGGTTTTAGTTACTTTTTTTCTCAAATTCTGCTGGACTACAGGGGGGGTGATGTATTACTAGCCCAACTGGTCATTTTGTGCACTGACACACTAGTCTGGGCTCCCATGGCTACCCAGATTTAGTTCACAAGCACTGACCCCTTATGCTAATAATGACCATTCAATATATGAGAATCATCCTAATGTACACATAATCACCCTACTTACACGCGGATAAAAAATGACCTGCAGTTTGATAGTAACCCAGAAATGAGAATTAATCAGTCCGATTATCTGTTCAGTTTTCCTCATAAACTGTTAGTAATAGCCTCACATATAACTTCAATGCATGTTGGTCCGACAACAGGACGCTTAACTAATTAATGCTTAACCCTTATGCTGCTGGTGGCTAATTTTGGTAATACAAAATAATGCAAAAAACTAAAAGAAAAATGACTTAAACCCTCGCACCATGGTACTCCTCTGATAGTACTCAGCGAGAGCTATCCAATGAATACCAACATGATAGGGTTTAGATGGTTTTTAAGAATCTTTGTACCCTTATCCTTTAGACAAAAGTAGCCTCAGCATTGGAAGGGTTAAGAGTAATTCATGACATTGTCTGGATCCACGACACTTCTTGGTGATAACAAGTGAAACAAGAATCATTTTACAAAATGTTTGAAGGAGAGTTGTTAATGTTCTGATCAACATTTCTCAAACAAATATTTTCTTACTATGTGTTAGCCTGCAAGATTTCATCAAAATCATCTGACTGCTTTTGGCCGCTGTGAGCATTAATGGAATAAATAGATTTCATTAAAATGCAGGATCGGTTTAACTTTCCAAACCAAGGAGTGTTACGGTCAAGTCTTTTAGTGTGTGTCAATATTAACCTTCCAATGCTGAGGCTACTTTGGTCAAAGCACAAGGACGCAAAGAATTTTGAAAGCCATTTAAACCCTGTCATGTTGGTATTCATTGGAAAGCTCTCGCTGAGTACTCTCAGATGAGTACCCATTTGCCAGGGTTTTAGTAATTTTTCAGGATTTTTGCATCATTTTGTATTGGCCAAATTAGCCACAACAGGGTTAATGGAATAAATAGAGATTTCATTAAAATGCAGGAATGGCTTAACTTTCCAAATCGAGAAGTGTCACTGTAATATCTTCAGCATATGTCAATATTAACATAAGCGGGAGGTTTTGTGCTAGGTGTCTGAAGTCCTGTAGGGCAGCCAGCCTGACACAAGTACTTGTAACCATACCCTAGGGGGAATACCTGACAACCATGCTTGACAACGCAACCCTTCAGCCTGACACACACAGGGTGTGACTGATTGAGGGAGCTACCTAGGCCAGGTAACTGCTGTGCCTATAATGGGGAACATAGGAAACATCATCTTGTGGGTGATGAATGTCAGCATAGCTTAGCCCATTCCATGCTTAACCCTTAAATTATGCTGCTTGTGGATAATTTTGCTAATACAAAATGAGGCAAAATACCTGAAAAAATACTGAAACCCTGGCACATGGGTACTCATATGAGAGTACTCAGTGAGAGCTATCTAATGAAAACCAACATGACAGGGTTTAGATGGTATACATAAATCTTTGCGTCCTTGTTCTTAGGGCGAAAAGAGCCTCAGGATTGGAAGGGTTAAGCCTAAAACAGGGTGTGACTGATTGGGGGAGCTACCTGGCCAGGGAACTGCTGTGCCTATAATGGGAAACATAGGAAACATCATCTTGTGGGTGATGAATGTCAGTATATTTTAGCCCATCTATGCCTACAGCAGCCAAAACTGCCTGACTTTTTTAGTTATCTCTCTCTAAAAACAACAATATTTAGAAAATATGAAGCACAAGGACGCAAATAGTTTTGTAAAACATCTAATCCCTGTCATGTTGGTATTCATTGGATATCTCTCGCTGAGTACTCTCAGATGAGTACCCATATACCAGGGTTTCAGTCATTTTTCAGTTTTTTTTGCACCATTTTGTATTGGCCAAATTAGCCAACAGCAGTATAAGGGTTAATGTACAACTGCCCTTTAATTATTTAGGTAAATTTGGTTTTATAATTTATTCATTATTGAAAATATAATAGCATCCATTGCAAGACTTTAGAGTGCCTCCAGGTACCTATGGGTTAAACAAATTAGAGGATATCACATTGCTTTAAGATACAATAGCAAGAAAAGGAAATGTCCTTCAATATCATCTGTGGGATATGCCTGTTTTAGTCCATAGAAAATCTGGGAAACCCAAGTGTCCTCAAACAGTGGATATCACATTGCTTTCAGATACAAGAGCAAGAAAGGGACATACGTGTCCTATTCTTTCCCAAGAAAAACCTGAGCATGACAAAGGGTTAATTGGAATGTAGGTTATGTTATGCCTCAAGAAATTGACACATCAGTAATACTATCAAATAGGCATACATACATAAATAATAAGCTCCCTCAGATGAGTCAATAATGGTCTACTGATTAAATACCTGGTACTTTTTTCTCAAACAAACACTTAACCCTTATGCTGCTGGTGGCTAATTTTGCCGATACAAAATGATGCAAAAACCTGAAAAATCACTATAGCCCTGGCAAATGGGTACTCATCTGAGAGTTCTCAGTGAGAGCTATCCAATGAGAACCATATTGACAAGGTTTAGATGGTTTTCAAAGATCTTTGCATCCTTGTACTTAAGACCAAAATAGTCTTAGCATTGGAAGAAAAGTTGATAGGCATACATACATAAATACTGTAAAGTTCGAAATATTAGCGTGCTTAAATTTAGCGAATTGATCCATTTTTCCATGTTAGCGAATCGTAATATTAGCGTCTGAACTATCTCGAAAAGCGCCATCTGCCGACAGATATTTTAAACTAGACCTCGAGTTGTGCACCCTTAAGTGCATTAAAACTGCATTTTTATTCAGTCTCTGGTCACATATGCATTTAAATATGATAACTCTCGCTTCAGTATATCATTTTCATTCTCGGAATTAGTAAATTACTGAGAAAAAACGATGTTGAATGGGTCAAAATCGTCACACGCGTGGCGCCATCCATTGACAATTTTGAAAACTAAAGAATATGGGCAGCGTACCCACATCTATCGCTCATCGTTTCCAGTCAAATTTCTGTTATCTTTTGCATTTTTTCTATTCTTTTCACAATTTTTTTGTGAAAGGAAAAATCGTTGAAAAATGGAACAAATATAAACGGATCGTAATATTAGCGAATCTGACCCACTCGTTAATGTTGCCAATAATAGTTCCACGCCAATATTTCGAACTTTACAGTAATAGGCTGACTGATGAGTCAATAATGGTCTACTGATTAACTACCTGTGAGCATTAATGGGTTAACAACCAGGTACTTGAATCTCAAACAAACACTTAAGACATCTTATCAACGATCAGATACAGAAATGAAAATTAAACAGGTAGGAAATTCCTCACATGCCAACAGATGTTTCACCCACTAGGAATTGTTGATAGATACGAAATAAATGAGTTTGCACACTCTTGAAATGATAACCTTTTGTATCAGGTATAGGCTCAACCCATTTGCATGTGGACTGCACACGTGGTCTGAAAACTTTAACCCATTCATGTTTGGAGATTTCCTTGACTTTTTGTCGTCTGGACCTGCGATACTTTTGAAAATAACATTGAAATTAAGCATCAATTTGAAAGATATTTGAAGGAGAGTTGGAGAAAGAGTTCTGATGAGCAATTTTCCATCAAATATTTTCATTATACTGCTTTTGTCAGAAAGATATCACTAAAATTGTCAGGCCTTGTTTGGTGGCTGAATTTGGTGAATGGGTTAACACAACTCGACATTTGGTTTCACAATGTTTACGAGATGCCCTATTTATCATTTATCATGATTCATATCAGCCTCTTGTATGATAGCCATGGTACAATTTTCCCCTATTATTTCCAAGACGGTCTGAGAATTTGGAAATTTGGTTTTTGTCACTGTGATAGAGGCAAAACCACCATCTAACCTCAAGTCACTGGCAACTTTCTCACTTGCCTGGGCCAGGATTTGAACCTGGACAGTGGTGAGAGACAGCTAGCAGTTACACCACATGCAGACAGTCATCAGGGCAGGTCCAGCACTTGTGCATCATTCCTAAAGACCTCCATATGACGAAGTGTCCAGTCTGTATAATATTCAGTATTCATGTCCGGCATTCATGGAATATGGGTCAGTAACAGCCTCCAAGGTCCACTGCTGTCCCCTGAGCTCCTCCTCCTCATCATCCATTACATAAGACCCCAGGCAGGCATGGCAGTCTCACAAGATGCCTCTCTGGCCGCTACTGCTGCTGCCATGTTACACATACCAAGCCTGTGGCTGAGGCGGAGCCTAGCCCAAGGACAGGCATTCTTTCTACTTCTTTAGTTCTTTTATATATCAAACTTCAAGAGCATACTATTTATACAAAACAGCCCTGAGATGGCCTAGCCCTTAGCCTAGCATTTTTCTACCTTTTTGTGACTTCGCAGCAGCCATTATTGGGGAAAGCAACCGACTAACATCATATCACTGGTAACTTTCTCACATGCCTGAAGCAGAATTTAACACTTACACAATATACAGAGGTGACATTTGGTGCACAATGTATATTTCAATTACACAGATACTGAACTAAAATCAGGGCTCAAAATTAAGTTGTTGTTTAACCGGGGAGCCCAATTGCATCTTCGAAGGCTACTTAAAGCTGTTGTGTAAAGAAGTACATCATTGGGCTCCATGTAGAGAATTGGTGTTTTCAAGGGCGCCATGGGCTCCTGGGCCCCAGTTAATTTCGAGCCCTGAAAATATACTTTTTCTTCAACCTGTTAATGCGCCAGCTATCAAACAGCCATCACATACCAATCCACAACAAAGAGACCTTTATAAATATCCAGATCTTTTCCCTACTGTACTGGTGGTTTTTGATGAACCAACTGGCTTTATTATCATAATATCACTCACCAAAACAACTCCGCCATTATCCTACCCATATACAGAGCCCGTGGCGACTGCCAACTGCTGAGGTTTTTGTAATAATATACAGCAATAAAGACCAGTATAAGTGATTACCACAAGGACAGGGAACTTGAGGCATGTAAAAACATACGAAACACAATCTATTTTTCTTTCCTTTTTGCCTGGAGATGTATAAACTAATCCCACGGATAAATAAATACTGTGGTCCTCAGTTTAGGGCTGTGTAACTCTTTAATACCTGCTGCAAAAACTGAACAGCCTCCTACTTTAATTATGGTATACATATAATATATATATATATATATATATATATATATATATATATATATATATATATATATATATATATATATATATATATATATATATATATACATATATATATATACATATATATATACATACATGCATGCATGCATGCATTCATACATACACACATACATACATACACACAAACATACATACATACATACATACATACATACAAACATATATACATATATATATATATACATATATATATATATATATATATATATATATATATATATATATATATATATATATATATATATATATATATATATATATATATATATAAATATATATATTAAATTGTAACTCTCCATATAAATGAGTTTACAGATTTGACTTCTAATGATCTAATGACCACAGTCTATTATTATATTGGCAAATTCAATTAGCTCTAGGTGATGATAGGGCATTAACAAGGGTATATATGCACACACTCAGAGTCGCCTATAGATAAAAGGGAACTCATCTGCCAAATATCATCACTGTATCTCAACCCATAAGCAAATATTATTCCCCTTTATCTCATTATCCATTAACCCTTTCAATATTAACGCAACTTTCGGCAACTTTTCGCCATGGCACAAGAATCTAAACAATTTTGTAAACCATCTAAATCTGCTCATGTTGGCATTCATTGGAAAGCTCTCTCGGAGAACAGAAAGGTACCCATGTGCCAGGGTTTCAGTCATTTCTCAGCTTTTTTCGCACCATTTTGTATTGACAAAATTAGCCGCAATCACCTAATGGGTTAAACTAATACAGATGTCATCTGATCTGTGTTTAACCTATTCATGCCCATTGCAAAATATCCTAACTATTTTGCAATAATTTAATCATTACAGCATTTTTCAGAAATCTTGCGAAAGAGAATTGTTGACCTGAACTCAACATAAAAATCTCCTTCAAATATTATGTGAATTTATGTTTAATTCTGAAGTTATCATAGGTCCAGACGACACCTATCAAGGAGCAGTCCAGGCATGAATGGGTTAATGTAATATAGAATTAAGTCATCTAATCTGGGTTAAAAGCTCTCCTGAAGGTTCAACAGGTGATGAAATATTAACCCAATATTGCAGCTTGAATATTCAAACTCTTTGAATATTTAAAATGTAGAATTTTTAAGTACACCTTAGAACATTTAAGTAGGTAAAATCAATTCCTAAATTTCTCTTCTTTGTAAAACCTAAGACCATACCAAAACAACTGTGCATTTTCTATGTCAAATGACTATCCCATATGTTTCCTGTTACTCTGCTAGAAGCCTTACTTTAGCCATCATACTAATTCAAGGGCTTCCATTCATTTACAGAAACTAACTGAAAAATTCAAAAAAATGCCACAAAAAAAACCGGTCATAACATATGCATGACACAATCATCACTTATAAGCTATATATTTGTGTTTTGCTCATTTTTTTTCTGTTAATAGACATTTTTTCACACACTTTTCATGGAGTTGGAGAGATTTATGAACAGTATTATTATGTCACATTTAATTTCTGGTGGCAATGGCAAACTTCTAGCATTTTGTGACTGAATTTTACATGTATTTAATTGGTCCCTTTTGGCAGTTTGCCAATATATATGCTATTTGATCACTAGACTTCCTACAAGTCTGTGTTAACTGGCTCTTTCCTGAGTCTCACTGAACTACCCAGAGAATAGCCTAGATTTCTAGGCTGTCATATGTATTTTTCTGTTGTTTTCTCTGTTACCTAGCACCAAATATTCTAGGTGGCCATAGTGGTCAATTTAGTTTACACTTTATATTTTCATATTTTGGCTGACTGTATCAAGTTAAAAAAATGTTTTTAGTTTACACTTATCTCACCAGGATTCAGTTTGAATAAGACAAACCACTAAAGATAAAAGGATCATGTGGTGCCATCTATCTACCATACCTGGTACACTACACCACACTGCTTGGTCAGCACAGACGGGGATGTCAACTTTTTAGGGACTAGGAACCTAGTCTACCATGAGTAGATTTCAGCCCTAGTTTAGTTCTGTATTAATCCTCAAGGGGGACCTAGAGGGACTGGAGCTGCGTTTGATAACATCTATAGCTTGATTGAGACATCAAACCTACTTCCCATCTAGCAAGTACAGTATTGGTGGCATTATACGTACCTAACTCAGCTTGAGAACCAGGCTATTTGATCCCATTCGTGATCAATTTTGATACTGAGGCTACTTTAGTCCACAGCACAAGAACGCAAACAATTTTGTTAGCCATGTCATGTTGGTATGCATTGGGTAGTTCTCGCTGAGTACCAGCAGATGAGTACCCATGTGCCAGGGTTTCAGTCATTTCTCAGCTTTTTTCACATCATTTTGTATTGGCTAAATTAGCCCCCAGCAGCTAAAGGGTTAAACTAATACAGACGTCATCTGATCTGGGTTTAACCCATTCATGACCATTGCACCTAAAAATATCTATTTTGAAAATAATTTATTCATTACAGCATTTTTCAGAAATCTTGCGAAAGAGAGATATTGACCTGAACTTAACATAAAACTCTCCTTCAAAAGTTTTGTGAATTTATGTTTAATTCTGAAGTTATTTTCAAAAGTATCATAGGTCCAGACGACACCTGTCAAGGATCCCAATCATTTCATGCGCGAGGATTAGGGTATTTCTTACACCTGCACGAACTCAAACCTCAAACAGGAAAAAGCTATCTATGCATGACAGGATAAATCACCACCAAGCATTGTGTTTGTTCGATAAGAGTTTTTTGTTTCTTCCTCCAGCTCAGGTCATGGTGCATGAAATTAGAAACCTGGCGCCCCAAATATTTCTGGCTACTCCCAAAGATCACTCCACTCTCTCGTAGTCATAGGAATTTGATGTTTCCTTTCTTTCTTCTAGGTATGGAAAAGGTTTGAATACCCAGTCATATCCATATGCCTCCAACAAATGTTGATGTCATACTTGTTTAGAATTATCTGAATCACATACAAATGTAATGACACATGACCACTACCCAGCCTCCTGAATTTGAATGAAAATTTCAGATTTTCCATTTCGGGAATTTATGAAAAAAATGAAAATTTTGATATCCATTTTTTTCTAGGAAAAACCAGGAACTATTTATAAATAGTTCCTGGAAAAACAAACAACCACCCCAAAGTCAAAGTAAACTTCATAACATATGAATAGCCCGTGACCTATAGCTATGTTGAGAGACAGTAAGCAGTCAGTGTGTAATGCTTAGACCACTCAGGTATAAGGGTAGCCCCTTATTCTACAGAGGTACATACATCCCGGCACCCGAGTCAGAATCTAATTAAAAGAATAAAACCCATCCAGCCTACCTGTCAAACTCTGTCAGTTCTCTGTTCACCCTGCGCTTAAACAAAGGGCTCTGGTCAGAATCGAATTAAAAGAATACAACCCCCAGCCTACCTCTTAAACTTCTAAAGTACATACATCCAGGTACAGAATCTAATTAAAAGAATAAAACCCATCCAGCCTACCTGTCAAACTCTGTCAGTTCTCTGTTCACCCTTCTCTTAAACAAAGGGCTCTGGTTACTCTCATTAAGAGCCTGAAGTCGGAATCCATTCGGTCTGGCCATGACGGTTGTCATTTTACGACTAAGACACTGAACTGTGAATGAATATAATCCCTCTGCACCTCACAACCTCTGTGTCCGTTGGTCCTCCAGCCAGTGAGTGTGTGTGTGTGTGTGCAGTGTGTGTGTGTGTGTGTGTGTGTGTGTGTGTGTGTTGCGGCTGACTTATGTCAGGAACATAAACACTGATCCTGTGTGTGATGTGTAACCAGTTGTTGTCGTCGGCCACCGACCCTGACGTTGTTGTTAAAGATAGTGTTTCGTGTTCAACGGGCAGAACACTGGGCCAAGCGCGATCATTAATCTAAGTACTGAGCTAAAGAAACAAGTCACTGTCCTGGCCACCAACCCTGACGTAGTCGTCGTTGTCGTTAGAAATAGTGTTGCATGTTCGGTGGGCAGAACACCAAGTCGAGCACTCTCCACTACTGGACCATCAACCTGAGTACTGTTGTGCTACCGGAACAAGTCAATATCCTTTGACTTAATCCTTATCCAATATACTTATACTAATCCAGGGTTAATATCTTATGTAATTAAACTCTTAATCCATAAATCATTCTAAATGGTTACTACTTCAGTATGTCCACTACTTGGAGAGTTGAGATATCCCAGGTAGGCCTACTCATCCAGTGTAAAGTCTTATATTGATCCTGAGGTAATATGTTTGACAATCACACACTCTTTCTATAAATCCATCAATATACCAACTGATTGGGGGACTATTGATATCCCAGGTAGACCCACTCATCCAGTGTATGGTCCTATATTAATCCTCAAACAATTAAGCCTTCAGTATGCCCACTACTTGGGGAATTGGAATATCCCAGGTAGATCCACTCATCCAGTGTATGGCCTAATATTGATCCTGTGGTAATAGGTTAGACAATTACAGTGGCAATATGTAAATCCTTCAATGTGTCCAGTGCATGGGGAATAGAAATATCCCAGGTAGACCTACTCATCCAGTGTATGGTCTGATATTGATCTTGTGGTAAAAGGTTAGATAATTACACCCTCAATATGTAAATCCTTCAATGTGTCCAGTAGGATAATCACCAGTGCTATTGTAGTAATAGGTCCACTGTAGTAGATCTTGGCTGACTCCACAGGTAGCTGAGAATCTGATTGCTGGCCAGATCGATGCACCGCCTGGGCTATAATGATAATACTGGCAGCTGTAAGCTGTACAGGTCCCATCGACGGCTGGCTGTGTATATAGTGATGATAGTAATGCTAGCTGTAAGTCCTCACACCTGCTCGCTGTGTAACAGTAATAATACTGGTAGCTATAAGATGTACAGGTCCTTGCAACGGTGGACTGTGTTATAGTGATACTACTGTGTCCCTTGGGTCCTCACACCCTGCTGACAAGCACGGAGTATATGATTATTGTATGTTTACACCGGCTGTGTTATACTGATAGTAATGATGGCTGTAAAGGTCTGCAGTGGTCCTTCACCACACACGTCCTTCTCCTTGTACACACAGTGACAGAATTACTCACTCCCTCCTAGCTTTATCAGAGATCTGTAACGCTTACTGGCCAGTGAATATATGATGAGTGTACAGTCACACCGGTTGTGTTATACTGATAGTATCAATGGCTGTAAAGGTCCGTTGTGGTATTTGAACCATGCAGGTCTTTCTCCTAATACTCACAGTAAGGGAATTACTCACTCTCTCACTCCCTCCTAGTTTTATCACAGATCAGTAACACTGACCAGCCAGTGACTCTGTAGACTATTGAATATCTGATGAGTGTTCAGTCACACAGGTTGTGTTATGTTGATAGTATTGATAGCTGTAAAGGTCCGCAGTGGTTCCTGCACCACACATGTCTTTCTCCTAGTACTCAGAATAACAGAATTACTCACTCTATCACTCCCTTCTAGCTTTAACACAGACCAGTAATGCCTACTGGCCAGTGACTCTGTCGTTCACTGAATATCTGATCTTCAGTTACACTGGTTGTGTTATACTGATAGTATTGGTAGCTGCACTGCGAGATCCTCACACTAGCTGACACTGGTTGCTGGATACTTGGAGCCCTACAGGTCCTCCGACTACTGTAGTTCACTATAATGTAGATTACATTGCAGATCACTGAATATTTGATGATATGATAAGCGTACAGTTACACTTGTTGTGTTATGCTGATAGCATTGGTAGCTGTACTGTGAAATCTTCACACCGGCCGACACTGGTTGCTGGATACTCGCAGGCGTACAGGTCCTCCGACTACTGTAGTTCACTATGATGGTATTACTTACTCACTGTATCTCCCTCCCCTTCACAGCTCAATCAGAGACCAGAAACACATACAGCCACTGGCAATAGAGCAGTCAGTTTCTGCCTCTCATGTCAGAGAAAACAAAGACGCCCTCATGGACCCATCTACGCATTCACAACAAGCAGCTATTTAAATCTGCCCTTATCACCCCGGGCTAAGAGTGTGTGAGGTGAGAAATGCCTCTTGTCCGTCCGGCTAATTGAATAAGTGTGTTCAATTAAGCAGCCGCCTAGTGGGCAATGGTGGAACTAAGAGTGTGTGAGGTGAGAAATGCCTCTTGTCCGCCCCACTAATTGAATAAGTGTGTTCAATTAAGCAGCCGCCTAGTGGGCAATGGTGGAACTAAGAGTGTGTGAGGTGAGAATTGCCTCTTGTCCGCCCCACTAATTGAATAAGTGTGTTCAATTAAGCAGCCTCCTAGTGGGCAATGGTGGAACTAAGAGTGTGTGAGGTGAGAAATGCCTCTTGTCCGCCCCACTAATTGAATAAGTGTGTTCAATTAAGCAGCCGCCTAGTGGGCAATGGTGGAACTAAGAGTGTGTGAGGTGAGAAATGCCTCTTGTCCGCCCCACTAATTGAACAAGTGTGTTCAATTAAGCAATGTGTGTTTAGACCAGGCGGCCATCTAGTGGGCAATGGTGGAACTAAGAATGTGTGAGGTGAGAAATGCCTCTTGTCCGCCCCACTAATTGAATAAGTGTGTTCAATTAAGCAATGTGTGTATATATCATGAGGCCGCCTAGTGGGCAATGGTGGAACTAAGAGTGTGTGAGGTGAGAAATGCCTCTTGTCCGCCCACTAATTGAATAAGTGTGTTCAATTAAGCAATGTGTGTTTAGACCAGGCGGCCATCTAGTGGGCAATGGTGGAACTAAGAATGTGTGAGGTGAGAAATGCCTCTTGTCCGCCCACTAATTGAACAAGTGTGTTCAATTAAGCAATGTGTGTTTAGACCAGGCGGCCATCTAGTGGGCAATGGTGGAACTAAGAGTGTGTGAGGTGAGAAATGCCTCTTGTCCGCCCACTAATTGAATAAGTGTGTTCAATTTAGCAATGTGTGTTTAGACCAGGCGGCCATCTAGTGGGCAATGGTGGAACTAAGAGTGTGTGAGGTGAGAAATGCCTCTTGTCCGCCCACTAATTGAACAAGTGTGTTCAATTAAGCAATGTGTGTAGACCAGGCGGCCATCTAGTGGGAAATGGTGGAACTAAGAGTGTGTGAGGTGAGAGATGCCTCTTGTCCGCCCCACTAATTGAATAAGTGTGTTCAATTAAGCAACGTGTGTTTAGACCAGGCGGCCATCTAGTGGGCAATGGTTGAACTAAGAGTGTGTGAGGTGAGAAATGCCTCTTGTCCGCCCACTAATTGAATAAGTGTGTTCAATTAAGCAACGTGTGTAGACCAGGTGGCCATCTAGTGGGCAATGGTGGAACTAAGAGATATGCCTCTTGCCTGTCCCTCAATTCGATAAAGCAATGCATGTATATCAGGCAGCCATCTAGTGGGCATTGCTGGAACTAGTTTTAGTCTAAGCATTGAGGAAACATGTGGTGGTGCCCTCTATTGACCAAAGGTGAAACCAGAGATCTTTTTGTCTTATTGTAAGCAAATGAAAATGGATAGCTATATTCTTCATAGATAGAACTCCCTTTACTAATAGGCCATCTAGTGGGCAATGTTGGAACTAATTTCAGCCTAAGCATTGAGAAGACAGTATGTGTGGTGGTGCCCTCTATTGATCAGAGGAGAAACCAGAAATCTTTTTTTTTCATTCTTAGGAAATGAACATAGATGGTCATGTTCTTATTAATATAATTCCATCAAAGAATAAGAATTATCAATAACAGAAATAAAAGGTAGAATTAAAACACTACTCAAATAAAAAGAGAGAAATTAAAGACCTATAATCAGGAAAGTTTGGGTTAAAGCTTACTTCTTCTCTTACCTACTGAACAATTGGTAATGTAGGTAGCCTCCATGTATATGAAAAGTATGTAAGAAATCTCCATGTATATAAAATAACATGTAATAATTCTCTATGTATATGAAAAATAATATGTATATTCTCCTATATAAAAATAATATGTAAGAAGTCTCCATGTATATAAAAATATGTAGTTTCCTAAGACATTGTGGAATTCTCTGGGATGTTAATACATCTTAAGTAGACATTTTGCCATGTTTAACCCATTAATGCTCACAGCCTGACAATTTCACTGAAACCATAAAGGCAAAAAAGATATTTAGGGAAAAAGACTTATCCGACAACTTTCTTTCGAATAATCTGTAAAATCACTCCTAAATCTCAAGATTTTGTCAAAGAATCATAGATCTAGATGACAATTTCTTTAGGAACTCTTACGCATTAATGAGTTAAGGTATTCATATCTTAGAGGGTCTAATACATTGCTTCACCTCCCATCCCTTGTATATCATGAAATGAATAAGATGAGATGGCAAGATATAAAATATAATCCTATACAATATATATTGAATTCGCTAGATTATCGATAAAAAACGATAATTTGGAAGCTTGATGTGGCACGAAACTTACCCATATTCCACTCCTGATGGATCGTTATACCGGTGATGCTTTCCGGTAAACAACATCCGCCATTTTGAAATTGCCCAAAATCACGTTTGTGGCAGTATTATCAACGTGATTTCGAAGTGCAAAATGGCACTTTGTTTACCGGAAAGGACCACCGGTATATCAAAATAATAGAAGTGGCGTTGTGGTGAGTAGTTAGGTTGCATTTTTCACAATTTCATAGCATCACATGTGCTTTTATTTTGGCCAAGGATTATCGTGCATTATCGATAATTCTTCGGGTTACCGATAGCGCTACTATCGTGGCGCAACGATCAATAAGGCGATATTTTGATTTATCGTCCGAGCACTAGAATTCGCAGTATGAGTTTATCATTCTGAGAATGATCCACAATAGAACAACAAAACTGCATAACCATTGTCCACGCTCACGACATAAATAATTCACATCATTTGACAACCTTCATACAATAAAATCAAACAATGTGATAAACAAATATTCAGTGACACTCAAACATTTGAAAATTAACTGATAAATCTATAACACAAACTGACTGAAAACTGAAACAATAGCAACACAGTACTATAACTATCATAACATTAAAATATTCATGAGTAAATTTCATATTCTAAATATAAAAATTTCTAAATTATAACTTTCTAATTACATATTCGAAAAAAAAATTGAATGTGAGATGAAATTGACCATTTCATCCTACTGGACTTCTCTTCAGGTAACATGCCTTAACCCATTCACACTCAGAGCGACAAAAACAGACCTGACAATTTTGGAAATATTTTTCTAACAAAAGCATTTTTCATTGAAGGAGAAATGTTAACTAGAAGTCAACTAACATCTCTCCTTCAAATATTTCATGAATTTTTGCTTAATTCCCAAGTTATCTTCAAAAGTATGAAAGTTGCAGACAATACTTTCTAGTGTGAATGGGTAAGTTGAAGAACTTTTACCAAATTGGTAGCCATGGCAATCTGTCAGCCAGTTTAAATACTGAACATCTATAAAACTACAAGCCTAAGTTTACACATAAGCACTTTATGATCAAAATAAGTTGGTTTTGATGCATGGAGACATGTATACCGTATTTGCCCTATTAAGCGCACAGTGCGGGTAGAGGTTGGAAAATTTTTCTGAAGTAAGGGTGTTGGCGATCTTCTGTTTTACCACACCCCTCAATGATTGCCGGTCTGAGTATTAGCCGTTATTGCACATTTGCGCTCTCGCTGTTCAGTTTGCTTAGACGTTCGCAGCATTTGCAAAGATCGTTAATTGGTCAATAGTACGATCATGCAGCAAATATGAACAGTGAGAAACTGCTGAAATGGGGGAATTCAGTGCTGGTTTGCAGACACGGCAAGAGGAAAGGTATGTGATTTTGCTTTTCTTACTTCTGAGAGGAAGTTTTTACAAGTTTTTCATGACAATTGCGCTAGCCATTCCTCCTCTTACCGTGAAAAATAGGGGGGGGGGGGGGAGGTGCGCTTATTCGGGACTGTGCGCTTAATCGGGCGAATACGGTAACTAATTTCTATCTGTTATAGGAAAACACTAGATTTAACCAGTTTATGTCTGGACATTTCCATGACAAGCATCATTCAAATCTATATTGAAATTAAACATTTATTAACACAAACTTTGAATCTGATTTATTAGTAGGGTAATAATCAATAAATCTACTTTAAAAGTCTCATAAAAGAATTCTGGTCAAAATATAGAGAAAACCTTGCTTACCTCTGACATATAAGGACCAAGCTAAAGTGTCAGAGGAAACCGAAATCTCAGTTACAGTATGAACAATTAACCCTTATGCTGGTGGTAGCTAATTTGGCCAAAACAAAATAATGCAAAAAATCTGAAAAATGACCAAAACCCTGGCAAATGGGTACTCATCTGAGAGCACTCAGCGAGAGCTATCCAATGAATACCAATATGACAGGGTTTCAATGATTTTTAAAGATTTTTGCGTCCTTGTGCTTTCGACAAACGTTTGCTCAGCATTAAAAGGGTTAAGTAGATTTGAGACCAGTGCTTTTGTCCAGGATACATGAGAATCTGAGATAGGCAATGTCTCAGTGTTCCTGAATCTAGGCAAATAAACTCAAGAAAAAAATCTAAAAGCAAACTAAATGAACCAAGACAAATAAACAAAACAGCCACTCAAACTAATGAAATAACAACACCCTAATGAAAAATCTATGAAAAACATAACAACCCAAAACTAGTAAATTAGACAAACATCAAACTCAAATCCAACTCTTCTCTGTCTATTAGTGAAATGTTTGTTTCTGAGAGTAGTAGTAAAAGGGAGATGACACAGTGATATTGACACAATGTGGAGTGCCGATCCCAGCATGCATTTCACTGATTAGGCCATGTGACATACTGGACTCTGACTCGTGACACATTGTGGACCCGTTTCCATCTCCCTTCACCATTCCTCTCAGGTTGTCTCAACACTAAACGTCTAGTAAACTCGTAATTAATTAACTCTTAATCAATGGTAGTAGAGGTGCAAAAATAACAGTGTGATTATTGTCATGTTAGGGGAGGCGTTATTCATTCCACACGGCCACCCCTTACCTCTGTCCGAGGGGGGTCCCCTGCATAGACCTCTGGTCAACATCGGCCACAGGTTCCGCGTCCGAGTCACCACCCCCGTAGATGTCTTTGCGATTCATCCACTTTTTACCATGTTCTAGCATGTGTTCGTTAACCACCTTCGAATTACCACCATCACCAGTGACATCATTATCGTTAACCTTTGTCGCCCCATCCAAGCCATCGCCACTGCAAGGATCATGCATATAGGGTCAAAGGTCAAGAAAAGAGAAGAGACACCTATTGGGAATTACAGATACTAAAAATATCATCATTGACAGAGACACCTATTAGGAATTACAGATACTAAAAATATCCTCATTGACAGAGACACCTATTGGGAATTATAGATACTAAAAATATCATTGACAGAGACACCTATTAGGAATTACAGATACCAAAAAGATCATCATTGACAACCTTTGTCTCCTTATTTGTAATGACCAAACCCCTTATAAGAACTATGCATAAAGGGTCAAAGATCAAGAAAAGAGTAGCGAAATGTGTTGGGAATTACAGAAATTGAGAAATATTCTCCTTTTCCAGATTTAATCAGCCCAGTAGTGACCATGCAAAAAGGTTGAAAGGTCAAAAAGGTGAAAGGTCAGAAAAAGAGAAGAGACACCTGCTGGAAATTAAAGAAACTAAAAATCATCCTCCTCCTATATATAAACTCAGCTAATGACAGACTTTATACTCTGTAAGAACATATAAGAAAATCTCCGGTGCCAAGATTAACTGGAATTTACTTGATTACTTGCAAGTCGATTCTAAAATAAATGGTAATCACTGTATTTCTTCAGGGCTGAACAGTTACCAACATCTATTTTACAGATTCATGCTTCAACTCTTTTGTAAAAAAAACTCAATAAAATCAACTCCAATCCAATTCCAAATGACAATGCACATGCTTGAAGCATCCAATAAAATACAAAATATAACATGATGTTAAATATAACTAAAAATCATTTCCTTAAAATTGTTGCCAACACAACATTTCCTATGCAAACAGGCTCATGGAAATACAGAAGTATTCCAATACAAAAATGATGCGATGCGAAAATCATGAACATATCCATTTAAAAAAAGGAAAATTGAAAAAAAAACATGAAAATTTAAAAAAAAAAAATGAATAAAATTGAAAAAGAAATTGAAAAAAAAAAAATGAAAAACATTTAAATGGAAAATAATGCTGATGAAATAGAGAAATATTTCAGTACAAAATCAACATGGAAATAATAGGCACCTCTATTGGTTAAAAAATATCATAACAAACATACACAACAAAAGAACCTCGCCCCATAGTAAATCTCACAATTATTGATATTATCAATATTATGTTATTAAATAACAATAACCAGGTGTTGTAAACAGCAGGTGGGCTTGAAATGTGGTTAGTAGAACTAATTAGGTGGGTGGGTTAGTGGGTTACTGCTGTTAAGGGTACGGGTATAGGGTATCAGGAATGGGGTGCAGGCAGGCAAGATGCCACCCCTTACCTCTGTCCTTGACTTGACCCTTGAGCTGTTGACCCTAAGCCAGACCCCTGAGTTGACCCCATGGTTGACCCCAGGGTTGACCCCTGAGTTGACCCCAGAGTTGACCCCATGGCTGACCCATGAGTTGACCCCATGGTCGACCCTTGATTTGAGTCCATGTTTGACCCCAGGTGGTTCGACTCAGGGGCAGCCCCGATGGCCGAGCCCTGATTTGACCGTTGGTCAGCGAATATGGATCTTTCCAGGTCATTCAGTCGGTCAATGGCGTCGGACTGATCCTGCGTTCGCGTTTCCTGTTTCACCATCTCTTCGTTTATTTCCACGGGTTCAATTTCATTCGCTATTTTACCATTCACCTCATCTTGCCTGGAAGGAGCATGCATGCAAGGTCATAGGTCAGGTACAGAGACACCTAGTGGCCAAAGGTAGCACTACCATAACGCATGCATGATCGACTACAATGGTTTTCTATGAAGTTAAACTTAGAGCTTTCCATTGACAGTTTTTACAACAAAAACAGATAATAAAATGATTTATTGTACTTAATCAAGTTTGTCAAAGATATCAAACTTGATTAGAAAGCTTCAATATTGATTGAAACATTTAACCGTTTATTTCATTTATAAAGGGGTGAATACAGTCCTCAAGAAATGGACCATTGATTGCTTTGATACCATGCAATTGAATTTTTAAATATTTCCAAATAAAATTAACAAATAAGAAAAGAAATCTAAAATTAATTTTATTTTGATGAATTAAAAGTGAAATAAAATTTAAAATGGATGAACTACGTTTTTAATTCTATACACATAGTGTAGTATACTTTTCTATTGCTCTATAGGGTACTACGGTCCAGGGGTCCAGAGAGGTAGAGATAAGAAAATACTGCACACATAGAAAAGAGAGTCTACAAGGACTTTAAAACAATTGTATTCCTCTAAGGTAAGACAATAGCAAAAGATGTTCACACATATCTGTTGAGACTAAGAAGAGTCTATAGTCTATAGGGAAACCGAGATGATTTATAGAAGACTAAAACACAAACTAAAACAGCACTTGCATTGGATACAGGAAAGGCAACCATGATATCTGTTCACACATAAATAGACCCCTATAGTCAAAATTGTTAGAAAAATATATTGTTTCTACCATTCAGGAAACTCCCTACAAAAACACACCAAACAGATCTGGAAGTAATTGGCTTTAACAGTATTAAATGATACGACGATATATATATATATATATATATATATATATATATATATATATATATATATATATATATATATATATATATATATATCAATATATATATATATATATATATATATATATATATATATATATATATATATATATATATATGTGCATGTGTGTGTACATATATATATATATATATATATATATATATATATATATATATATATATATATATATATATATATATATATATATATATATATATATATATATAAATATATATATATATATATATATATATATATATATATATATATATATATATATATATATATATATATATATATATATATATATACACACACATGTGTGCAGTATTTTTCTGGTACTGCCCACTAAACAATAGCTAAAGTGGAACCTATTTGGTTGAAAACTATTTAGTAACAAAACTATCCAATAGAGGGAGCCACACTCCTTATGTTGTTCTACTCTATGATTGCGCTCCATCACCAGGGCTTGGATAACAAGTTAGAGGTTATCAATCACCTCACAACATCATTAACCCATACACTGCCTGAGCATGCCTCTTGAATTTGTCCTCTGTGACTGTGATACTTAAGAAAATGACTTCAAAAATAGCATGACTTTGGAAAAATATTTGAAGAAGAGTTTCCCATAAAGTTTTGAGGAACATGCCTCCTTTAAATAGTTTTCAAAATATGCTTTTGTTAGAAAGATCTCACCAAAATTCTCAGGCCATTTTTCGTTTGCTATAGGTATGAATAGGTTGTTTACCCATTAAAGCTTGAGTAACTCTTGAAATTGTCTTCTGGATCTATAATACTTTTGATAATAACTTTGGAATTTAAAATGATTTTAAAAAATATTTGAAGGAGTATTGTTGGTAATGGTCTGAATAACATTTCTCCTTCTAATATTTTTTTCAATCATACTTTTGCCCGCAAGATTTCATTAAAATTGTCAGATTGTTTTTGGCCACTGTGAGCATCAACGGGTTAAAACAGACACTCAGCTGTGCTAGAGTGACATCCTTGACAGTTTGTATTCCTGGCACTTACGTATTCCAAAATAACCCAACCTTGATCACGGCTGAGATCTGTGTAGTAACCCTTTCACTACTCACAAAAACATCCTGACTTTTTTGATAATAAATACAAGATCAGAAGCAATTTTGGAAAATATTAGAAGGAGAAATGTCCCTTAGGACTCTATCCACAATTCTCTTTCAAATTCTTTGCAAAATTCTCCATATTTCGAGAGTTAATATCAAAATTGTCATAGGTGCAGACGTCACCTGTCAGGAAGATCTCTGGGCATGAATGGGTTAAGGAGAGGAACAAGTTCTCAGTGCAGTTATTAGACGTTTATAACCAGACCTAAAAAAGGGGTTGCACCTAGATAACCACATGAATGGGTTAAGGATAGGAACAAGTTCTCAGTGGAGTTATTAGACGTTTATAACCAGACCTAAAAAAGGGGTTGCACCTAGATAACCACATGAATGGGTTAAGGATAGGAACAAGTTCTCAGTGCAGTTATTAGACGTTTATAACCAGACCTAAAAAAGGGGTTGCACCTAGATAACCACATTAACCCTCTCATACCTGTAGCAGCCAAACCCTGATTATTTTGGTGATATCTCTCTAACATAAGAAATATTTAGAAAATATCTGAAGGAGAGTTGTTCATCAGAAGTCTATCTACAACTCTCCTTCAAATATTTTACAAATTCATGCTTATTTCCAAAGTTATCTTTAAAGGTATGACAGGTCCAGAAGACACTCATCAATTAGATCTCCAGGCATGAATGAGTTAACTGTGTGAGATTATACACATGTTTGGTAAAGGGGTTGTATATTGTATAACGGGAAGGTAAGCTATGGTGCAATTATCTATCCATTTCAACATTATACTTTAAAAGTATCGTAGGGATGCCATGTTACTTATGAAGATGATATTTCCTGATTAAATTGATAATAATTCAGGGACCACTGTGATGAATGGGTATAAAACATGATTTAAGGAATATTGCAAAAAGATATAAAATCTATATTTCTTCTCTTCTTGTCAAAATAGTACTTTTTCCAGCATGTATTTATCACAAGTCCCCCCCCCCCCCCACAATCTCACTTTTAAGATGCATTGCTCTATAATTTCAAGCCAATATTTCATATTCAGTATGGCACATTAATTTATACCACCTCTTTATAACCCCCCCCCCCCCCCCCCCCCCCCCCATCCTTATGAAATCCTGGATTCGTCCCAGCTTTATTCTATCTATCACATGTTCACCCTATTGTGATAAATAAATCTAAATGTATAGTCTATTTGAGTGTAAAGCATTGGATATTATATTTTTTCCTACATGTACAAATAAAGATATTGGTAACCCTTTCACGGTTGAAAGGATTACCTTTCAAACTGGATAGGTTGGAACCAGACAGAATAACTATTTCAAGGATCATTAAGTCCACTAAACATATTTGAATATACTGATATCCTTCAAGAAACCCCTAAAATGCCCTAAATACCCTAGATTTATGTACAAGCACCTATTTCAAGTCATAAAACACCATTCTGAATTATTTAAATATACTGACACCCTTCAAGATACCCCCTAAAATGCCCTAAATACCCTAGATTTATGTAAAAGCAACTATTTCAAGTCAAAAAACAACACACTACGGCACCCAAACAAGCAAAACACTATGCTATGCCACTTTATCTCAACTGCTTCTTTCAAAACAAAATAATTTTAAGTTACAATTCATAACTTCCCCTACTTAGTGCTTACTCTGAACAAAGGGGTTTCTGTCTATAATCTTCAAACCAAGACAGCCCCCCCCCCCCCCCCCCCCCCCTCTCCAGTCAAGGGTTTTCCATTAAACAAGTCAAAGGCAAGCGCCCTCACACTTTTCTCATTAACCCATTCACACTCGAGTTACTCTAGAAAGTATCGTCTGCTACTTAGATACTTTTGGAAATAACTTGGGAATAAAGCGTAAGTTCACTAAATATTTGAAGGAGAGTTGTTGTTTGTCTTCTGATCAACATTTCTCTTTCAAATGTTTTCAAAAAAATGTTAT